>JPET01000003.1:3973745-4485642 GCA_000732205.1 Verticillium tricorpus MUCL 9792
GGGGGGGGGGGGGGGGGGGGGGGAGGAGGACGTACAGCTGGCGGCCTGGTACTCGTCGCGGAGGAGGGAGGTGATGAAGCCGGGCCAGACGATGAGGGGGAGGGCCTGGAGGCTGAGCCAGCCCAGGTTGCCGAAGGCGTAGGAGGATAAGGACTGGATGGTTAGCTGGGGGGGGACTGGAGGAAGGCGAAGAACACTCACGTCCATGGCTGGCGTATCTTGAAAAGGTGAAGCAAGCAAACCACTATGGCAATTGGAGCAGTGATTCTTCAGAATCGGATGGAGGAGCAAATGGAGAGATCGTCACCAGCTACGAGCTGCAGCTCCATCACCCCGGTCGGTCCAAGCCAAGTCTCGCTTCGCTTCGCTTCGTCAAGGTGACGCTGGTGGTGTGGTACGACGCTCAAGAACGACGTCATTGGGTCCCCTGCTCGCATTCTTTCTGCACCCCCTTCCCCTTCGACGATATGGACCCCCCCACCCTCTCATCCGGGTCTAGAACCCTTGCGTTCTAGGCGCCCCCACTCCCACCGTCCCACTGTACTGTACTGTACTGTCCGTCCCTTCTAGCGAGTCGTGGTGCTGTAGCGCGCCACCCTGCCGATGTCGGGTCTCTCCCAGCGCTCACTCACTCCCTCCTGGCGCTCGCCCGCGGGGCTCTGACACATGCCACTGGTGGGGTGTCGATTTCCAATCAGTCGCCAATCTACGATTTTCTTTCGCATCTCCGGTAGTGTCGACTCAAACGGCGACACAACACATTCAATCCCGTCACCGGCGACTGCAGTTTGAGGAACACGCTGCCCATCAAAACCTCTTCTTCTTCTTCTTCTCTCTATATCGAAGCATTCCCTCACAGGGCCTTCCGATCGACTGACAACCCACCAACATCCTCCCGACCGCGCCTCGCAGCGAGCGACCCCCCGCCACAATGAGCGCCATCCTTTCCGCAGACGACCTGAACGACTTCATCAGTCCCGGCGTCGCCTGCATCAAGCCCGTCGAGACCCTCCCCGCCGCCCCGCCCCCGCTCGCCGACGGCGCCCTCGAGCACGAGGTCATCCTCGACGGCCAGCCCGGCGCCCCCTCGACCGGCCCCCAGCCCAACGCCCCCGCCGAGATCTCCCTGACCGACTGCCTCGCCTGCTCCGGCTGCGTCACCTCCGCCGAGGCCGTGCTCGTCAGCCTGCAGAGCCACACCGAGGTCCTCAACACGCTCGACTTTGGGCCCTCCCTGCGCATCGTCGGCCCCGACGAGAGGGGCCAGTTCCGCGTCGACGGCCTGGAGGACGAGTCGCGCAAGCTCTTCGTCGCGAGCGTCTCCCCGCAGACGAGGGCCAGCCTCGCCGCCGCGGCCGGCGGCGGCACGACCGAGCAGGAGGCCGGGTACATGCTGGACAGGCTGCTGAGCGGGCCCGAGGGCCTCGCCTCCGCCGGCCGCTGGCAGAACGGCTTCACCTGGGTGCTCGACACCAACGTCGCCCGCGAGGCCTGCCTCGTCCTCGGCGCCGACGAGGTCCTCGGCACGGACAAGACGGCGCCCTCGCCCGACCCCAAGCCCACCCTCACGTCCAACTGCCCCGGCTGGGTCTGCTACGCCGAGAAGACCCACCCCCACGTCCTCCCGCACATCTCCAAGGTCAAGTCGCCGCAGGCCCTCATGGGCACCCTGCTCAAGACGACGCTCAGCCGCAGGCTGGGCATCCCCCCGAGCCGGATATGGCACCTGGCCGTCATGCCGTGCTTCGACAAGAAGCTCGAGGCCAGCCGTGAGGAGCTGACGGACGCCGTGTGGGCCGGCGACGGGACGCCCGGCCGCGGCGTGCGCGACGTCGACTGCGTCATCACCAGCAAGGAGGTCCTCATGCTGGCCGAGTCGCGGGGTGTCGACTTCTTCGGCCTGGCCCGCGCGAACCCGTCCCTGACGCGCCAGCTGTTCCCCGACCCGCAGCTCGACCGCTTCCTCTTCCCGCCCCAGCCCGCGCGCAGGTCGACGCGCGTCGCCGGGTCGTCGGGCGGCAACCTCTACTTCACGCTGCAGAGCGTCGTGGCCAGGAACCCCGGCGCGCAGATCCAGGTCATCCGCGGCCGCAACGCCGACGTGACCGAGTACGTCGTCGCGAGCGCCGCGGGCGAGCCCATCTTCAAGGCCGCCCGGTTCTACGGCTTCCGCAACATCCAGAACCTGGTGCGCAAGCTCAAGCCCGCCCGCCCCTCCCGCATGCCCGGCGGGAAGCCCTTCGGCAGCGCCCGGCGGCCGGCCGGCAAGGCGGCGGGGCTGGAGCACACTTTCGTGGAGGTCATGGCGTGCCCCGGCGGGTGCACAAACGGCGGGGGGCAGATCAAGATTGACGACCCGGTCGTGGTGGAGCGGAAGGGCCTGGCGCTCAAGCCGGGCCCGCATGAGCAGAAGCAGTGGCTGTCGGAGGTGGACGAGGCGTACTTCTCGGCGGAGGAGGCCGAGGGCGGCGGGGACGGCGGCTCCGGGTGCGAGCTGCCCCGGAGGGACGTGGTGGACGGCATTTCTCCTTCGTACATCAGAGATACCCTGGCGCACTGGTCCAGCATCACGGACGTAGACTTGGATAGATTGGTCTTCACGAGCTATCGTGAGGTCGTCAGCGACGTCGGCAAGGACAAGACGACCGACACGGAGCGCGTGGTCCAGCTGGCCGGCAAGATCGGCGGCGGCTGGTAAACAGAGATAGATAGACGGGACGAATGAATATCAAGCCTCTTTGCCCCCGCGCCTGGCGAAGCCGAATCCACCCCGTCCACTGCCGTCCGGCCCGCGCGGCGCCCGAACCGCCGGCCTCGGCTGGTCCTGGGGGTCTTTGGGGGAGCTCCTGCCGGACAGCGGCGCGCCGCCGCCGTCACCTCGCCTCTGCAGGGCGAAACCGGGCCTCGGCGCAAAGTTGGGGTCGTAGAGCTCCCTGGTTTCGGCGCCCGACCTGGGCGTCTCGGGTCGGGAGACGGGCCTCCTGCCCCCGTCGTCTTGCTGGTGCTGATGCTGCTGGTGTTGATGCTGATGCTGCTGCTGCTGCTGCTGGCGACTCGGTCCGCCGCCGCCTCCACGCCCACGCCCGCGCCCTCGCCCGCCACGCTGGTTCCCGCGCGAGTCCGTCCTGGGCGGCGTGACGGTGCCCGCTCCGGCGGGGCTCGTGGCGCCGGACGAAGGGTTCGACTCGCCGAAGATCTTAGCCCTTGCCTCGTCGTACCTCTTCTGCTTCTCTTCGCGCTCGCGCTGCTGCCGCGCGCGGATCTCCTCGGGCGTCAGCTGGACGGGCTTAGCCTTCTCGTCGTCGTCGTCATCGTCGTGGACGGAGAGCTGGGACATGGCGCCTGTGACGGGGTCGCGGCGGGCGATGGTCGGCGGGGGTTTGCGGCTGAGGACCTTGACCTGGGGCTTGAAGGTCGAGGCGAGGGGTACGTTGGACGTGGCCTCGACGAAGTGGAAGGTCTCTCGGGTCTCGCTGTGAATCTGTCAGCGCCGTTGTTCTGGGGGAGCTTGGTGTCCTGGGGGAGGTCCGCACGCCGATTCCCAGAGCTTCCGATTCGTCTCTGCATGCTGTGCTCGTCGCTCGGCCTTGGTCATTGGTGCTGGCGGGAGGGGTTCCTGGGAAGGCTGAGCGTCTTGCTTGTCGGCCTGAGTCTCCCAGTCGTCCTCCCAGGCATCGGGAACGGTAATCCTGCTTCCCATCGTGATGATGTGCGGCGGTGGGTTGGGTTGCTGGGCGGTGGGCGGCCGGTGGTGACAGGTCGGGTCTTGTTCCTCAATCTCGGACGATGTGCGTGAAGTAAATGCTGGTCGAGGAAGGGGATGCGAGGGAGCCGGTCAATGGCGAGCAGGTCAAGGGTATTGTGGTCCGGCGGTGGGGTTGCTGCAAAAACTGTTGGAGGTTAGGTGGTTGCCAGAAGGTGAGGTGAGCTGCGAGGTTCTTTCCAGGCGGCTCAGGGACGGTACATCAGGGTACGTCGCGCGTGCCGAGCAGGTCGCAGTACGACAAGTCACGGCATGTTCCTGCTCCTCTGCTCCTGCTCTGCTGGTGATAGATCTGGGTGGGCTCAGGGTCTTTGTGGTGGGGCACCTCGATGTAGCACCTGCCCTACCTCTACCGCCTAGGTGTCTGTCTTTCCAGGGTACCTCAGACGGAAGTTGCAGCATCTCACGACATTCCACATCGGCGGCGTCCCCGAAGCCTTGGGCACTCTCGTCATTCTGCAAGATTGTAGCCTCGCAGTTGGAAAATGTATCACTATTACACGCTTCGCGCATAACGTTGTAGCGCCTACGTCAGGCCAGCCAGCGACTACCCGTAAACTACGGCTGGCAGCATGGAAGGCTCATCACCCCTCTCTGGCGCTGCATGATCCACCGTCAAAATGCGACAATCCCAATGACATCGAGGAGGATGCATTCGCCAGACACCAAGAATGATGCACAGCACGGTGCGGCACTGTCAATCGCAATTGACCAGAGGTGGCTGGCGAGCGAGCTGTCCGACGCTTCACCCTTGCACCTCTTGTAATTTCCAGTAGGGTGCCTGCCACTGTGCCCGCCGGGCAGAGTCCAGCCTCATCCGGGTTCCGAATGTGACGCATGCTCCTTTTGGCATGCCGGCCCTACGAGTGGTGACTCCATTGAGTCGCGCACGCATCCTGGCGCGGCGTGCGTTAACGTCACTCCGTCCAATGAAGCCTCGGGGGGTGAGACCGTCGACGGGCAAGGTAAGCACTGTCGGCCAGCACTCCTCTCGGACGGCCGTCGTGAATCTGCGAGCGACCTGCGCTTGACGGGGTTCCCGAGCGCTACAACGGGCCGCGGGGCAGAGATATCCCTTCACTCGGGTCTTGTCTGTCTCTTGTCGCTCCGTGACTGCGTCGGGGATCTAGACCGCTGCCTGGCTGGGAACATGGCTCTCTCTCTCTCTCTCTCTCTCTCTCAGTCTTGTCCAGACTTCCCTCCGACTCTGGGGCGGCAACGCAGCGACTGCTCCGCCTGAGCAACGGGGGTTTGGATGAGCGACTGGCCGGCTCCACTTAGATCGACGGAAGCAGTTGAACCGCGTGTTACGACGAGAGAATGTCGGGGGGGTGTTGTCGATGCGGCCGGGTAGGCGGACAGACGCTGTGCTGCAGGGAGCTGACCTCAGCCCTCCTGTTGACCAGTAACGGTGGAATGCCTCGTCATCGTCAGCTGGAGCCGGCGTCGCCTCGTGTTGACCTGTGAGCTGGGCTCTTCCAAAAGTCACCAGGATTCTGGAGGCAGGGAATGCGGTGCATCTCGTCTAGCGGCCCCGGGACGGGTCAGACGGGCGCTCCAATGAGCTGTGCTGGGGGCCCCCGACTGCGATCGCGCGCTGAAAGTGCGAGTGGCGAGGGTACGAGAGGACTGGTGCGTCTGGATGCGAGAGAGGAATTGGACAGTCCCGAGACATTCTATACCCAATGGTGCATTGTCTCGTCGAAGAGGCTCGTGTGAGAGAGGAGGCGACAGGCACGTCGGCAGCCTGTCAGATGGCGGCGCATGGGGGGGGCTGAGGCGGATTGGGGTTATATCGAATGCTGTGGTCACCCGTCTCTGATCATGGGGGATTCCTGGAGAGGACTGGAAAAGGGGTTAGGGGCTGGCTAGCCAGTTGCCGTGGGACCAAAGGTGATGAGATGAAAAATGAGAGCCAGGTGTGATGAGACGAGGGCCATAGTCTACCATATATGGCGAGGCAGGCCCCGAAAGATGGTTGATATCGATGGTCTCAACGAAGCAACCAGATCGGTGATCAGACGACAGACGACCGAAAGACGGACAGACACAGACAGACACAGGCACAGGCACATAGACACAGAAAGAAAGGGCGGCCCTCGCGCCTTCTCCGCCCACTGCACTGGGCACTGGAACAGAACCTAAAACAGCAGGTGGCAAAAAGTCCAGAAGCACCCCATCCCGCCTCCTGCCTCCCGCCGCCCACCTCATCCCGCCCATCCATCACGATTACTTCAGCAGGAAAGAAGCTTCGAGGGCTGCCTTCCGGAGGAACGAGACCGGCCCTTTCCTTGCTTCTCATCCACCTTCCTGCACTCTCTCAGGTGTCTCCTGCCCACGTCGTGCGGAGAGCTGAGGACGCGTCCACGCCACGATTCGAGGCGCCCTGCTGGGGAAGTTCAGAAAGGCTTGTGAAGGGGCGAGGCAGCGACGTTTCGAGGCAGGCTCGCAGTCAGGCAGTCAGTCAGTCAGTCCAGGCCAGGCCAGCCCAGGTCGGATTTTACCCCTCCTTCCAGCGCCGGCACCAGCAGCAGCACCAGGGTACTTGTAGGGTCGCCCCACCAGAAGACCCCCCTCCGAAGAGCCCCCCACCCCACCTCCTCTGGCTGTCCCCGCCCGCTCGAACCCCAAAAGCCTCCAACTTCAACCCGGTGCTGCCTGTGAGAACCTACCGTCACACCCAGTTCTTCCCTGGCTCCCGCAGACGAGGCACAATCTGCAACCTCCTCCCATCACATCCCACCCACGTCCGCCCATCCACACCCGACCAACCCAGCATCGTCGACTGCCTGTTTCCGGTCTTATCGAGAAAGACCGGGGCAAACGGGACGGACGAACGAGCAGACGAACGGAAAGCATCCGACCCCCGCCTCGCTCGAGCACCAGTACCTGCCTACCTGCCCACTGAGCACCTTCAAGTTCCCAGCTGCGTCAAGCCCTCGGTCTCGATTTGCAGACCCCTCTACACACCACCCAACGCAGCGCCCTACACCTACACCCGCATCACCCATCCATCCATCCATCCATCATCTATCACTCCCCTCTATCCGACGACCCACGACCCACGACCCACGACCCACGACCCACGACCACGACTACGACAACCACGACGACAGCAACCGTAACTTCTCGACACGGCCTCCCATCGCCCAGCCCGCGAGACCCTGCACTCTGCTACGTCCTAAACTCCGTTTTGTGGGCCAGACCTTGACTGGCCTCTGCCCGCGCCGGGGCCACACCACGCATCCATCTCGTTGCATCATCGTCATACTCACTCACATATACAGCAGCATCAGAAGCTCTCTCTCTCGCTCAGCGATACAGCACGACACGTCACGGCACGTCACGGCACGGCACAGCTCGACGTGCGAGAGTCAGAGAGCCCTTCACCATGGCAAACAACGACGGCAGCAGTAACGGGAACGGCGGCCCTCCCACCACCAACAACAACCCCTCCGCCAATTCCGGCACGGGAGGGTTCGACCTGCTGAAGCGGGCGACCCAGGCCATGATGATGTCAAACTCGAACCCGAGGTGAGCCGCGTCTCTCTACTCTGCCACTCGCTCCTCTTCCGTTACCCGTCTTTCTGTTTTGCGTCTATGCTATTCGCACTTCCCAATGCCCACCGGCGGCGTCTCTGCCTTTTCTTACAGACTGCATTTCCTTCCTGTCCGCTGCTTCGTCTTTCTCCACATCCCAATCCCCTATACACACTTCGTGCCCCTCGTCTCATCCGACTCTGCTCCTTCCTCCCGCCTGAATCCAGGAGGGTAGCTCGACCAGCTGGACAGACCCTCGACAAGCCTCTTGCGACCTGCGAACCTGCGCCCCCGCCTCCCTCCTTAGCTTTTCCCCTAAACACCACCGACTCCAGCTCCAGCTCCAGCTCCAGCAGCTCCCCATGCCTAGTACCCAAGCGGGTGGCATCGACGAAGCGAAGGCGCGAGGAACGCCGTCCCGCAAAGACCGCAGCCTTCAATTCCTCACGACCCCAGGCGACCTCATACCTCATCGACAGGGTTCCCCAACCTGGCTAGCTTCATCAGGCACATCCATCATGATGGATCTTCAACTCCTCCTCCTCCGGCCTCTCCACGGCCCTGCTGCCAAGCACACCTGCAAAGCCTGAAGTCAGCCTGTCACATACAGGGACACCTGCCATCCTTTGCGACATTTCTGGCTTGGGTCGCCTCCCACCTTCCCTCGCAGCATCGCAGCACATCCGCATCTCGCGTGGACCTCCCTACGTCTTCATGATTTGCACATGCCAAACCACATCATGTTGCCTCGATTCAGCAATCATCCGTCCTGTCCGCCCACGCGGCGAGGACAAGCGAGCGGAGCACAGCCGGAAAGACGCCGCTCAGCAACCGGGCCGCCTGCAAGCCGCGCTCATCTCACAGGTACCTTAGTTGAGGCCTGACTCGCCCCACGCCCAGCAGTTCGTCATACTCCGTCTGAGCCATCACCCCTCTTTCCCCTTCCATTTCCATGGGCCCGGCATCCAGCACTTGTGCCCCGCCATTGCTCTCGCACACTCTCGTCCTCGACCGGGACAAGCCTGGACTAGATCGCCTCACCAGGGTGTGTTGTCGGAGCAAAATTCACTCCCGTGCCCTTCCCTGGCATCTTGCATCATTTCTGTCGGCTTCCCTAGCCTCCTGCATCGGCGAACGAAATTTCTCTCTCGCCGTTCCTATCAAATACCCAAGCATCGCACGCTGTCTTGAGCTCTGTCCTGCTGCCCCTCCCCTCCCCCCCCCCCCCCCCCCCCCCCCGGCTGATTCTACTGCTGCCCACACGCGCTAGACCACCCACAGCATCCTTGCCTGTCGGCATCAGCTAGCACTTTTCCATTTTGCTCTACTCCGCGATTTTCCGATATTGAGCCTACGTGCAACTACCAGGACATTCCACGTCCATGACACACATGACAATTCGGCCATGAACAGTATTGACCAAATTCTTAGGCCCACCCCAGCCGACGACGATGGGACGGACCAGATCGGCTATGACACTCCCCGCTCGGGCGTTGCCACGCCCCAGCCCGACCTTTCTGACAAACGCCTCCCGGGGATCATGAGCTACTTTGGACAGGTTCGTATAACTTCCACTCAAGACCCTGCTTCGTCTATTCTGGACATGGCATCATCTTCTTCTGGCACGGGTTCCACGACGGATCAAGTCACAAGCACACCCCTGAGCGCTGCAGATACCACCACGAGTCCTGTTGAGCCCAAATCTCCTTTACCTGTCTGCGCGAGTGGGAACTCACAACCGCTTGGCCTTCGCGAAGCTCCAGGCCCCGATCAGTACCCAACCCCGCCGATATCAAGACGGTCATCGGCTGGGCGGCTGACAAGAAGTCTGTCTTTGTGGAGCGGAGAGCGAAGCGCTGCACAGTCGTCGGCGCGGCCGTTACCCCTCCGTCAACAGAGCACCACAGATACCCCTCCAAAGGCCTTCAGCACAATCATGTCTTCTCCTTCAAGCGGCGTCTCGACACATGTCGTGCACGCATCGCATCTCTCTAATCCCACCGTAAACTCCCAGCCTGTCACCCCGCCCTCATCTGTGCAGACCCCCGACGACCCTGGAGTCGATATATCCAGTCTTGAAATTTCTTCCTCTCTTGAACAGCTCAAGAAGCTAACGCAAGGCGCGGGTATCAAGAGCGGTCCGCCCACTCCCACGCGGGCTCTCTCCTCAGCTCAGCCATCTCAGTCTGAAGATCGGCCGCCGGTGTCGAAGCGAAGCAGCAACGAGACGACCGGACCCGCGAGCGGCACCCAGACACCTCGGGCCGCTGGCGGTGCTCAGGTTCCTGCCGCCAAGGGAAAGTTGACCATCAACATCGTCGAGGCCCGGGGCCTTAGGAAGGCGAGAGACCCCTATGTCGTTGTTGTGTTCCAAAGGAGCGAACTTATCTCTGCCGGCCCGCGCTCCATCCAGGACGAGGATGACGACCACCTGCCTGCGCCCGGACCTGGAGGTATTCCCATTCAGCGCCAGGGCAGCGACTCCGGCCGCCCCGCTGTTTCTATTCCGATGCGAAGCCGCCAAAGCAGCAATACCAGCGTCACAGATTACAACAACTTCCGGAACAGGACTCGCCGATCCTTCACCAGTCCCACCTGGGATGCCGAAGCCGCCTTGTAAGTGCGATTCTATATGACGGCTCGTTATTTGTGTTGCTGACCTCAGTCAAGTGATGTCGTCGACTCCGACATGCGTGTCGCTCTGTCGGTTTACGACCACACAGCGAACGGCGAGGAGTTCCTCGGCCACGTGGATTTCCAAGCCAACATGGACAACCCCGTCCGCGGCTGGTACCCGCTCACTGGCCACGCCGATACGATGGCGGAGGATACGCCTACTGGCGAGATTTACGTTGAAGCCGCTTACCAACGAACGGAGAGGAGGCACTTTGGCCCCGAGGATTTCCAAATCCTCAAGCTCATTGGCAAGGGAACATTCGGCCAGGTATACCAAGTGCGAAAGAAGGACACTGAACGGATCTACGCCATGAAGGTCTTGTCGAAGAAGGTCATCGTCCAGAAGAAGGAGGTCGCTCACACAGTTGGTGAGAGGAACATCCTCGTCCGCACGGCCATGTCCGACTCCCCTTTCATCGTCGGCCTGAAGTTCTCCTTCCAAACACCATCCGACCTCTATCTCGTGACAGACTACATGTCTGGCGGCGAGCTGTTCTGGCACCTGCAGAAGGAAGGACGCTTCGATGAGAAGAGAGCCAAATTCTACATTGCCGAACTCATCCTAGCCATCGAACACCTGCACAAGAGCGACATTGTCTACCGGGACCTGAAGCCGGAAAACATCTTGCTGGATGCAAACGGCCATATCGCCTTGTGCGATTTCGGCTTGTCGAAGGCCAATCTCACAAAGAACGCAACCACCAACACTTTCTGTGGAACCACGGAGTACCTCGCGCCCGAGGTTCTTCTCGACGAGTCCGGATACACCAAGATGGTGGACTTCTGGTCGCTGGGAGTCCTCGTTTTCGAGATGTGCTGCGGTTGGAGTCCCTTCTACGCAGAAGACACTCAGCAGATGTACAAGAACATCGCCTTCGGTAAAGTGCGCTTCCCCAGAGACACGCTCTCGCAGGAAGGACGCAACTTTGTCAAGGGACTTCTTAACAGGAACCCCAAGCACCGACTGGGCGCCACCCTTGACGCCGAGGAACTGAAGAAGCACCCCTTCTTCGCCGACATTGACTGGGATGTTCTGGCGAAGAAGCTGATCACGCCACCGTTCAAGCCCAAACTGACTTCGGCGACGGACGTGTCGTACTTTGACCCCGAGTTTACAAATGCTCTTGACAACAGTGGTTCCCTCAACGAAAGGGCTGCCGCTTTGTCCCGAGGCTTTGCCACATCCACTCCCCTCTCACCTTCGGTGCAGGCCAACTTCCAGGGCTTCACCTTCGTGGACGAGAGCCATTTGGACGATCAGATGCGCGATCGCCGCTACGACGACGAAGAGATGAACGATGCGCACGGGGCTCACCGGGATCACGACGATGACGACTGGGATGACCTCGGTGATGTGGCTCCTCAGCGGGGCAACCGGATGAGTGGCATTGAGCGTTCGAACAAGCGTGACGACGGCGGCGACAAGGATTCTCATGACGATCAGATGATTGGCAACTCTCATTTCGATGACTAGAGAGTCTTTGGAGCCTCTAAGCAGTAACAAGATTGCGAATTATGCCACTTGTATTTGCGCGGAAACAAAAAAAGAAAACAGGAGTTCTCCATCATCACGAAGTTGATATGAACCACGATGGATTTGTTGCATACGGGGCGGTTGATTTTGCATGCGACCTGATCAAGACAGGAACCAGGCGTTTGGGCAATACGATGAGCGTTCACCAGTCTTCTGTACTGGAGTTTCGCCTGCCGGGGTATGTCGTTCTCCAGGGGGGGTTCTCACCATCTTCCGGCCCATGGGACCGAGGTTTGCCCCCCTAGGTATCCGGTGTTGCGGGACCAAGTCACAAGCAACGCTGACGAAGGATAATATCGGGTGGAGGACAGTGACAGCTGGACGAGGTTTTTGGTTGACAAGAGACTGCCCGCGTGTTGCCGGGATTCGAGTGCTGATAATCGGTGGGAGGGCTTCTTCAACACATGTCTGAGAGAAGCAGATCTCGGTACTGCAGTTCGGTTCTCAGCCTGACGTGTAGCACATGTTCGACGCTCAAGAGCCAACCGTGCCGGCGGACCGAAGCACTAAAAAAAAAAAAACAGAAAGTACTCGGCAGGGGGAGGAAGAATTTTAGCTACAGTCACGAAGCAATGCTCTCGATCATAATGCTTAATTGCCTACCTAGCTAAGAAGCACCTCGCGCTGAGCTGATCCGCTATCCGTGTTCCTCCGCTGGCTGCCCGCTGTAGTTTGTGAAATGTGTGATGAGCTGACTGGTGAAAGTTGGCTGTCTCAGCTGTGCTTGTTTACCTCGGCTTATGACATCTCTAACCTGGGACTGTAAGAATTCCGACATGGCAGCTGGAACCATCATCAACCTGGTTCGTTGACTCTAGCGCGGGCAGAGCTTGTGCATCCCAACATCATTGCCTATTGGCCGTTGTCAACACCACCTCCAAGATGATGTAGTTGTCTACACTGATATCAAGCCGGAGTGGAGGTCAGCCGGCCATGCCGAGTGCTTGCCAGAGCATGATGTCGAAGCACCAGACGGCTTGATGCTGACCCCGTAAGCATGGGCTTGACAGGATCCTCCCACTTCGTGCTGAGGAGCCACATAGTCCAGCGAGCGGTAGGACGGCAAGAAATGCTGACTGCTTCTGCTCCTCGGGTCATGCGCAGGCCCAGAACCCGGGGAGCGTCGGCAGTCCGCGTCACAGGATGATGGCCTGACATGGGGAGCAGGAAGGCACAGGGAAGTAAGTAGGTGCTTGCACGGATTTCGCATTCCAAACCAGCAGAGGGTTCGGTCAAGGGAAGAAATATACACGGGAACCACCGGCCCGACGACCTTTTCTCTCTCGCTCGCGGAGTCCGTCTGTCCCCCACACTGCGCTCCTCTCGCCTCGTCTCCCGCCTCGCGACCCCTTCTCATGCGTCATTATCGAGCCCCGGGCGGCCACAGTTCAATGAACCCGGGAGCCGTCCTCCTCCGGCACGATCGTCCTTCCTCGTCGCCCTCCGTCCCTTCCGTCACGCGTCGCGTCGAGCGGACTTAGTGGGCGGCGGCGGCCTCGGGCTCGTCCTCGTCGACGAGCCACGAGCTCTGCTTGGCGGCGGGGGTGGCGGCGGAGGTGGCCTCCTGGCCCTCGACCTCGACGGCCATGCTCTCGTACTCCTGGAGGGAGGAGGCGAGGTCGGCCTCCTCGGGGGAGGCGGGGGTCTTGGGGAGGTTGAAGGTCTGGACCTGGCCCTGGGCGTCGGACTCCTTGACGGCGGGGGTCTTGTAGGCCTTGAGCTCCTTGAGGTAGAGCTCCTGGACGAAGTCGGCTGGAGGGTTCGGCGTTAGTGACGGTCAATCGGATGGCTGTGTGGAAGGAATGGACGGGTGCGGCAGGATGAGGAATTGGCAACGGGAAAAGGGAGGCGGTCGTGGCGGTCGACGGCGTTGATGCGGAAGAGTCGTGGTGGCAGGCCTGCACGCGTGTGCGGGCTGCCAGGTTTGGGTCTTCTCCGCATCATCGATCATCGACGTAATCCGCTAACGCCGTGCCTCCCCCCGTCTCGCCATCCGCCTCGCCCAGCACCAACCACCCGCCTCGTCCATCGGTATCGTCATCGGGAGAATACGCACCACGTCGGGAAACGGTCGGGGCAATGAAGCTCCTCATCTGGACGGCGTTCGACCGGGCGGCCACGCGGGTGACGGCCGGGATGGCGCGCTGTCAAGGGTCAGCCGTGGTCTGTTTGTCCTCCTGCCGACCGGGAATCCGCGGATGCAGCAGGAGGCGCGGCGATGGACGGGGGGAAAGAGTCGGATGGAGAGGGAATTGACGTACGGTGGCTCTGGAAAGTTGGACGAGCATCTTGAAGGGCGTGGCGTGCTCAATTGGGTGGTGCACGAAGGGTCTCGGGCGTTGAGAGGTTTTGGGTCGTTGACGATAAAAAGCTGGAGCCGGTCGGTTAGATCACCCAGTCGCTGGTGGTCGGGGGACGAGATTGTTGCCTCAGGCTGGGAAGGCAGAGAACTGAGAAGCTCTAAGGGTGGGGCTTACCCAGCCACATCCAAACCGGATTTGTCCTTGGGCCTCGCTGCTTTTAGCCTCAGCCCAGACTGAGCGACGATGAGGTCGGGTGGTGGCTTGTCTCGCATAACTCAGCCACAAATGCATAATGGTTCACCGCCAGCTTATTCTTCTTCACTCAAGACAAGATCCATGCTTGATGCGAAATACATCAGACGCATTCGACCTATTGCAATATTGTCCAGAATTATGTACACGAAGCTTGGATAGACAGCCTGAGTGACTGCATTCAGTGAAAATAACGGAACATTCAGGTGCCAGGTCTTATCTTGTGACACGTTCCAGTTGGCGGGAATGCAGGGCATAAGCATGCTGTTCCTCAATTGAATCTCACTTTGGGTCTCTCGGAACGTCAGAGTCTGGATCGAGTATTCTAGATCGTGCGTGGATACGTTGACCGAGTTCATGTATGCGCTTCATGGCAGTAGTGGAGTTTTGTTGGCAGAAACAGCTGGAAAAGAGACGACTGAGACTAGATATCAAGCCTCTGAGCACAACAATTTGATCGCTCCAAAGGCGGCCCCTAGTACACCGTAAATAGCACCACCAACAGTTGCGAGGATCTCCTCGGTTAGGCAGTCCTCTGTTTACCGGAAAGGTTAGCAGGACCGATTCTCTTTCCATTCATCACCATCGAAGCCAAGAACGGCTTGCGTAGGAGGTCGATGGCATAAGACAACGGACTTACCTGTAACGGTGTTTAACTTGAGCCAGAATTGGACATCAACCTTGTTGGGCGAAGGCTTGTCGATGCGGATATAGTTTGGGAATTTGGCCATTTTGCACCTCTCCTCGTGCACCCAGTTGTTGGACGGGTAAGTGATTGATCTCCAGGCGAACTTGACGCTTTCCCTCTGTACGGACGCTTTGACGGCATTGTGAATGTTTCCCAGAGTAGCTTCTCCGGTGTACACACCCATCGTCGTGATCTCGAGCCATCGCGAGGTTCGGCGCTTTCCATTCTCCATCCAGTCGATCTTGCGGACGTACTTGACCCCTTCGCCGGCATCGCACATGCCCATGGTGCAAAGGCTATAAACAGCTTGTCCCAGCGCGTGGCGGATGGAATCAAGGGTCTCACCGCATCCCACATCGGCCAGATTTCTGCCAAGCCACATCCGGGTGCCTTCGTCTCGGGCCACAAGTGATTGTTCAGACTCGAGCGCTGCTGCTCTGCGGGGCACCAAATCAAAGCCGTCGTCATCAAAGATGGTTTCGTTGGCGTCTCTGTTGACAGAATCGATGACGGGCGTCATCCACAGGGCGTTCACGTCGAATTGGTCCTCAGGTGTGTCCACTGGAACCAGGTAACCGGGGGAGGAGAACTTCCAGTCCTCTTGGCCGATGGGAGAACTGACCGGAGACGCAAAGGCTCCTAACAGGAACCTCGAGGCGAGGAAGCCGACAGCGAGGGAGTTGATACGCATTTCGGATAGTCGTAGGCGAGCGTGAATGTGGCTAAGTGGAACCAGGGGGGGCCGGAGATCTGGCGAGTCGTTATTGTCTTTGTGTCTGTCTTTGTGTCTGTCTCTGAAGGGATGGAGTGTCTACCCAAGAGGAGTTGAGGGGAATCAGTGTCCTTTTTATACACGTTTGTTTGCCTGGTGGGGATGCACCTAGCGGTCACCTCAGGGCGATGACTAGGACAGACTTGAGTGTCATGGCCTCGTTTGTCTGAGACCGCGGTGGCTTCCATCCAGTCCCGGGACATGGACACGGGGCAAACGGCCGCAGCGAGATTTTGCCTTGTGTCGGCGAGGAGTCTACGCCATCCGCCAACGCCGATCAGGGATCGATATACCAAAGGATCGAAGGATTAGAGGATCAAAGTGTGGCCAGATTCAGTCTGCAGGTCATACTTTCGCCAGGTTGATGTATTGACAGGGGTTCAAGACAATCATTCAAAGCTGCCGGCCTGTAACTCTGACTGAGGTTAAGGTCCAAACCCCCGCGGCTCACCGTCGAGATTCGAGAGGCTCTTTTGGAACAGCGCAGCCCCCAAATTTGCCCCAGGAATTGGATCAAAGAGTCAATGGACCTGATATGTTCCAAAAATACGTTGATCGACAGGGGAATCTTGCTTAATGATACTGAGATGGGTTTGGCGGAAGGATCGTGGAAGGGGCTTTTTTGCCTTTTTGGGTGGTGATGCATCTGTCTACTTGGCGCTGCAGCGAGCTCCTGATATTCGACAGTCAAGCTTCTGCAGGCCAGGGTCTTCAAATGGATGTGGGCCCATGTTTATTTTTGTTAAGTAGGGAGCCGAGCGTGTAACTGAGGCACAGCAACGACCAGGCTATGGATCGCAAGGCATTTTCCTAACCCTTGACCCTACCTAACCGCGTATACCGGAGACAGGGCTGTCGGCTGCGAACCGTCACACGGAATTCACCCAGGTTCACCTGCAAGACTCGACGTCATCGGTTGGTTAAGCCTTTCTAGATACTTACATGTAGCGCTGGTCGCTCGACAGACATACCCTCCAGGTATTCTTCACGTCTGATAATGTTTGTTCAAGTGGGTTAGACTTCGTACGAAAGATCTCAAATTGAGATATAACACCAAAAGCGCTTCCACCTAAGCTGGGTAAGGATAAATTCTCCCGTGGGGGCTGATATAGGTGAGCCACCAGCGGCAGCGGCCCGTAGGGGACCATAGGAGCTACGCATAACGCTAGCTATGTTGGCACATCGGTTGCTGAAGGCTGCTTGATCATTATCAATTTAAGCTCTTGACGTTCGCTGATCACCGTTCCAACAGGGGTGCACTTCCGCGGGGAAATCTGGGAACCTGCGATTCGCAGAGATTCGGTAATGTTGATTGGTGGATCAGAGATATACCAGCTACCTTCCGATTGCGGGGGGTTATCTTGCAGAATCAAACAGTTGGCAGGTCAGGCTACGCCAAGCCAGGCTGTACATGCTGTGCCTGCATTGGTGACTCCAACATACCCCAGCGACCACTCGGCATCCCACTTGATTCCATCATGTTATCACCCCCCCGGGAGCCGAGCGGCAAGGTGGTAAAGGAGGAGTGGTCGTTGCTAATAATAATGGATACGCGCATGTTCGCACGTTCTTGCTCCGGGCGTCTGGCGGAGGTGACGCCAGGTGGTGGGAGGGCAGCGTCAGGAGATAATTTTGCCACCTGGAGCATTGCATAGGATCGGTACGGCCTAATTCCGAGGGATAATATGATTCCAGGTAGGGGAATTCGTGCGTGATGAGATGGACGGACCTCCCCAATACGACTTTTCTCTTCTTGCTCACTCTCTCGGTATCAGATCTTGTTCCAGAACGAGTTTAACCCCAAGATTTCACCATCAGTTGCCACCACGGTTCAGGTGGATATCTGGGGATAGGATTATTTCAGGTAGGAATAACAGGGCAGAGTATTTTCAGCCGGTGTTTGGGCCAAGGCTTCCGGCGACTACCTGTCGCAGGACAGAGAGCGTAGGCCTGAACCGACTGCCTCACAGTTTCTCTCCGGCGAAAAGCTCGTCTCAGAGAACAGCTTATTTTACGAGTAGCCGTCTACTGCGAGAATCTTGGTGAATTCTATAGGTGAAGCTAAAAGTTCCGGTATCGAAAGTTGCCCAGCCAAGGACCAGCACCTGCCGCCATTATCAACTGAAGTAAGCTCAGTACGGACGGTTTCCAAGTAGTCAATGGAGAAATCGGTTGCTGTGCAGAACGTGCATAAGTCGGATCCGCCATGCCGTGGCGGAGCTTGGATTGATGAGCAAGAGCAGCGAGGACGCTAACCCGATTAGTTCAGTGCCATGGGTGGCACAACCGAGAACCCCCGAGATGGGTTTTACCGAGCCCCATCCAAACTAGGTACGTCCCAGAGTCTTGCTACCTTTTGACCTACGGCGGATGCAGACACTCTGGGTTGATGCCAAACAACTTTTTCCTTATTCGATTTTTCCAGGTGAATCCTTGGTCTATCCGCAGCACCTCAACGTAAAGCTTCGGGGACGATTACGCTGTCGCGAACAGTTCTTCTGTACCGCGTGATGCCATCGTCGCATAGGTACGGTACTCAGCAGTTTCGATCTCCGCGATGAGACGGGAGCCACAATAATCCAACGATACGGACCAAGGGTGCTCAGTCCCAGCCCAGACCATCGCAGCTGGTATATGCTCACTCACAGCTTCGCCATCACAGGACAACTGGAGGTGGTTGCGTTGAATCTAGGACACCAGGTTTAGCACAACAGAAACTCGTTACTTGTTACATCGTTTCTACCGATCGTGGTACGCCTGGGATGTTGCTGGAATAGTGGAGCATCCTGACCTAGTCCTTCAACCACGGGTCTTGCAGAAGTTCCTTCGCTGTAGGACGAGCGTCCGGATCCCACGTGAGGGCCCTTCGAATGAACTGGAGGAACTTGGTATTATCTTCGAGTTTGGTTTCAGCTGCCTCCAGAGTCTTCTCCTTCGGTATGGGCACAAACTCGCTCCAGTTTCCTGAACAGACAGATGATGGTTAGAAAGCGTTGCAAAATGCAATGCAAAGTATGCTTCCACCATGCGTACCTTGTTCATCCCAGTACTCGAGTGCTCTGTTACGATGTCGATTGAGAAGTCCCGGAGGTGGTGGGCCTAGTGCTGCGATCAGTTCGGCGAAGTGGGCTCCGTCCGAGAAGCTGCCGTCCTCCTTGCGGGCGCTAAACAGTGTCTTTCCTTCTAGGAGATCCCACAACTTAGATCAGGAAGGAGTGATTAGTGCCTCCATCGGTGGAATTGTAATCTGGATGGAGCGCCTACCGTGAGTCCTGCGCTCCAGATATCGACCGGATAGCCCCATTGAATGTGCAAAAGCGTCTCCGGGGCTCGATACATGATGGGCATGATATCGCCGGCATGGGGACCAGGGCCGAGCCTGGTTTCACCAAAATCAGAAAGCAGCAGTGGCCCGCCCTTGGGCTTCATTAGACGGGAAAGGTAGATGGTCCGGTCTACAAGTTGCTTCCGAGGGACGGGGCTGGAGAACTCATTTTCTTCCAGCTTCTGGAATATGGAGTGGTCGTTTGTTCCCAACAGTAGATTGCCGGGGTGAACATCTGATCTCGTCTCATCAGCGATGCTTGCCGTGTCTATATACGCATGTCCATGTGAACCACAGGAAAGGACAGTGTGCACATACCAGTGTGTACGCATTGCACCTCAGTATGCAGAAAATCAAGCGCTTCGAGAAGCTCCTTGGCAGCACCCTTCACCAATTCCTCGTCAAATCCGCAGCCGTTCATGAACACCGTGTCCATGTCGCGTATGCTCATTTGAGAAACCTGAAGGGCAAGCGCGAAGTGCTTGCCATGGGGACCGGTAATCTGAAAAGAAGCGAGAAGCTTTCTGACGTTTTTGGCGCCAGGGTGCTGGCTTGGGAGGACCTTCTTTAAGTGCTCGTAGAATGGCAACTCACGGTGCTGGACCGAGTTGTGGATGTAGACTTTTAGCGCTACATACTGATGGTGTCTATACTAGGCGATTAGCAAATAATCATAGCCCGACTAGAAGAGTTACTTACTGCAGGTCGCGCGCAAGCCATATGGTAGAGGATGATCCGTAGCCAAGCTTGGCCACTGTTTGAAAACGGTCATTAAAGACTTCTCCTAGACGAACAGGATAAAAGTGCTCCGGGCGGTATTCTGGCACTGTCTCCTCCTCGACCAGCTGATCTTGCCCAATGATATCGATTTCTGCCACAGGGAATGTTCGGGGCTTTGACCGCGGACCCGGAGCCAACGGCCCAGAGTTAGCAGCAAGAGAGCCGAGTCTCCTTGGTGGATGCATTTGCGTTTGACGCTGGGGCTGTGGAGGAAGAGAAGAGGTGAGAAGACCCAGCAACCCTGAGCGCTGGCATTGCCGGTGAACGACCCGGTGCAGCGCCATGGTAACTGCTCTTCAGCATGAAGTTGGTGGGTTTGATGGTTGAAGCCTTGAGGGACGCAGAAGCCAGCCACTGTGGTCGAAGCTTCCCCAGGATACGGTTTCCTTGGCAATGTGGGGCCAATGATTCGCGAAGGCTGTCATTCTATCGTTCCGCATCTTGGAAAAGCTCTGGGTTCCATGTTGTAGCATTGATCATGACCTTGTAATCGTCGAGTGCCGTCCGGGTGATCTTGCTCGAGCGCCTAGGTAGTCTATTAGCTGATGACCTCATATCAGAGATGGGCCTCTTACAGGACCACATCGGCAAGCGCGACGGATATTGTAGATTTATACGCAGTCAGTATCACAGTCAAGTCTCTAGTAATATCGGTACAGTATCCATGTATGTCGGCCGCAGCAAGTCCCAGACGCTAGGCCTAGTGCCGTCGGAGTGAGTTATTCACTTGACGACAGCGCCCTGATAAACTCATTGCACGGCTGACTACACTGGCGCAGTGGGAGTCTTAGCGTAGTAAATAACGTCATCTCTTATTGGACGTCGTCACGGAGAGAGCCGAGGACATTATCGAGGCTGGCAAGCTCATCTTGCCTCTGTCGCACTGCGCGGGGCTGATCTCGGAATCTATGCGCGCGCTTGTTGGTTGAGCGCCTTCTGATCTCATTTGACAATCGGGCCATCTTCTCGCAACGGAGCCCTAGAAACATCTTTATTCTGCACGCTTTGCGCGGATATCTTAATAACGAACGAACGCCGCAGCATCTACGCTGTGCTGCCTCGATCTAGGCCCTCTAGATCCGATGGGAAACCCAACACGGCCGTGTTGATACCGAACCCAAACAAAGGAAATGTGGCGACCCTGTAGAACAATGGACCGAAGACCCCCTACTTTTGCTCATGCTCATGCGTGTTGCGAACTGGCGAGCCCCCAAGGCTGATATCGTCCTTCCGGCGGCCGCCCGTCCGCCTCGCCTTAACAAAGATGGCGAGCGCGTACAGCAGCGCCATGACGCCCGCGACCACCGAGTACGCGACCACCCACGCCGTCGACGACGACGCGAGCTGCAGACCCAGACCGCCGTTGACGATGCCCAGCAGCAGCACGATGCGCCCGAACCAGATGTGCAGGTGGCTCACGGCGCCGCGCGCCTGGTGCTTCTTGTAGTGCATGTGGTGCACGGCGCCCAGGAACGGCTGGATCGCCAGCAGCGCGCACACGACGGTGCCCAGGATGGTGTGAGGCTGCTTGAATAGCTGCGAGACTTGTCAGCACATGCCCTCGGGGGACTTGTCTCTGCGGGCGAACTTACGTAGCCGTGGTCTTTGGCGTAGACGACGCCCAGGCCGAAACCCGCCCACATGAGCAGGAAGGCGAGGAACTGCCACCCGGCGTGGATGAGCCACTTGCCCAGCACGGGCATGAGGATGGAGCCGATCGGGTACATGGCGACGAAGACGATGGTCATGATGACGCCGTGCGCGAGGAGCACCGAGCTGCTGACGCCCGCACTCCCGATATCGGTGACGCCGTCCGAGGAGCCACCATTGTTGCTGTTTCCGTTACCGTTTCCATTTCCACTATCGTTGCCGCTGTCGCCGTTGCTGTCGCCATTGTCACCGCCGTCCCCTGTGGTGGGGGCGGGCGAGCCGGCGAAGGGGTTGGTGTCTTCGGTGACGGTGGCCTGGGTCAGGTCGAGACCGAAGGCAGTTTCGGAGTCGTGCTGGCTGATCGGGGCGTTGAGACTGGCCGAGTTGATGGCAGAGCCGCCGCGCCAGGCGGCGATCCAGCTGGAGCTGTCGGAGCCGAGGGCCATGGAGCCGCCGTCCCACGAGTCGCAGTTAGAGCACCGGACGTTGGCGGTCATGACGCCGTCAGCGACGCCGGAGCCGGCGAGGAGCTCGAGTTGGGCGCCGTCGGTGACGGCCTGGGGCATGACATGGCCGGAGGCCTGGCGCGGGCTGATAGTCACGTTGCCGCTGCCGTCCTGGTACATGAGGAACATGTTGGAGCCGGCCATGCGGTTGCCGGTGCCGAGGGCGACCCAGGCGTACGAGTCGGGGGCGGAGATCTGGAAGTAGAGGTTGCCGGAGCCGGCGGCGGCGGCGGACTCGGGGACGGCGACCTGGAAGCAGACATCGTTGCTGCCGTTAGGGCAGTTCTGGATGGGATCGGCGGCGGCGGATTTGTCTGAGAGCGTGAGCGGGTGTCATGGGGATGTGCTGGTGATGATGTGCGCAGTGAGCTTGAGAGGGAGGGACTTACAGAGGGCTGCCGCAGCCAGGGAGGAGGCGATGAAGGACTTCATCTTGGCGGTATGTGATGCGATGGTGTGGTGTTCCCAGTGATGGTGTTCCTCGTCTGATCGAGGGAGGTGAGGTTGTCTCGGCTGGAGGCGGCCGTCCTAATGTATATTCGGCCCCTTTCGTCTTATATCAACAAACCAACAGACGAAGAGGTTATCAAATGCCAAGTCCCGTATGAATCGAGTCTTTGAAATCACTGCCAGGCAGCCAGAAGTGTAATAGAGATGCTGCCGCGACGAACAGGTCGTAGCGCCGCCGCGTGTTGGACTGGACGGGGGAGGACCCTGTCGTTCTATAGCAACCGCTGCACGGCACAGCCGCTGACTTGAGCTGAATGAGGCAGGCAGGACCAGGGGGTGAAGGGGTAAGGGGGGCCCTGTATTGCAGCGCGGGCTGGCGAGTCAAGGCGAGGCGGGCTGACGGCTGACAGGAGATATGCGGAAGGAGACGGGGGGCGTGGGAGGCAGTGGCCCTGGGATGCTGGGAAGTTTGTTCTTCTTTTCAGCAGGTTCGACGCGGGAAGGCGGCCGGTTTGTGCTGTACTTGTACGGGAAGGAAGGAGAGATGGATGCAAGAACGTGGGGTCTATGGGTATGTGTATGGATGCTCGTGCATGCTGGGATCTGGATCTGACCTGATGGAAGCCAGGATGGAAACACCGCGTCTGACACGCAGAAACCGCCAAGCAAGATGTGGTGGGAGACACGGGATTTTAAGATGAGGGCGTGAGAATGAGAAGGGGGGGGTGGTGGCTGGCCGGTTCGCCTCTTTGTCCGCTTCACGCCTATGTTGATTCAACCATTCACATCGCCATCCATTCCTCGGGGAGGAAGGTTTACTCTGGTTCGTGTTACGCCGCCCGTCTCCCAAAGCCAGAGCACTGGCGGGGGCTTGTGTTGGTCCATACGCCGACAGTTGACGCGTCCCTCGCAGGTCATCTTTTTCCCCGTCGGGCCCCCGCCACGTCGGCAGCGTGCTCGAGATGCAGCAGACGAAACGAAGACGGGCATGAGCAAGTTTGGCTTGGGGGCCGGGCTGTGTGTCGCGGGACGGGCTCGATGCTGGTTGGCGCTGCTGCTGGCCTGCATCTGGTGGGTGTGAGCCGGCGAAACGCCATCGAGTCTCGAGACGGGCAAGACGCCCGCGGCAGTCACCGACACAGCCCCGTTTGCTTCTGCGGACGGGATGACATGGATGCCATAGCTCCCCAGGGCAGAGACGATCAGAGACGATGCAGATGGCAGATGCAGGTGCCGGTGCTGGCGGTCGGTTCGGGCCAAGCTGTCAAGGCGGGGAGCTTTGGAGGACCGCTGGGGGGGATTGGCATTCGGGGTGCTGCCATTGGGCGATGTGGGCCGCGGCCACCCCCCCTTCTCTCCAGGGGGTTCGTTTTAGTGTGGGAGCGGGTACATCATCAGCCGCGTGCGTGCGTGGCCTTCCCAACCGACCTTTGCTCGAGACTCTCTGCATGGATGGTGCTACTCGCTAGCTCGGGTTCTGGGGCTGTAGTTTATCATGGACGTCGGGTCTGGCCTGGGTGCTGCTGGCGCTGGCGCTGGAGCCGGGGCTGGCGCTGTAGTTCGGCCGCTGGCGGACCCCGGTGTTTAGAGTTGGCTTGGTGGTGTGAGCCTGGACCTTGGTCGTCTCTGGGGGTCGCTGTCAGTGCAGTGCAGCGCTGAGCGGTTGCTGCTGTCGTTGCTGTGAAGGTGGCTTGTTGGGGGCTGTCTACCTACCTACGTTTCTAGAGAGGTACACAGCGCCATCTCCTGCATCTAGGTACAGTACTAACTGTATTCTCACCTGGATTGTACCTCTCCCCTCGACACCATTGACCACGGCCGCATCATCATCATCATGACCGCCCCCTCTCTCAATCAATCAAACCATGAAATTTACGGCCTGAAATCAGACAGAAAGAGCAGCAGCAGCATCATCATCAAACTCAATTTCACCGCCAAGCCACGTGCAGCCCTCGACTTCTCGCTCGAAACATGCCATATCCTGGCACGGCAGATGGCCCACCCAGCAGAACCGGCGGCATGGGCAGCACCGCCCCAGTCCGCGGTTCCTGACCACCATTTGTCAGTGTTAGTCACCCTCACCAATACCTCCCGGGCCACGCAACCCCCCGCTGCGCAGCGTCGCCTTTCCCCTTTCCAGCCCTTCAACCTTCCCCATCCATCGCTTAACGTGTTCATCCTCGCATCCTCAACTCCTCGTACAGCGACAGGCCGCGGGGCGCAGGCTGCATCATCGCGAGTCAGCGCGCCAGCATCTCCCTGCCTTACGCCGTCTCTCCCAAATTTGCTCGGGAAATTTGAAGCCACCGACGAGAGGAGGAGCGCCCGACTTGGTCACCCAACTGGGCTGTGACTCGATTCGTACCAGATGAGAAGAAGAATGATGGCAGCCCAGGCCCAAAGACAAGGAGGGTCGCACAGCCGTGACGTCGCTGCCCAAGGATCTCCGGTGCCCTGGGCCAGAAGCACTGGTACCGTCATCAGCCGTCGCCCATGTGTGCGCGCGTACGCAACGCCCGCCCGTCGCCGTTGGCGAAAATTGTCCATGATGACCACCTCGCTTGAAACGCCCAGCTTACACCTCCGAGACCTCCGTTCCCGCGATCCTCGTCGCCGCGTCGGATGTCCGTCGCGGACGGGCCACGTCCAGTAGTTGGCGCACACCTGGCATTCCGGACACCAGGGCTGACCATCTTCCCACGCGGATTCGAGCTCGAAGACTTGATACGTATACATCAACATGTACGGTGATAATGAGCCCAGCGGTAGTGCCTCAAACAAAGATCCGCCGAGAGACAACGCTCCAGACGATCCCTCGTCCCCTGTCGCGAACCCCCGGCGGAGCCTCCCCACAGAACCAAGCCCCGGGTGGGATCCGTTCCGGGCCCCATCCACTCTGACTACCATGGGGTATGGCACAACCATTCCTCCGTCTCGACTTTCAGTTCGTCCGGACGGTGGAGCTACCCTCGGGAGGCAACCGGGTGGGCTCGTCACATCGTCGCATCCCGGGGTGCCAGTGACCCGCGAGACACGTCATGACGGAATGCGCACTAAGTAACGATCACCCAGGTCGCGCGGCACAGACGCAAAAACAGGTAACCCAGCACGTATGTGATCCCAAGAAAACAAGTCTATTGATCGTCCCGACTGCCTTCCCTCCAAAGACCTACTTCCCTCCAGACATACTGTTAGCCCGCCCAACGGGCTGCTCAGCTCGACCGCATCGCCGCCTCAAAATCCAACGCCAGGTTGTCTGTTGATCAATGTATCCCAAAGTACGCGTGTAAGGCTTTTCCCACTCTCAAAGACGCCGTGTATGTGCTCTCTTCCCCAACTCCTTCTATGCCGTGTGCGTTGCGGCCTCTACTCTACGCCGTGATCTGGAAAGCATGACTCTCCAGCAGGCTGCTGGATGCCACAAAACTGAACCCCCCAAACATCTCGTCCTTGCCGTCCTTGGCAGAGAAGCTGCCCCAAGGATCCTTGGACGTCAAGACCGGGCTGACGGCCAGGTCCGTGAACTCCTCGCTGAAGTTCTCAGCAAGCTCCGGATCCGTGATGAGCGGCTGGATCGGCGGCTCCATCTCCCTGGCCGCGAGCTTGGCCCAGTCGATCTTGCGGAAGAAACGGTGGTTCTTGAGGATCGTGAGGTCCTTGGGCATGTTGGAGCCCAGTCGCTTGGCCGGTTCCTTTCTCAGAAGTCGAGTCAGGAGGTCCTTCGCGTCGGGACCCAAGAAGTAGGGCATGACGAGCTTCTGCTTCACAATCTTCTCCTGGATCTTGGCATTGTTTCCTCCGCGGAACGGAGGGTTGCCCGTCATCAGGTCGTACCCAAGCGCACCGTATGACCACCAGTCCACAGCCTTTCCGTACTTGCGTCCCAGGATGACCTCCGGCGCCATGTACTCGACTGTCCCAAGCATCGAATTGCACTGATCGCCCGAGTCGACGGCCACCTTGGAGAGACCAAAGTCCGTCAGCAAGAGATGGCCTTCGGCATCCAGGAGGCAGTTCTCGGGCTTGAGATCGCGGTAGACCACTCCCAGGTTCGTATGCAGGTGGGAGATGGCGAGCAGTAGCTCGGCCATGTAGAACGCCGCAGCAGACTCGGAAAACATCTTCTCGGTGTTGAGATGCGTGAAGAGCTCGCCGCCCTGGCCGTACTCGAGAATCAGGTACAGCTTTTCGTGGTCTTGGAAGGCATAATACAGGTTGACGACAAAGGGGTGACGGTTGACCGATTCGAGAATCTGGCGCTCCGTCTTGGTCTGCTCGATGAGCTTCTTGTGGACTGTAAGAGATGCCTTTTTGAGCTGCTTCTGTGCATACAACCGTCCAGTCGCGCGCTGCTTCACCAAGAGAACCGTTCCGTAGGTTCCCTTGCCGAGGCACCGCAGAGGCTCGAAATCGTCGGCGGCCATCTTGCGTGGGGGCAGAGCGCCGTCGTTGACGACAGGAAATATGCCTGTTCGCTCGCGCACGCTCTCGTCGACATAATCGTGCTCCAGGTTCACCTCGTAGCTCGTGGACCCGGCGTCGGAACGCTCGCTTCCCGTTTCGCTACCAGTGCGGCTCATGGCGGCACTGCGGAATCCCGCGCCGTTGTGATAGCCGAGACCGACCCCGAGTCCGTTGCTTGTTGCCTTTGTTAGGGTGCTGGTCCGTGAAGACATGTCAAGGCTGAGGGGTTCCATCTGCAGACGCAGCTTCGCGATGCCGGAGACCGCCGGGGACTGTGCGGCGCGCAGGCTCGGGCTGCAGTTTGCGCTGACCACATCGTCGATGCGAGGCGGACGGGTGCTCCGTCGCGAGGATGCAGTAGGGGGGGTGAGGCAGGAGCCATGGTCGGAGTCCTCATCACCAGACGTGGCCGGGGTCTGTTGGAAGCCGCGCACCGTGCTGAGCGCGGGAGTCGCCTTCGCTATCATGATGCTGACGGCAAGGGGGGTGTTGTGGTATTATCGTTATGTTATTATCTGTCTTCGCCGCCGCTTACTCAGGGCGGGCGTAAGATTCAGATAGGGAGAGAGCAGCCGCGTCGGCGCTCGGGGTCGTAGCGCGGTTCGCTCTCGTAATGTCGCTGTTGCTTGAGGTGGCTCGGGCAGCGCATTTGGTGCCGAAGAGAAGCGGTTTCGCAGTGGCGTGTACTATGATGCATTTGGGGTCGATGGGGAATGTTGTCGGGTCGCGTTTCGTGGGAACGTAGAAAGGGGAGCGATTCACCGAAATGGTGTTGAGGGAGAAGGAGGGCAGGAGGTGAAACCAGGCAGGGAGAAAGAGTATTTTAAAATCGACTTTCCATTCACATGCAGTGCCAGTGCGGAATGGCAGGAACCTCCTTGCCTGCTTTTAGCCTTGGAATCCAGAAAAAAACTCTCGGGCGGGCGCGACGCGGGCCGCTATTGGGCAGGCGCAGGGGGATGTGTCGCACTTGCCTTATTCCCCAGCGCAAGTGCCCCCGATGTCCTCCAGTGTCCCTGCCGCGCCAGACCAAATTAGGCCATCTGCGGGAGCTTCCTGCGCCTGGAGACGGAAGGTGCCAAATCGGCAGCCATATATTAACGATGTGCAGGGAAATGCAGGTCAGGATACGTAACAACGAGGCAGGCGGTACCCCTTCATGACAACAACATGGGAGAACATATCGCGCAGGAGGCGCTACTCCGCCTGTCTCGTATGATGAAGGATGACCAGAAGGCCCCAGTAAAAAGCATCATGATTCTCCCTACCCCAGACTCGCTTGGGCAGCAACACTTTCCGGTTGGGGGTGCTGAGCTGACATGAAAATCAAAGCTCCGCCTGGGATGGAGACTTGGAGAGCCCAGAGAGTCCAGAACTTTAGTGCGCCCGGCGTGAATGGAGGGGTACAGGCGGACTTTTACAGCGGGGTGACCCGCCAGATCTCGCCCTGTCTTGCAGCTGACAGGGGGGATAGCTGGGCGGCCAGATCCCCTGCAGTCAAGTCGAGTGGACACCGTCGGGCAATGTCACTCGCGGCGAATAGAATGCCCGTTACCGCATCGTCCAAGAAATTTATGGGGTCTCGTCCCTCCACCAGCGGAAGCTCTCCTGCGAAAAGCTTCCGCCATCATCGTGAAGGCGAACCAAACCGGAGCACATCACTCTCGACCCCCTCCTCCAGCTCGACCCCCTCCGCCTGCTTGCAACAAATCGCCCATCATGATGCACCCGTCGCGCCAGGCGTATGTGGAGGAGATGGACGAAGATCGCGGCATAGCTCTCGAAGATGTCCCACTCGATCACGACTACGAGATCCCTTCTGCCTCCGCCGGCGTTGCGCCCGAAAAGGCTTCTGCTGTCATGGCCCAGTTCGAGCGCAAGCGTCTAGCCGCCAGCATCGCTGTGCCTACCGACGACGGCAGGGTACGCACAAAGCTGCGAGAGCTTGGGGAGCCGGTCACCCTTTTTGGAGAAGGCCCCGCCGAACGGAGAGACCGACTGCGACAGCTGCTCGCCATCCAGAAGGAGCTTTCCGGCTTGGAAGATGGCGATGTTTCCATGGAAGACGCAGGGGACCAAGAAGAGGAGGAGCAGGAAGAGGAGTTCTACTCTCGAGGAGGGCCGGACCTGCTGAAGTCTCGCATCGAGATTGCCAAATTCTCTCTGCCTCGCGCGAAACGACGCGCCACATTCCAGAAAGCTGAATCGACTATACCACTTCGAACACACGTCAAGTTCCGTAAAGAGATCAAGGAGAAGCTGGACGGTTTCGAGCTTCAAGGCAGTCAAACGGCAGGCGACCGCCACGTGAGCATGACGCGGCTGTCACCCAACGGCGAGATCGTGGCTGTAGGCAACTGGGGCGGTGCCGTCAAACTCATTGAGGTGCCATCGTTGAACGAAAAGATGAACCTGAGAGGACACACCAACAAAATCAGCGGCCTGTCATGGTACCCCGGATCTACACTGCCAGAAAGCAACGTTTCGCCAGATTCAGTCAATCTTGCTTCAGGAGGCGCGGAGGGCACGGTCAACCTTTGGTCACTAAACCAGGATACACCCCTATCCACCCTTCAAGGGCATAGCGCCCGAGTGTGTCGCGTTGAGTTCCATCCCTCCGGGAAATACCTCGCCTCTGCCTCGGAAGACACGACGTGGCGGTTGTGGGACGTGGAAACAACCGCCGAGGTCTTGCTACAAGAAGGCCATTCTCGGGGAGTTTACGCCGTGAGCTTCAACTCGGATGGCTCTCTGCTAGCCAGTGCCGGCCTCGACAGTATTGGCCGAATCTGGGATCTCCGATCCGGCAGGACGGTCATGATCCTGGACGAGCACATCAAGCCGATTCACGCCTTGGACTGGGGTGCCGACGGCCACAGAATCTTGACTGGCTCAGCAGACGGCTGGATCAAGTGCTGGGATGTCCGCAAAGTGCAGAGGACAGGCGGTCTCGGAGCGCATACGAGTGCCGTGTCGGATTTGAGATGGTTCAAGGGATTGGATGACCCTGTAGATGGCATCCCGCCAGGAGTTGACGAAAAGGGGTCCCAACTACCAAAGAAATCCGGTACCTTTTTGGTCTCCAGCGGTTTTGACTCCAAGGTCAAGGTCTTTTCCGCCGACAACTGGGGTCTCATTCAGACCCTGAGCGGTCACACAGGACCCGTCGCGAGTGTGGATGTGAGTAGAGATGGCAAGTGGATCGTCAGCGGAGGTCACGATCGCACTGTCAAGCTCTGGGGACGCAACGATATGGAAGGCATCTGAGGCATGAGGAAAACCTGAGGTGAATAGAAAGCTCGACGGCGGGGAGCTATTCCAATAACACTTGATACCCAATAGACGCACAGTGGAAGTTAAACATTTTGAACACAGACCATCGACGTATGTTCTTAGGAGAAAAATGGGAAACGAGCTGAGCCGATTGGGGGGACCAAGAGTGCCGCAGGCCATGAAATGGGTGTTGGTTCATATCCGTGGACGTCGTGGCTTGCTGTGGTGGATTGAAATTGTTGTTCATGTCAAGTTCATGTCCTATGAAGGACACCGTACTCTTTCCTAAAATGGAAGCCGTACTAATTAGTGCAATGGCGGTACAGTTGTGCACTGTCATGTTCTGTACACAAATCACATCACGTGACGCACCCTCTTCCAGAGTCGCGATTAGATAACGGGCTTTTGACGTCCAGGATCGCCTTCACGCTCTTCTCGATCCAGATTTCCATCTCGACAGCAGGACATCCCACCATTGCGACAAAGGAACGGCAATCCTGATGCAGAGTTTTCCGACACCAGACATCCAGATCGCTCACCCGATTCTCTGTCGTTAGCATCTCAACAATGGCAAACATCGATCGATACCGTCCTCCTCGGGAAGGCTACCAGCCTCCTGTGCCTGCCGCAGCAATCGCCCGATCCGCGCGGTCGCGATCACCAGTCAAGCAGCGCGACGTTCCTCCCGCGGTCCCGTCGCCTCCGGCCCATTCGTCTCGGACCTCTCCTCCTCAACCCCAATCGCGACGGGATGCGCCGGCGTCACAGTCCTCGTCCAAGTCGGACGCGCAAACAGCAGCCACAACGCCCAGGGGGCAATGGTACTTCAGCAATGACGAGGTGCTGAGCTCACCGACGATACTCGACGGGATCTCGCCCGCGGAAGAGCGCCTTCGTCGCGCAAAAGGCGTCAACTTCATCTACCAGGCCGGCGTCATGCTGGACCTGCCCCAGATAACGCTCTGGGTGGCGGGTGTCTTCTTCCATCGGTTCTACATGCGCTACAGCATGGTGGAAGAGAAAGGGGGAATCCATCACTACGTAAGTGTCGTGCCTGTCGGCATTCGGTCGCAAAAGCTGACGCGCCCACGTTGCAGAACATTGCAGCCACAGCGCTCTTTCTCGCAAACAAGACAGAGGAGAACTGCCGAAAGACGAAAGAAATCATCATTACTGTTGCAAAGGTCGCGCAGAAGAACTCGCAACTAATCATCGACGAGCAGAGCAAAGAGTACTGGCGGTGGAGAGACAACATTCTGGCCTACGAGGAGCTCATGCTCGAGCTCCTGACGTTTGACCTGATGGTCGACAACCCCTACCACCAGCTTTTCGAGCTCCTCGGCCAGCTCGAGCTGGTCCACAACAAGCACCTGCGGCAGTCGGCGTGGGCGTTTTGCAACGATGTCTGCCTGACATCGATGCCTCTCCTGCTGGAGCCCCAGGATATCGCCGTGGCCGCCATCTTCTTCGCGAGTATTCACACCTCGCTGAAGATTCCAGATGTCGCCGGCGAGGCTTGGTGGATCGCTCTCAAGGGCAGCGAGTCGCGCTGCGTCCGCGCCATCAACATCGTGCAGCAGTTCTACACGGAGAACCCACTGAAGAAGCAAAACCCGTCGCTGCCGTCCCCGGCCTTCGACATTGAGAGCACGCGCCGGCCCAGGGATCCCGTACCCGGCGACAACCTGTCCTCGACAGCTGGGACGCCCCGCGACGCGACGCAGAGCCCGAGAGCGCGGGTGAACGGCCGGGACGACGCGACGACGACGGAGTCGGGCTCGCAGGGGACGCACACGCTCGGCGCCAGTAAGACGATCGGCAACGGCGTACCGTCGCCCGCGAAGAGGAAGGACATGGAGTCGGACGAGGACGACCGGGCGCACAAGCGCGCGCGGCTGTCGGACGAGGACGAGGGGGAGGTGCCCGAGGACTAGGAGGGGGGTCACCCCGCCTCGACCGCGTCGCCTGGTTGGCGCTCAGACTGGATGAAGTATGTGGATTTTCAAGAGGGAGAAGACGCAATGTAACATACCACATGATTTTTTTGAAAGGGGAGGGGGCACGGACAGGGCTGCCGCGGGGCTCCCTTCGGTCCCGGGCCGGATTACGATAGGAGCACGGCGTTTAGGGGAGGGGGAGGGGGGGAAAGGGAGCCGGAGACTGAGTGAGCATGGCTCTGCCCCCCTTTCTGAGACTGCTCTCGATACCACTACATAGCAAGCGCAGGATACTTTTATTGAACACATCATAGCGAGGATGCCTCTTTTCCTGCTGCACGCTTGTGACGGCTGCTGCTCGGCACATCAATATTGGAGCACAGTATTGCTTGCAGATCATCAGCTGCTAAGGATTTCCTACTTGATTCTTCGATGATGGAAAATAACCCAGACCCGTTTTGCACCATGCCAACGCCGGAACACATTCTGCCCTTCTCATGCGAGCGTTTCCCCGAACACCGCCCTGACATACGACCTCGACAGCAACAGCAGGCTACTGCTCCGCCTTCTGGTAGGTGATCTTGACCGGGAAGAAGTTCTGGATGGTAATGGCATCCGCTGCAGCCGTCAGCACACACGATCCCGATGGAGAGGCAGGGGATGGGGAACACTTACCGTCCTTCCACTTGACCTCGAAGTCGTCAGGGTTGGCGGGGCTGGGAAAGACGACCCAGCCGGTCTCCTTGGCGCCGCGCCACGAGACGTGCTTCGAGGCGGGGTCGAGGGTGAACTCGTTGAAGGAGAAGGTCGTGTCGGGGGTGGGGTCGACGAGGTCGGGCTGGGTGGTCTTGAGGTCGTAGAGGGCGTTGGCGCCGGTGAGGACGAGGGTCTCGTGAACGATGCCGATGGGGTAGGTCGCGAGGGTGGTGGCGTCTTCGGGGGCGGAGGTGAGGTAGATCTCGAGGGCGGGAGCGTCGCCGAAGAGGCCTACCTGCCCGTTCGACATCGATAGGAGCTTGTCGTGGAGGTCTGGCGAGGCGGGACTGCAGGGGTTAGGAGGGGGTTGTGATTTCGAAGGGGGTGACGGGGACGGTGCTCACGCGTCGATCTTGAGGTTGTAGATGGTGAGGTCGGAGGGGGCGCCGTAGGTCTCGGGCTCATCCTGGGGGAGGGGGGAGGCTCTGGCGGTGAGGGCGGAGAGGAGGGCCAGGGGGATGGTCGATGTCCACTTCATGGCTGCGTTTGTGATGTCACGGGGCGTGAGGGTCGGGCGGGAGCAGAGTGTGAGATGATCAGTTCTGGAAAAGGTGGTTCAGGCGTGGTCTCGGTGAAGAATCAGACTCGAACGTGTGTCGCACGGGAGGTGGTGGGAGAAGATATAAGACGGGGGAGGAGTAAGGTAGGTCAGTCGAGAGCGTGTCTCAGATGTCTTGGATTCACCATTCGTGCTTGCTCGCTCGACTTTAAGCTAGAACTTGTATTTCTCAGGGAGCATGGCGCAGGCGGCCCCCGAGGCCGTGACGGGATCAGACAGGGAGTCTAGGTGATTGCCATGACCGCAAGGTGCCGGCCAGTCTGACAGGGCCAGGATCTAGGCCACCTCTTGTCCTACATCATCGGCACGACAGTCCGCGGGCGAGCGCAGCCAGTGGGAGGAGCACGGGGAGATTGCTGAGGGGAGCATGGCGGGGGACAGGATGCTGCTCCTGGCGGATGCTGGTCGTTTCTCGGGATGGCGATCATCGTCGCGACCACGTTTGCGGGTGTGTCCCTGTGGGCTGGCGGCGATCACTGCTTGAGTGTTAAAAGCCTGACGGCCGTGAGGTCATGGCATGGTATGTGGGTGGTGGGTGGTACTTCCGCGGGAGAGAGTGATCTGGGCTCATCGAGGATCCTACAGGATGACACAGGAAAGCCTTTTGCTGGAGAGACATTGACCAATTGGCCAAGACAATAGAGGCGAACTCTGGTGCCGGCCTTGATTGGGGGAGAAGCAAGCTGCGAGAGGTGAGCCGCCCCCAAGTCCAGAGGTTCGTCCCAAGACACCGTAGATGAAGTCATGTCGATCCCCCACAAACGCGGCTCAGGGGCTCAGGAGCTTTAGGGGGCAGTAGGGGCCGTGAGGAGGGTTGCAGTAGGGGCTTAGGGGGCACAAGGGCTTAGGGGCATTGGGGCTTAGGGGCATTGGGGACGCAGAGGGATAGGGGCATTAGCGTGCTGTCAGCAGGTCCGTGTCCAAATATAGCCCGGCATCCTTCTCTGGTGTACCTACCTACCCTGCTGCTCTTGCTTCCCTCGTCCGCATCCTCCTCGTCCGTCCATCGTCATTTGGACAGGCTATAGCTCCTTGGCCTGCACGATCCCCGACGTTCCCATCTCTCGTGCAGACCCAACAGCGTTGCGAATCTGGCCAAGATCGTCCGTCTCGATGCCCTGCTAGCCTCGAATTCTCGTGCCATCAAAAGCACACGTCGACGAGACCTACCACACCGTTCGAGAGAGAGAGAAAAGGAAATCGCTGGCTGTCTTACCTTCACCGATCTAGCCAAGGCACCTCAAATCTCCCTTGCGTCGGCAGTTCGGGGCAGAGGGCCACTACGACGATATCACGGCCCACCAGGTCGGTCGAGCCCCATGATGCGGTCCAAGAAGCCCCTCGGTCGCCCGGCCAGCTGCTGCCTGCCAGCTGCACAACTTGTCCTCCCCTGGGCTTGACAGCTCGCCCAGCCCTGTCGCCAGTGATACGAACCCCAGGCCTATGGCGATCGTCCGGGATTTTCGTCTTGTCATCGAGGCTTGAACAAGCTTCATCCTGCAACTTCCGGCTCTGGACGGCACCTTGCCTCGCAACCAATTGGAGAGCATCGTGACTGTCACACCTCGCCCGCCTTCCCGTCCTCATCAGCCGTGCATCAGCCGTCTCGTTCAACCGCCAGCGCATTCCACCCAACAACCAAGCTCACGATCTCTCCGAGAAGTCTCACCTTTCTCTCAGCCGCACCTGTCGCCGCCGCCCGATGCCGTGCTGCGATGCCATCCCCCTCGTGTGGTCTCATGCGGTCTCCCGTCCCTCGAATCATCGATCATCGTGACCGGTGGCTGCCGACCGGGCGGTCTGCCAACGGGCAGCGATGATCCACGTCCGCCTGAGACACTTGACTCTCGCTTGCTTCCCTGGGCCGGGAGGCCTGAGTCCACTGAAGCAGGTACACGAGAGAAGGCCTGGGTCCCGATGAAGCTCTTGTGCCTGCTCCAGCTCCGTGAAATTGCTTATATAGCGTCTCGTCTTGTGCCCAGCGATGGCAACATATCACGCTCCCTTCACAGCTCACGGTCAACGGCTTGTGCGACCTCTTCTCCAGCTTAATTCCTCCGTCTAAGACACTCGTTCACCAATTTACTCAGTCGCTCGTTCACGATGCTGTCTCACAGCGTCCTCGCCCTCCTGGGCGTCACCTTCGGCCTGGCTTCCGCCCGCCCGACCAGCTGCTCCGAGGAGATCCCCGCCTCGACCGACTGCCCGGTCCTCTGCGTGGACGGCATCAACGAGTGCGGCGAGGGCTGGGGAGGGTAAGCACACGCGCATCCCCCGTACCGCACGTACATGACGCTGACAATACCGGCCCAGCTGCTACAACGTCTGCAAGCCGGAGGAGAGCCCGACTATGCCCCCCTGCTCCCACCCCTCCGTCACCTCGGCGCCCGTCTACTCCGAGACGCCGACCGTCACCCAGAGCGACGACTGCAGCACGCGCACCGTCTGCGCCGACTACGTCAACGAGTGCGGCATCTGGTACGGCGGGTAAGTTGGCTTCTGCTCCTCCGTTCGCGGGAAAGCGTGTCTCTGACTTGAACCAGGTGCTTCGCGGATTGTACCCCCTGGCCGACCTTCGCGGCCCCGCCTTGCCCCTCGGGCTACGAGCCCCCGAAAGATGACCACGAAAAGGACGACAGCGACGACAGCGATGATGACAGTGATGACAGCGACGACAGTGACGACAGTGATGACAGTGACAGCGACTATGGCGATGATAGCGACGACGACAGCGACGACGACGATGATGAGGACGACGACGATGAGGACGACAAGAAGGAGGATTGCAGCCGCACCAAATGCGTTGACAAGGTCAACGAGTGCGGTATGAAGTACGGCGGCTGCTTCGCCGACTGCGCGCCGTACCCATCCTTCACACCGCCCCCTTGCCCGTCCAAGGCGACGTATCGCAAGCAGTAAGGGCTAAGCTGACATCGGCTCGCGTTGTCCGCGCTACATCTTCGTTTGTAATTATTGGGCACATGATTCGTGCTCCAACGCATGTTGCCAGCAGGAAATGGATTTCCAGTAGTTAAGGGCACCTTAATCAAAGAAAGTCGGTTCATCGCGGTCCCGAGACGCGGTGGGCCTCAGCATAAATCATGTCCACTTCTCACGTCGTCGAGTGACCAAGTCCTCCCACTCGTCGTCTATTTCTTCTCCAGATACGCCTTCCAGCCAATCTCCTGCAGCCTCTCCGCCTTGCCCTCCACCTCGTCGCTCATGCCCTTCATGTAGTCCGCCATGGCCTGCCTGTACCCGTCGTCGCTGGCGCCCAGGATCTTGACGGCCAGCAGCGCGGCGTTGGTCGAGTTGTTGATGCCGACCGTGGCGACGGGGCAGCCGCGCGGCATCTGCACGATGCTGAGCAGGCTGTCGTGGCCGTCGAGGTGCGTCGCCTTGACGGGCACGCCGATGACGGGCACCGTGGTCTCCGACGCCAGCATGCCGGGCAGGTGGGCGGCGCCGCCGGCTGCCGCGATGAGCACGCGGACGCCGCGCGCCGCTGCCGACTGGCCGAGCTCGACCATGCGGTGCGGGGTGCGGTGCGCCGACGTGATGGTGAAGTCGTAGGGCACGCGGAAGCGCTCCAGCACCTCGAACGCCGCCTTGAGGACGGGGAGGTCCGAGTCGGAGCCCATGGTGACGACGACGAGCGGGTTGGCGGCGTCGCGGGACGAGGTGGCCGCCGAGGTGGCGGGCGTCTGGGAAGAGGGGGCGCCGTCGGAGGGGCGCAGCGCGGCTGTCGCGGCGTCAATGCGGCCCTGGCGGATGCGGTCGACCTCCTGGATCAGCGGCGCGGCGAGTTGCTCGAGGTCCGTGGCCGGGGAGTAGGAGGTGGCGGTGATGTGGCCGATCTTGCGGCTGGGCTTGGAGGCCTTGCCGTACTGGTGGAGGAAGACGTCCATATCGTCGTCGTAGAGGGACTCGGTGAGGTCCACAAGGGCGTCGTGCGACGTCTCTTGCGCACCGCCGAGGATGTTGAGCATGATGGCGCCGGCGACGCGGGGCTGGAGCTTGATGGAGCGGGGGATAATGTCGAGAATCGACGCCAGCTGGGCCTTGTACTGGGACATGTACGGGACGGCCTCGATGGTGTAGTGGCCCGAGTTGTGAGGACGAGGGGCAACCTCGTTCACGGTGATGGTGCCTGTCAGGGGGTCAACATCAAGCGATTGGTGGTCTCAGGGGCTGCGCTTACCATCCGCCAGGAGGAACATCTCGACGGCGAAAACACCCCTGCCCTTGAGCGTCCTGATGACATCGGACGCCACCTTCCTGGCCTTCTCGGAGACGTCGGCTGCGGTCTTGCGAGGAGGGTAGAAAACCTTGGTGCAGATGCTGTCCTCGTGAATCGTCTCGACGGCGGGGTAGGCGTGCACATCCCTGAGCTGCCCCTCATCGTCCTCCGTCCTCACGACCATGACGGCCAGTTCCAACTCAAAAGGCACCCACTTCTCGGCGTACAGAGGCAGCTTGCCCATGACGCTGACGGCCTCCTCAAAGTCCTGGACCCCACTGACCTTGAAGTTTCCACGTCCGTCGTAGGAGCCCTTGCGTGCCTTGAGCATGAAGGGGAACCCGAACTTCTCGTACGCCTGGCGCAGGGAATCCAGCATGGAGGGGCCGGACTCGACGGCCATCTGCGGCGCGATGGGAATCCCGGCCTTGCCAAAGTGCTCCTTTTGAAGATACTTGTCCTGGATGAGACGGAGCGTCTCCCACGACGGGTGGACGGGGACCTTCTTCACGACACCGGGCGCGACCGTGACGCCCTTGGTGGCGATCTCCTCGAGCACCTCGGTGTTGATGTGCTCGATCTCGACCGTCAGCACGTCACACTTGACGGCCAGCTCCCTGATCTTCTCCGGGTCCTTGAATGAGCCAGTGACGTGCTTGGCGTTCTGGTTCGTCTGCTTGGCCGGGCAGTTTGCCTCGTCGAGAATGGCGATCTCAATGCCGAGGGGACCAGCCGCTTCGCACAGCATGCGGCCGAGCTGGCCGCCGCCCAGGAGGCCGATGACTGGTTTCTTCGTCATTGTGAGGTTGGATGAGGGGTGACTGGGATGTCGTGTAAGTGGGTTGAGGTTCGGAATGGAGAAAATTCGTTGAACCTTCCGAATCGGCGGTTGACGTCGATCTGGATCCGGCAAGCGGTGGGGCACTGCACGAGCCACCCCCACCAATGCACCGCCACACTAGCTCGCGCACGAAACGACGCCGAACGGGGACAAACGTGACAACCACCTTTCTTTGGTATCTTGTAAGAAAAGAGAAAGACGAGTGTCTCTCGAAAATTCGATGAGTACATCCAGAGGTCTATGATTTTATTTTCATTTATATTTACAGTACATTTGTATGCCAATCTCCGATAGCTTGCAAAGAACAGGAAGATCCCAGATCCACAGGCATTGAGGGCCCGGCGTTTACACTATTGTCCAGAACCCCAACCCCTCCTTCCTCCTCTTCACCTCTCGCGCAAGAACCAGAACCGCTGCTCCAGCCATCATGCAGGTTGCAGCAAAGATTTGTGCATTTAGATAACTTTCCCCGCCACTGATCAGTGCCCCCGATACCGGTGGTCCGATGAGAACGCCAAAGCTGATCACAGCAAATACCATGCCGAGAAGAGTCCCCTGCTTCTGGACATCAAACTTTACAGCTCCTAGCGCTGTGGGCGAAAGCGACTGTATCCCGCCCATGGCCAAGCTGAAAAACACGGTCCACACGTAAAGCCCTTGCAGGGTGGTCACGGTAGACCACATGTAGATGATCAAAGCTGTGGATGCCACGTGAGCAGTGAAAAGGTTGAGTGCGCCGAGTGAAGGAGCCGCAAAGCTTGGGGCAAGGCGACCAATGATTCCGACGCCGTTCAGGACCAAGAGGAGGTTCAGGGACTCTGAGTATGCGAGTCCCAGAACGTTTCGAGCATAAGCCGCCAGGTAGAAGATGGGGAAGAAAAGTCCAATAAATGCCTGTGGTCTCGGTCAGTTTTAATCGGCCAAGGACATTGGTTGCAATGCCTGCGAGCTTTAACATACAAGAAATGATCCGGCGGCGTATAGTGTGTACTCAGGGGTCGCGAAAGCACTCCAGTCAATCAATGGACCGCCGCCCTTGACCGTAACCCTAGGCCTGATGGTTACAAGAGCCACCGCCAGCGTTACTAGTTGAATCAACCCGATAGCTCGCATTGTCCATCCGAAGCCAATTGTTGGTAGTAGTGTTCTGACCATGCTGGGAAACACAAGGCCACCAACAGTGCTGCCGCAAGCTGCAATGGCCAGAGCTACAGCTCTTTTGGTCGTGAAGTGAGTCGAGATGACTGCCATGGCGGGAGTGAAGATGAGTCCACTGCCCAATCCAGTGCATATGCCTTGTGCCAGAAACACCTGCCAGTAAGTACTCGAGACTGAAGTTGTGAAAGTCCCGAGAATGACCAGGAAGCTGCCCGTTGCCATTGTGCTTCTAAAGTAACCGGCGTCACTCACGACACCAGCTATGCTGCCAACGAAGAAGAGAAGAAATACTTCGAAGGAACCGATCCAGGAAACGTCGGAAGACGAACGGCCGAGGGCCGTGACATAGTAGGTCTGGAAGACGCCGAAGGATACGAAAACGCCCCTAATTCTTCATTAGCTGACATCAGACGCAAGTAAGCCAAATATGTTGCTTACCAGGTATTCATGATGATGAAGAACCCCGAAACTACTACTTTTGGTCAGAAACACTGCTTGTGGCGGTATCAGGGGGTAGTCTATTCGACTAACCAGACATCCATGCCCACAATCCGCCATTAGGCGGTGTACTAGACAACGGTGAAGGGGTCAATGGTACTTTTTTGGTCTTTGATCTGGCATAGCTGCGTATCGTTGGGTTTCCCTCTCTGCCAGGGCTCTCAAAAATCGGAGACATGCTGATTTGTGGGCGAAGTGAGATTGGAGAGTCTGTCGTATGCTTTCCGAGGTGCTGTCAAACTTCGATTGATCACCGCACTCGGTACTACGTCGTGTCTAGAAAACCTCCGTGCCTGCAGTAGATACAGTTAGTAAATAATGGATGACCAGACCAATATGATGGGTGACTTCAGGAGAACCCAGCAGTAATAGGCTGGGTATATTGGTCTATGTGTGGAGCTCGTCGTCAACGTTAAGACCAGCCAGAGAAGATAATTATTCAGCTATTTCCAATGCTCCAAACGATACAAGCAAATATAACAGTCTAAATTTTCTCAAGATTACACACTCGAGCGCCGTGGCAGTGCCCCTTGGTCTGGCAGTCGTGTAATTGCTGGTTTGACTAGGCCTAATGCAGTAACAAAACCCGTGAAGCACCCCAACCTGTTCCCATCGCGCTATGACTTCAGGACAAGAAAAGACTGACAACTGCAAAACAATACTTGATTTATCATGCGTATTAGCTGAATAATACTGTATACTAGTCAGTTTTTATGATTGTAAATCATGTGAAGCTGGCAGCTTTTCTCGAATGCAAGGCTTTCGACGAACGCAGGAAGCGTCAGCTCCGGCGAGAAATCCGTTCCCGAGATACACGAAGATGGTTGCCCGTCAAATATATGACCATCCAACCCCTCCAGCGGTTCTCAATTAAGTCTGTACAGATCAAATCATCATACAAAGCACACGACAGACACTCTTGGCAAGACTTTCCACCAAACACGCAATCATGCCTACTTGCCCAGGTTTCAACAGCAATCTCAGCATCACCTTCATTGGTACAGCCACTGCTATCCTTGAGATAGATGGTGTTAGGTTCCTGACCGACCCCTTCTTTTCGCTGGCAGAATCCTGGAGGAACCACCCGGAGCCTGATGGTGTTCGTCTGACCGTCCATCACGACCCTGCTCTCACTCTCAAAGATCTCCCGCCCATCGATGCCATCCTTCTCAGCCACGAGGACCATTGGGACAATCTCGATGAACTTGGACGCCAAATCCTCAATGGCCGACACGTTTTTACCACCATGGACGGCGCCAAGCAGTTGGCCCCGCGCCCGGGCGTCGTCGGTCTGAAGCCCTGGCAAGAAACCACCGTCATGCTGGGCGGCAAGACGTTTCGCGTCACGGCCACGCCTGCCGATCACGTCCCCGGCGATGAGTGTACGGGCTTCATTGTCACGACGGACTCTTTCGGTTTCGCGCCCGACGGTCGCCCCAATGCCATTTACTTCACTGGAGACACCGTCTACACGAAGGAGCTCCCCCGGATGGCTGAGAAGTTCCACATCGCGGCCGCTCTCATGAACACTGGAGATGCGCGTATCCAGTGGGAGCCCGCCCCGGCGCCGCTGCGTCAGATCACCATGGGCGGGAAGGAGGCCGCTGAGCTGTTCCGCGACATCAAGGCTGACTGGATCATCCCTATGCACTTCAACGGTTGGGACCACTTCACACAGCACGAGGAGGGGTTGGCCGAAGCATTTGAGACGGAGGGTGTCACGGATAAGGTTATCTGGCTTGTTCCTGGCAAGCCCGTGAAGATCTTCTAAAGTGCTCTCGCTGATAGGTATATACTCCAGGCGTCGGGTTGATGGTGAGATCCTATTACCTAGATCTTAAACCTTGGAGCCTCCTCCGCATACAAAATATAATGGTTCTATTGGTTGTGCTCTTCTTCCAGATTCGCCCCCCAAGAGCATGTACAAATCGCACCCCCCAGTCTCCTCCTGAATCTATCATCATTCCATCACTTGTCCCGCCATAAAGTTATAGCCTGTTGTAGAGGAAATCCGTAGCACTTCGCCATACCAGTACCATAACTCCTCCTCTTCTTTTCCTTCATCCTTCAAAACTTCAGATACCACATGAAGTGGCAACATAGTCGAGGCTGCACCAAACAACTTGAACTTGTCCAGCGTGAGGAACTCGATGCTCTGGAGAATCAGAGAAGCCAGGTGTATGACGGCTGCTTTCGAAATGTGGCCCTCGAGGCCTGCTCCAAGCTGTTCTCGTAGGGAAGGGAATTGTGACATCAAGTAGGCAATTTGGCGTGCACAGACAATGCGAAAAGCCCAGTTGTGAGTGACGAAATTGGCAGCACTGATGGTTGGGAATTGGATGGCTGTGCGGTTCTGAAACGGAATCTCGGGGAAGCAGTCCCGGCCGTAGCCATCGACATCGAGTCTTTCGCTCAGGCTCAGCAGTTTGCGAAGCAATCGTTCCAATTCGACAAGAGCAGCGCGGGCAGCGAGCTCAGCCCGTTCCGCGGGCATGTTCTCAAGGCCCTCAACAACCCCGATAGTCAGAGGCAGGGTAATGAGCTCGCTGAATAGGGTCTGAATTGGCGATGCCCCTGAAATGCTGAAAGGTGCCGCGAGCCAGCGCTCCTCTGCAAGAAATGCGTTTTGGCCGGACATGAAGAATTCAATGAACTGGGAACGGTTACTATTCAAGGCATTTTCAACTCTAGTCAAGGATGTTTACCATGACAGGTCTGAAGCCGACGAATAGCTGATGACCAATGCCAGAGCTGTAGAATTCCGGGCCTTGAAGCTGTAAGAGGTCCCCTATTCCCTTGGCATGGATGAGGGCGCTGGAGCTTGAAGTCGGCAAAAGCATCTGTTCAATTTAGTATAGCCTCACGGTATCACTGCTACATGATCTATGCCATACCTCGGACAAGTAGAGACACATAGTGGCAGCAGCCAGTATATTGGAGCCGGAAGGGGCCACGTCCCAGAGACCACAGCGGAGCGAGGACAGGGCGAGTGTGTGCGCTTCAAGAGCGTCTGATACTGGTGCTCGGCCTTGCTGACCTCGGGACATTATCGACACGGCTAGAGTCTTGATGGCCGGCAACAGTAAGCGTTCAGCCTGTCCATCCCTGGCCAGCTCTGGCAGTGCCTCAACCCACGCACCGCAAACACGCTGGGCTGAGGTGCCGGAAGCAGCAGGGACGAGGAAGGGCTGCTCGAGGAACTCAATGGGGCTGAAGTTCTGAACTACCAGGGAGATGATGTCGAGCAGAGGCCAGCTAAGGGACGGTGGGATTCTACCGGGTCGCAGTTCAAGAAGCTGCTTGGCCAACTGTGCTTTCATCGGCTGTTGCTCCAAGCTCGGGGAGCGATTGGGCGGCTGCTTCTTTTTGGAACCTTCAGGGGGAGTGGTACGTCGGCGCTTGTTACTTCTGATGGGTGCCTGATGGTGGGTTGATACCGTCGGAGGTCGAAATATCAAGTCATGTTGATATCCAGCACATGCCCTACCACTCTTGGCACATTGAGAGCAGGCAGGGGTCTTGCCATCGCACTGCCAGCGTTCGTGTTAGCCTCTGGACCCCATCGGAGGTACGTTGCCGGTGAACGTCTACACGGTGCTGAGAGACTCACAGCCAGCTTCCGCGCCCTACATGTGTGGCAAGTGGTGATCTGACGGATCTTCATGCTGTCGTGCGTGGGCGGTGTAGGCTACCCTGTGAGTAGGGTTGGACCTATAATCCATTTCTGCAGCATGAGAAGACCGAGATCACTCTGCTGGTGTGCAGGTCCGTAAGAGCGCCGTGAGATCGGGACGCATGAGATGCCGGGCACGTCAATGGTGTTGGAGTGTCTGCGCAGTTCCGACCTTACCGGATATGGGCACAAAATCCGCCCAGGCCGGAGATGTCCGGTCATTGGCCACCCGGTTCCCGTTCACCTCTTCAGACTTCGATCCATCGCAAGCCTCGTCAGACAGAAGTCAACAGGAGGACCGGTGCTATTAGGGGTAAGGAAGGAAAATGGACATTTGGGGCAACGAATGCTAAGCCGCCATGATGATGTGTTCAAATCCAATGACTGGCAATACATTGCAAACCGCGGGAGAAGAGGAAGGTCTAGCTGGATTCTCCCACCCCGCGGTCTGTTCGCCTTAGGTAATCAGTCAAACCAGTTCCTGCCCATCCATGGCGGGGCACCACTTCGCTACAGACTCATCTCACAATGACCCTCGTTGAATGAGTTGTGAAGTGATATATCTCATGAAACTTGTGCGGCTGTCATTTCAGTATGGCGAGCTCTGGGGATTTGGAGGCAACATGCCCAAGCATACAGTATGTATCGAAAATCCCTACCCGAAAAACATTTCGTTTGATATTGAGGCTAAGCGTGCTTTCTTTAGCCCCCTCAAGATTTTTGATGCAGCGAGGAGTCAAGATCGGTATCTCAATGTGTCGGCTCCCATGGTGAGATACAGCAAAGTATGGACCCGACCCTCATTACCGTAACTGCCAAAAAGACTAACAACGTCAGCTTGCTTTTAGAAAGACGGTATTCGAATATGGGACCGACATCTGCTACACGCCCATGATCCTGTCCAAGGAGTTCAACAGGAGCCATTTTGCCAGAGACAGCGGTACCCCCGCCTCCTCCGATGACCAAATCCGCCAGCACCCGACTGATTCTTCTTAGATCTCACTGTATCATCCCGAGGGCCTCAGCCGCTGACGATACTGCAGTGGGGCGCCAACAAGCCTCAGGAGATCGCACGCTCATCTCTCCTGGCTGCCCCCTACGTTAACGGTTTCGACCTCAACTGCGGCTGCCCTCAATCATGGGCCTGCGCCGAGACTCTGGGCGCCGCACTCATGGAGAGGCGCGAGCTTGTGAGGGACATGGTCCTCGAGACTCGTCAGACGCTAGAGCGGGATGGATGGGGCGTGGGCAAGGAGAAGGACATCGACAACCCCAAGGGGCGGAGTGTGAGCGTGAAGATTCGAGTCCACAAAGACCTGCGGTACGACGCTCCTCATGACCGCGCAGCCGATTGATCAAGAAAATTGACTGACTCGGCCAGAAAAACGATGGACTTTATCGAGACGGTAATAGGCGACCAGCAGAACCGCCACGTCGACTGGCTCACCATCCACCCCCGAACCCGAAGCACGCCCTCCAGCACCCCCATCTTCGGCGACTCTCTCGCCATCCTCATCGAGAAGTACGGCGACCGGCTCCCCATCCTCCTCTCCGGCGACGTCTTCTCCCTCGCCTCTCTGCCCCTCTCCCCCCTGCTTGCCCCGCAGCCGACCATCACGACCACGACCGCCGACGCGGCCCTCCCCCGCTTCCGCCCCAGCACCACCAAGCTCGCAGGCCTCATGTCCGCCCGCGGCATCCTCGCCAACCCCGCCCTCTACGCCGGCCACGAGTCCTGCCCCTGGGAGGCGGCGGAGTCCTTCCTTCGCCACCTCGCGCGCGCGCCGCTGCACCTGAAGCTCGTGCTGCACCACCTGGGCGAGATGTGCGGGCCGGGCATGGGTCCGGACAAGAACGCGCTGCTGACCAAGGGGGAGCGGGCGCAGCTGAACGCGCTGACGAACATGTGCGACGTGGTTGACTTTATTGACGAAGCCATCGAGCGGAAGACGGGTCGGAAGGGCGGAGTCGACCGGGTCGGGAGCGACGTGATAGATGGTGTAGACCGAATGAAAATTGGTGCCCGCTGATGATGTTTGCCGAAGCTGTGGATTCAAGGACTGTGGCGAGTCGATGATTATCAAGAGAGTTGGCGTGCCAAGACGAGGCCGGTCAATCTGTGACACCACCTTCGTGGGCTTGGACCTTTCCCCGGATTCGAGTTGCGTTGATATTCGGACCGAAGCCATCGCCGCCGCTTGGACGGGCCCGCCGTCTGACCCCCTTCGTCTGTCAACATCGGCTGTCAGTGTCAATGATCAAAATACCCCGGATTTCGCGCCACCTCACGCGACACCGAATCCTTCGCGACATCACAGAACAAGGGCTCGGGACAGAACCGTTGAATAATAACAATGGAATCTTTGTTGCAGCGTCTGAACTCCGTCCATGCCTGTTACAGTACATTACCCGACGCAAACTCGTAGCGCCCCAGGTATCATCGTGTTCGCCTCTTCAGCAGGTCGGGCCGCCGGTTCGCCTGCCGTCTGAAGCACTCCCCCCTCTCGATATCCCAAAGGACACAGGCTCTCCTCCTCCCTCTTCATCCCGCGCACGCGCCACTAACTCGATCGCAAACCATTTAGAAAGACATCTGCTTCTTGATCTCGGCAATGGCCAGACCGGGGTTCAGACCCTTGGGGCACGCCCTGGTGCAGTTGAGGATGGTGTGGCATCGGTACAGGCTCATCGAGTTGTCGAGGGCCATCTTGCGCTCGCCCTTCCTCTCGTCACGGGAGTCGGCCAGCCAGCGGTAGGACTGGAGGAGGATGGCGGGGCCGAGGTACTCCTCCGAGTTCCACCAGTACGAGGGGCACGACGTGGAGCAGCAGGCGCAGAGAATGCACTCGTAGAGACCGTCGAGCTTACGGCGGTCGGCCTTGGTCTGGCGGTACTCCTTGCCCTGGATGACAGTTAGCGGGGTTTCAATGGCTGGCGGCGAAGGGCGCGCATACGTCGGGCGAGGGGGTATCCCTCTGGAGGTAGGGCTTGATGGACTTGTATTGCTTGTAGAACTGCGTCAGGTCGGGCACGAGATCCTTGACGACGTAGGTGTGCGGCAGAGGGTAGATCTTCATCTCAGGCGTCTCGGTCGGGATGCGGCCTGTCACAGGATTAGCGGAGGCTCTCGACACGTCACAGCCCTTCGACCTCGGCACGTACACAGGCAAGCCAGGGTGTTCTGGCCGTTGATGTTCATCGCGCAGCTGCCGCAGATACCCTCGCGGCAACTCCGCCTGAAGGTCAGGGTAGGGTCAATCTCGTTCTTGATGCGGACCAGCGCGTCGAGGACCATGGGTCCGGTCTTGTTGAGGTCGAGGGTGTAGGTCTGCATGCGCGGCTTCTCGGTCGGCTGGTCGGGGTTCCAGCGGTAGATCTGGAAGGACTTCAACTTGGGCTCAGGAGTCGTGGGCGTCTCGGTGACGGTGGCCATGGTGCGGGCGAACAAGGCCGGGCGGAAGGCTGGCCTCACGGCGGAGCCGAGGACACGGGTCGAGGTAGAGCGGAGAGCGGCCATGGTGGACGGGGGATCGCGGGAGCGAGATGGATTGTGTATGAATTGGGGGCGCAGACAGGTGCAAAAGTTGAGGGATCTGCTCAGGTGGAGGAGAGGGATCGGGAGCGATTGCCTGACGATGGTTCCGCAAGAGAGTCCTCTTCTAGCTGGTCCTGTGCGTGGAGGGTGGCGTACGAAGGAAGTGCAGCCATCATAGGAAAGTTTGGCTTCCCTTCGGTCCCTCGGTTATTCCAAGCACGAAGATGGGCCTGGCCAATCAGCTCCCTTGCATTTTCAACCGCCCAGCTGCGCGAGAATGGGACGAATCGGAAGGATGGGGGACTCTCGGCCTGCACGTGATGATGGCCGACCGGCAATACTTCGGACGACGACCAGGGAAAGGGGCCGATGACATCAAATCGTGATGCTTTTCGGATGGGGAAAATGGGGTCCCCGGGTCGTAGCGGACACGGGACACTGGACACTGCCACCGGCCCATTGACCCTGATGTTGAGCTCGAGAACCGACCACCCTTGTTAAACACCTAACCATCAAACGGCCCTGAGCATAATTCTGCCAGCATAAACACCGTCATAAGAATATGCGAGATGTGAGGAGGGTACCGCATCTCCAGAAAGCACGACACTTCGCAGCGCCTTCACTACAATGGCTGCACCGTTGACAACTGCTCGTCAACCCTTGACACTCATTACAGCCAGCCGACCCATTGGCATAGGTAAGTCCCGACTGGTGATGGCCTCGTGGAAATCTATGCCTGACAACCTCGATTCATAGCCATTGGCCTCATATCAAAACCTCTTCCTCGAAGCAGCCGACCGAGCCCGACCCGAACCGGCCACCCGGTACCCACCAGATCGATGTCCTCAACACCGAGGGGGGGACCTTTCTCCTTTCATGTGGCGGCCTCTTTCATCGGGAAGGACCGTCGATACGATCCCTCGACCCACATCTTCCACTTCAACCCCTACAACCGCATCCAGCAGACGAAGCACAACAAACGCTCCCGGCCAGACAGTGGCCACGATGCCTTCTTCGTCAGCCGCGTCGGCGACACGGGCTCCGTCGCCCTCGGCGTCGCAGACGGCGTAGGCGGCTGGGTCGACTCGGGCGTTGATCCCGCCGACTTCTCCCACGGTCTCTGCGAATACGTCGCTACAGCAGCCTACGAACACGACCCCTCCTCCTCCGCCGACCCCTCCACCCCGCCGTCGGCCCGCGCCCTGCTCCAGGCGGGCTACCAGTCTGTCTGCGAGGACCGCTCCATCCGCGCCGGCGGCAGCACGGCCTGCGTGGCGGTCGCCAACCCGAGCGGCTCTCTCGACGTCGCGAACCTGGGCGACTCGGGCTTCGTCCAGCTGCGCCTGGGCGCTGTCCACGCCGCCTCCGAGCCCCAGACCCACGCCTTCAACACCCCCTTCCAGCTCTCCGTCGTGCCGCCGTCGGTCGCCGCCCGCATGGCCGCCTTTGGCGGCGCGCAGCTGAGCGACTTCCCCCGCGACGCCGACGTCTCCCGCCACGGCCTGCGCCACGGCGACGTCCTCATCTTCGCGAGCGACGGCGTCTGGGACAACCTCTTCAACCAGGACATCCTCCGCGTCGCGAGCCGCGTCATGGCCGGCGCCGGCGCGTGGGTGACCACCGCCGAGAGCGGCGAGGCGGCGTCTGCGGGCGAGGCCGAGGGGAGCGGCGGCATCAGGGTCGTCGACGACCTGCACCACCTCACGGAGCAGCAGAAGACATCCTCGGGTTCCGTGGCGACGCTGCAGAGCGTCCTGGCCACGGAGCTCGTCAGCGCCGCCAAGGCCGCCAGCGTCAACGGCAAGCTCGACGGGCCCTTTGCCAAGGAGGTGCAGAAGTGGTACCCGCACGAGAACTGGCGCGGCGGCAAGGTCGACGACATTGTGGTCGTCGTCGCCATCGTCTCTGACGACGCCAAGACCGCGCCGCCGAAGAGCAAGCTGTAATCAGGTATTTGGAAGGGAGGGCAGTGTCATTTACATTACGTGAATCTAATCGAGCAAGCATCAAGAGCTCTCGCGTTGCATGCATCAGTACTTGGAAGGGAGGGGGGAGGGGCCAGGAGGGAAAATAGACGCGCGGACAAAAGCCACATGGCCACAAAATTAGGACCGGATGTACGGGAGTCTGAACACGAGCATAGAGAGAGAGCGGCTGAAAGACGCTGAGTGAGCGGCTGAATAGACATTGACTTATGACGCTCGTTCGTTGGCAGCCTTCCATTCACACAGACACCCGAAGCTTGCGGCGGGCCAAGCAAAAGCAATGGTCTCCGATGTGCCATCCCTCAGCCCCGAAACCTTGCACACACGTGCTGCTGCCGACTGCAGAAACAAAAGGAGGGGGGCTGCATCAGCGCCAGACTTAGCGCGCTGTCGGGCAAAGACAACGCGGGGAGTTGTGTGCCTCGAGACGAGGTGTCATGGCTGCATGGGCCCGGGGAACTGGTGTCGCACAACATGGGAGGGCCCAGCGATCGCTGACGGGCCGCATGATTCTTTCAACCCGGCACATCCGTCGTAAAATCGCAATCATGGGGGCTGGACCAAGGGCATCAGATCGCACACACAGTCACGTACGACAGAGTCATGAAAATGCGGTTCCCCTAGACCTATGGATCGAAGAAGATGTGTACACGTCGAACCGCCCAAGACACTAAACCGATGCAAAACAGTTCCTCGCGCATCGTGGCAAGCCGCGTCGTATTTGACGATTTACCCTGTTTCCGAGACTCCAAGCCCCTCGACGCTTTCCTTAAATCATCGAGGGGTAATAATGATAAACCACATTAAGGGTCATCATCCATTAACGAAGAGCAAGAATGAGACCTTGGCGTGTACCAGGGCCCACGGCACAGAACAACGCTTAGTGGAAGTAGAGCATGGCCGCGAGGGTCATGATGAGGGCGACAGGCGAGCCAAGGCGGCCGGCCTTGCTGTCGGGGACCTCAGCAGCTTCGGACTCGGTGGCGGAAGCAGACTCGGACTCAGTGGCGGAGGCGCCTAGAGATTTCGTGTTAGTGTGGTGCGCGCGCAAGGGAGGCGTAGCATGGAAAAGACATACTGTCGGTCTCGATGGCAGAAGAGGCCTCAGCGGAGGTAGAGGCGGCAGAGGCAGAGCTCTCGGCGATGGAAGAGGACACAGACTCGCTGGCAATGGCGCTGCTGGACTCAACCTCGCTGCTGGTGCTCTCGGGGATCTCGCTGGTGACGGTCTCGGTGACGCTAGCGCTGGTGACGGTAACGGTGGCGGAGCTCACGACGGCGGAGCCATCGCCCTCGAGGGGGAACTGGACGCTGTAGTTGGGCTCGGTGCCGTCGTTGATCTCGAAGGCGTACTCGCCGGTGGGCAGGTTCGAGGGAACGCTCCAGGTGAAGGAGTCGCCAGTCTCGCCAGCTTGCTTGGTGTCAGAAGTAGATTCAGTAAATCAAGGCATGGATGAATGCGTACAGGTGATCTCCTCGACGGTGACGAGGTCGTCGCTGGGGCCAGACTTCAAGAGGATGGTGACGGGGCCCTCGGCGTTGGACCACTCAATGGTGAAGTCCTCGCCAGCGGTGATGGCATCGAACTGGTCCTGAGTGTTGGTGAACTCAGCCTTGGCCTGGACGTAGGCAACGAGAGCGGCGAGGATGGTGGCGCTGGTGGTCTTCATTTTGACGGTTGGTGGTCGTGGCTGCTGCAGGTGTCAGGGAAAGATACGGATGCGGGATTGCGTAGTGTAGGTGATGGGGAAGAGGTGAGGATGGAGAGCAAGATTAGGCGCCGACGACGATATAGGTGTAAGAGGCTTGGACGTCCGGCGACGGACACAACACAGGGGAGCGCCTTGTTTTGTGGTTGGGGCAGGCGGCCAGGCAAGAGTATGGCGTCTGCTGGGGGGGCTTACATTAAAAGGGTGTCGCGAGTAAAGGCTTGATGACGGAAGTCTAAACGGTTGGAAGGTTGCTATTGGCGATGCGAAACGACGGTGGTGAAGCAGACAGGTAGAAGCGAGAGACTGGGTTGAACTTGATCTGAATAGGGAAGAACGGGAAGTAGAGCGTGTTGTCGCGATGCACCGAGGAAGGTAGCTCCTTTAAGGGGGGAGAGTCAACTCGCGCAACACACACACACACACACACACACACACACACTGACTGGTGACGGGCGGGCAGCCAAGCGACGCCGCAAATGAGGCAGGCAGGCAGGCCCCCCAAGCCATGCCTGCCAGGTTCGCGACTTCCTCGTCGATGGTCGAAGCCTGGCTTGCCACGGCAACAGGGGTATGGCCGGTCAATAGTGGGTCATGTCACCCTGGGCTAGTCCCAATATGACAAGGCGTTCGATGGAGGAATCAGGCCGAGCATCCAACCAAGCTTTGGGCCAATGCACCACCCGGACGAGCAGGGCAAGAGCTGCGTGCCCACAGGCCACAGTACCTTCCTTCGCCCCCCCGGCCTGTACCTCGCCGCGCCTACCAGGTTCCATGGCGCTCCAGTTCCCGGGGAGGCAATTAGCGGCAGAGGTAGTCGTCATTAGCACAGCGATGGCGCCTACCGTTCCTGAGCGCGTGGTCCTGGGCCAGTATGGTCTCGCCCAAATGAGCCGAATGAGCCTGAATGGGCGGCAGGCCTAGCCGGAGCTTTGGAGCTTCTTGCAGCTGGGCTGGCTGGGGCTGGCGAGCAGGTGCATCTATCTCCCTCCTCTTCCCGCCCATCGCCTCCTTCCAAGCTGTCCGTCTCTTCGCCGCGAATCATGAGCCGGCTGGGCGTCACCTCCATCCACACATCACAGGGCATGCCCTCCATTCCATCTCGTGTTGATCTTGAGATGGTGAGACTTTCCACGCGACCTGGCACGCACACATGCACGCAAGCAGCGGTCCACGCCGCACGCAGAAGCACCAAGGGAAGCACCAAGACCCGATGGCCCAAATCCCCACCAGGTACCACCACCGACGAGGCCGGGCTCTCCACTCCACCTGTCACCCAGGCTAGCCTGGTCAGCACCCCTGGCAGCCTGATGGTTAGCAGCACGGAGACGCGCACGCACGGCCAGCAATTGCCTGGTCCCCGCGGACTGCGCGGAGTGCGGTGGCTCGTCCAAGTGGAAGAAGCTGGGTCGAAGAACTCCGGAGACTGAACCAGGGATCGATGATGATGACAACTCCCAGCGTCGATCGATTCCATTGATCTCACGAGAAGCGAGCACCAGCACCGACGCGGAGCGGCCAAGAGGCGAACCTCCGCTTCGCCTTCGCGCAATTCCATGGCAAACAAACAATCGCCGTTCCACTGCCCACCGCCCACAACAGCGTGCGTGCTCCTCATCAAAGTCAAAATTCTTCAATGCGCCTGTGGTGGAGACGGTCTTAAGAGGAGCTCATCTCCCCGGATGCGCTACACTGGAGCCCGTCTGCCCGTCCCCCAACACTCGACGTTCCTGCATTTCCAGGCAAGCCGGTCTGGTTTTGCGGGGCCCCTTCCCCCCATTGGCACCGGGAGGCACCACTGCCCGGGGGATCATCCAACCTATCCTGCTTCGCCTCTGTGAACAATCTCTCGGCGTCGTTTTGTCGGTGCATTGCTGTGTGATTGCCCTCTCAGCGCGTAACAACAGCGACATCCCTTGCTCTCGTCGTCTTGTGACTCTGGACCTGTTAGGGACCTCTGGACATTGGCAGTCTCTTGACCCACCGGGAAAGGTTGCCAGTAACAGGACTGCAATGAAAATGACGACCTTCCCTGCCAGGGCAGTGAGCACCTCCTGCTGGCCGAAGCGCCCCGTCTCGGAACAACCCCCCCCTAAAATGACTGACCTCAACTATGTCACACAGTCCTTGAGGTCTATTCCGGTTTGGTTTACGTTTCAACCACGAGTCAATGTGTCTTCGCAGTCAGAACCATCCCGAGTCGATCGATCTATCGCCAACATTCGATACGGGCTGTGTCCAGGTCTCGAGGCTCGGACACCGCGGACTCGACTCGATCGGACACCGCGGAATGCGACCGAGACCACAGCAGACGAACAACACGCAGCTTCTTTGCGCTCGAATGCCAGCATCTGAACCCAAACAATCATTTCTTCGATTGATCGACATGTGCCACGGCTTCTACCCGCCGCCACTGAATGAGAGGGATGACCATGTCGATACCCAGGACAAGTCCCCGCCGTGCTGTCCTCCTGACTCGGCCCAGCGGGGACGAACGCACGTTCTAGCTCTCACAGCCACGCCGATTGCGCATCACCAAGTAAGTGACTGTCGAGTCATCCACACAATGACAACCCTCGCCTGACAGAGCACCACAACCGTTACATCGGCCTCTGGACTCCTCCAAGCGCAGGTGCATGGAGACTTCGCAGCCGTTCCGGATGCCGTTGTCAAGTCTCACCACAATTGTCCCCTTACAATCTCGGTCAATGCTTTCGCACACGCCTGGTTTGGTCTGTAACTGTGCCTCTCTGCCCCCCTCGGCTTCATTGGTCACATGTACGACAACAGTCCAGAGCGCCAAGTTATGGTGGCGAGATCGTGGTCAGACTGGGCGGCCTCAGTTCGTTCAGCGGGCGACACACGAGCTTTCAGACTCTCTAGGAGGCAGTGATCCTTCGTGTCAGCCTAGAGTCGTTGGCAGAGCACAGCGAACGACGCCGCGTCGAACCCCCTCGGCTTCCTCGCGCAGTTGGGTGACTGTGGCACCTTTTCCCTTGGCTTTGGCGATGAAGTCGTCGAGTGAACCCCCGACTCCGAAATAGTGCCTCTTCGCTCCGACCAGCGCCTGGCAGCGGCAGTCGGCTCGCTCGGCCTGCTCCCTGGACAGAATGGCGAAGACCATCTCATTGAAGGCATCGAGTGCAAAAGGCGAATAGATGGTCTCGGCGCCGAGGATCAGGCTATCGAAAGTGTCGCTCGACTCGCTAACGACGGAAGAATCGTACAGTAATTCAACGAGCTCTTGCGACCAGCCTCCAGACACGAAGCTCAACGAGATGGCTGATGAGGTGAGGAAGGTCTGGAAAGCAGTGACGACCTCGGGGGTCAGCTCAAGCTCTCCCTCTTCGTCAAAGGCGTGCTCGAGGGCAGGAGTGTCGCCCCTCTGTACCAGAGCCCAGACAAGGATGAAGTTGGGCAGGGTGACGAGCTGCAGTACAGAAGGATTGTAGTCTGCCAGAACTAAGGACAGTGGCGAGCTCCCTGATGATGATGCAGCGGCACTCCGAAAGAGCGCCAACGAAGGCAGGGCTGTACCGCAGCCGAGCTGGTCAACAGGTCAATGGGTCGGCCCGGAGGTTGTGAGGGGTGTTTCTTCTGATCTGCGTACCTCGATGATACGTAGCGTGCGCTCACGGGCGGGTACCAGCAGATTCTCGGCATCCAAGACCTTGACGAGGTCAACGCTGCTCTCCCAGCTCTTGAAACCGCCCTCGTAGACACCGGTCTTGACATCATGGCTACCGAGGCCCTCGGGTCCTTCAGCGGCACTGTCGTCCTCAGCCATGAGCTGGACCCTGACGTCCCACAGCTCACGTCGTGGCAGTTGAACTATGCTTCCATCGTCCAGCGTCACATCCAGCGTGCTGAAGGCGATCTTGGACGGCAGCTGTGCCAGCATCTCGTGCAAGCCATGGGTGGTGGGAGACAACTGAGGTTTTCCTAGCACGGGGAAGGCGCTCGCGGCGGCTGCCTGTTGAGGTTTGACCTCGAGCTTGGGGGCCGAGGCCACCTCTTCGCCGTCGATATCATCTCCTCCGAAAGAAAAAGAAAAGGAAGCCATTCTGAGGGTGCTGCGGACGATGGGTGGTCAAGGCAAGGCGAGGGACGATATGAAGTAAGTCGCTCTATGCTGTGGTTCAAAGAATTCGATGTCACGTGGTGCGGGGTGATCCGTGCGCGGTGAGTGCCCTGACGATGGGGTTTGAGCAACCCCAGGCCGCAGCTGCAGTTTGCCCGAGGCCAGGGACCACCCACGGTACCTGTCTACCTGACTCCAGTTGACAGGACCTGCCCCCCGCTGTCTTCCTTCTGTGAATCCCGTCAGGAAGACAACATGGCGATGGCAGTTCCCTCGTGCAGGAGGAAGTGTTGGAGATGAGAGAAGGCTCCGGCGTCCCTGATTCATCCAGCATGGCTCAGCTTCGCAGGGGTCTAGGTCGAAGGAACAGTGGCAACCACGTCGTTGCGCGCTTCGATTCGGACCCAATGCATCGCATCGCTTTACGAGTACACAACCCACCTAGGTACGCGACAAACGCCATGCGCATCTCAACCGGGTTATCTGAAATACGACCCCTCCTTCCTGCAAGATCAGAGCGCAGTCTGCAGCCGCAGCAAGCACCTGGGGGGAGCTGAGAAGACACTTGATTGCTTTGCCACCCGCCGCTACGCCCATCGGGATTCGGACTCGCTCTTGTTGATTCGTCTCTCAACGAGATGCCCGGCCGCCGTCAGCCGTCTCGACGCCTCTTCCTCCTTCTCCTCTTCGTCGTTGGCTGCCTGGGCAACAAAGCTCGGCGTCTGGATCAGCATTCATCAAGTCCACTGGCGAAAGGTGGACGATGTGCTGCCGCCCATTCGACCATGCACTGCACCACAATCTATGTCACTGAGCACATACATGCCCAAGTCCGGCGAGGTGGCTGGTACTGCACCACTCACGGCGGTTGTGGCCCTCCTCTGGCCCATGGACAATACCGGGGATGCGGTTCGGCGGTGATAACTGCCGCTGGAGGACACACCAGTCCAGCGCCACCGCAGACGCGATACCCAGATGAGATACACAGACGATTCGGCTCGCACAGCTAGCTGCCTTCTGCAGCGCCAGTACCGGTACCGATGCCGATACCAAGAAGTACCAAGACCGATACCGAATCTCAGCAGGATCCAAATCGACACTCCTTCAAGATCCTCCTCCGGCCGGAGGGGGCGCGGGGCGCCCAAGCGCTTCTCCTCCCATTCCTTGCCCCGACCCCCGAAGGCCCCGGCCCATGACAAAGCTTGTCGCCCCCTAGCTCGCCGGGGGCTCCTCTGTCGTGGTTGGGCGATTTACGACAGCCCTGCTCCATACCCGGACTCGACTCGCAACTCAGGATCAACGACAACTCCTCCACCGTGGCAGACGCAAGAAGGGGGAGGAAGGGAAGAAGGCTGGCCGTGCTGCATCCTCGCCCGCCTCCCGCCCTCGCTCTCTCGATACTCTACATCCCCGCAACATGGTGTCGTCCATGGCGTTGCTGACTGGGGATTCTTGCTGGTAGCGATCAACGACACACTGCAGCGTCCACGGCTGACAGCACGCACCACGCACCACGCACCACACACCACCTAGCACACGCGACGTCTGTAGTACAAGGCCCGCGCCACCCCAAGATGGGGAACCCTCCACGTCGTATACCAGCCAACAATGGCGTTCGATGTGGGGTTGGGTTCCCCACGACCATCCTCAACTCGACTTGTTACCTCGTTTGTCGAGCCTGTCTGCCTGGTCATCTCTGTCTTCCTGCCCCTCTCAACCCCAGAGACTCGTCAAATGTGACCAGCCAAGATGGTCCCCTGGTCGAATAGCGCTGCAGAGCTCGAGCCAAAGGGAACAGAGCGAATCCATTCCTACCCCTCTTCGACACCGTGACAGGTCGCTTGACCGAGCCCGCTTGCTCTGCCCGCCTGTTTGCCTGCCCATCTGCATGTTCGTTCGCCCGCACGTACGCGTAGGCGCTCATTCGAGGAACCGGCCTTCTGGGCTCAGCGGGCGCGGTTCACCTTGCCACCGGCTACGCAGGATAGGATCTGGGCTTCGCGTTCCCGTGCGATTGATTCGGCTGTTCGAGTGGGTGTTGAACGGGGGTTCCATGGTGCCGCGGTCATACTCGCATGCCGGTGTCTTAAATGGATCTGATACTGGTGGTCCCCCTTACTTACTGGTGCCCTGCCCCGATGGAAGGAGGCCCTTCTGGGACGCTGGAGAGGCTTCATCCACACCATCCTTGCACGAGGTGGAAGGATGCGGGACGAGGCCAGCGGCCGTCTCGGATCCTCGATCGACTGGCTTTCGAACTGCCTGTCTTGGCAGAGCCCCAACCTTCTTTCCAGCTATAAGTCTGGTCCCCGTCCCTGCCATCGACCTGCCCTGACTGAACCTCTACTTCACTGTAGCGGCGCTTGTCTTTGTTGTTCATCGTTCCTCCTTCGTGCATAACCACTTCTCCCTCCTCACCTTCCTACAGAAAGTGCTACCTGTGCTTGTTGGCAGCCACGAACATCAACCTCGGCCACGACCTCAACCTGGCCCTTGACGAGTATAACCCCGAAAGCGAGCATACGTCTCTGTCCGCAACCCGAAGTCAGGCAGTTCATCTTCTCGGAGACTCAAACGTCAGCCATGACGCGACAGACAGTCCCCAATCTCTCTCGTCACACCGAATTCAGCGGAAATGCGAACGGCGCCGGCTCCGTGCCCGTTCGTAACGGTCATGCCGCATACAACGTCCGCGAAGCACCCTTCGGGGCACCCAAACACCTCCGCATCGTGACGATCGGTGCCGGCGCCAGCGGCCTGAACATGATTCGAACCTTGCGCAAGACCCTCCCGCCTTCGTCGTTCGACAGCGTGGTGTACGAAAAGAACGCCGACGTGGGCGGCACCTGGTTCGAGAACCGATATCCCGGCTGCAAGTGCGACGTGCCCTCCCACAACTACCAATTCTCATGGAGGAAGAACCCTGAGTGGACCAGCTTCTTTGCGCCCGCTGGTGAGATCGAGGCTTATCTCTGCAAGCTGTGCGACGATGAGGGCATGCGTTCTGTGATCAAGACGTCTCACAAGATTGTGGGGGCTGCCTGGTCCGAATCCGACGCCGTCTGGGACTTGCAAGTCCAGGACTTGACGACGGGCGCCATATTTCCGGATCACGCAAACTTTCTCATTGATGCTTCCGGCATCTTGAAGTGAGCCAGCCGCCCGTTTGCCTGTCTTGCAGCACTGCTAATGATCTCGATAGCAAGTGGAAGTGGCCCAGCGTCCCGGGTGTCAAGGATTTCCGGGGCTCACTCGTGCACACGGCGGCATGGCCCGAGGACTTCGATTACAAGGACAAGACCGTTGCCGTAATTGGAAACGGAGCCTCCGGCGTCCAGGTTCTCCCCGCCATCAGGCCTCGTGAGCTCCCCAGCCTTCCGAGTGTGAATCACGACGACTAACTTGGGTAGACGTCAAGAAGCTTCACCATTTCATCCGGACTCCCACTGCCATCTTGCCTCCAAGGATAGCCACCATGAAGATGGGCCGCGCTGCTCCCATCATCAACCAGATCGAGCTTGATGAGCAGGAAAACTTCACGCCCGCTCAGCTCGAACGCTTCAAGTCCGACCCGGCGTTCCTGGAGCAGTTCGCCCAGGCTCTCGAGATGGACTCGAATGTCAAATTTGCCATTGCTCTGATGAAGGATAGCCCGCAGCAGAAGTGGGCCGCGGGCAAGGTCCGCGAGTTCATGACTGCCATGCTCAAGGGTGATGAGAAGTTGTGTCAGCAGCTGATCCCGGATTTCCCACTAGGATGTCGTCGTATGACTCCCGCTCCAGGTTACCTCGAATCGTTCCACGACCCGAGGGTATCACTGGTCACCACTTCCATCAAGCGGTTCGTTCCCCAAGGCATCGAACTAGAGACGGGCGAGGTGATTGAGGTGGACGCCATCATCTGCGCCACCGGCTTCGATTCTTCATTCCGGCCACCTTTCCCACTTGTTGGTAGACAGGGCAACCTACAGGACATCTGGGCCGAAGAGACGCCCAAGTCTTACCTTTCTCTCGCCGTCGCGGGGCTGCCCAACTACTTCAGTCAGTTTTGACCATCCAAGCGTCCCACCCACCACGCTGACATCTAGCTATAGAGTTCCTCGGCCCCAACGCCCCCATAGCCCACGGCGACGTCTTCACCCTTTCAGAACACATCGCGACCTACATTGCCAATGCCATCAGCAAGGCCCAGTCCGAGAACATCCGCAGCCTTGCCCCTTCCCAGGCCGCCGTCGATGACTATGCCGCCCATGTCGCGGCCTTCATGCCCCGCACCGCCTTCTCTGGCGGCTGCCGCAGCTGGTACAAGCAGGGCGAGGCCGGCACGGCGGCACCCGTCGTCGGCCTGCATCCCGGCAGCCGCATGCACTTCATCGCCATGCTGGCGCACTTCCGTGGCGAGGACTGGGAGTTCGCGTACGATGAAGAGAGCGGCGCGGGCAAGGCCAACCGGTTCGCGTATCTGGGCAACGGGTTCACCATGCAGGAGGCTGCCCTGCTGAAGGCGGCGGCCGCGGCGGCTGCCGCAGGAGCGGTGCCCGGGAGCTAAAAAGCTCTCGAGGCGAAACGGGTATTGTAGATATTTCGGAAATAGATCGCAGGAGGGACATGATCAGAGACGAACATGATGAGCCGCATGAGCGGGAGGAGCTTTTACCATAGGTGGAATCGCTGGCGTTGCTTCGGTTGGTTCGTTTTGCTTAGAATATTGGAGCCCAGTTGACGAGGTAGCCACCGCAACTGCGATACCTATTAAGGATATCAAGGTGTTGGCCGCTTCCTCCACTAATGCAAGTTATTGGCCGTAGCCACGCTCGGCCTTCATTGTTGAGTCTCATCCTATGAAAAGGTGTCAGACATTTACCTCGCGGAAGTGCCCCTCTCCTGGACATATGACTCTGCTACACCGCCACGAGCACGGCATCACGATACAGGTCACGCATCCCGAGACCAAGTGCGGCGTCAATCATGAAAAGTTCGGTTACTACGTCCTTGGCTAACTAAGTAGTCCTTCCTTGCCCCATTGCCCCCGAGAAACCTCCATCCTGGCCTCCTTACCTGCGCAGCCCGCCAAACCTCCAAGGAAATTACTACCAAGAGACCAACGGAGAATAGAAGAAAGAAAGCCCGTCGAGAAACAAGAAGAAAAGTCGTCAGTTGACATCAGCCCAGCGCTAACGGGCAATAAAAAGGTATCTGTCGAGAAGAGAAATCGAGTCTCGCGCGAACGCACTGAATCACCAAACCAGGCACGGCGAATAAACCATGCTTTTACGCAGGCGTCCCCTCGCGGCTCCTGCTCTCCCGCTTACTCAAGAAGCTCCTCCGCATCGTTGACCGCGGGCTGTCCGGCTCCTGCGGTGCCGCTGCAAATGTGCTCTTGATGACAACCGTGCCGCCGCCGGCCTTGAGCTCCCTCTCGGCGCCGGTGCCCGAGTCGTCGACAACGTAGGGCACATCGCCTAGGTCGTCGTCACTGCGGAACGTCCTGTCGCCCTTGACCTCGATCTTGAACTGCGTGTCGGGTGTGCAGACCCACTTGAAGGATTCGTTGAACTGGATGACACCGCTGGGCTCCTTGTGCTTCTCCGTCTTGCCGACCGTCTTGTGCTTGGGCGTCAACTGGTGGATGACGACGTAGACCTCTGACGAGGGGGGGTAGCCGGACGTGGAGACAATGCTGAAGGTGGCCGTGCCGGAGCCGGGAGATGCGGGGTTTGTGCTGTAGATGGACGCCGCACCAGAGCTCCTGTTCCTGCTGTGCCCGAGAGTAGCGCCGTTGGCAGTGCCAGGAGGAGTGCTGGCCGGAGACTCATTGCCGTCGGGGACTGGCCCGGAGCGTTTCAGACCGTTCCCGTTCTCCGTGATAGTGGGAGTGTCATATGCCGTGGCCGTATTCTTGTCATCGTCGTCCTTCTTGCCCCTCGAGAAGACGTTACGGACCAAGCCTCCCACACCGGAGCCAACGGCGCCAGCAGCCTTGACGGGCGCTCCGGCGACACCGGTGACAATTCGCCCGGGAACGGCAAACGTTCCCGAGAAAGTCGACGTGCCCTGCCGGGTGCGTGCGACGTATGCGGGACGGAACAACAGCCTCAGACGGACAGTGCCCGACTTGCCATCGAGCAGGAGTCTCGTCTCGCTGGGCTTGAAAGGATCGAGATGCTCGAGGTTGATATCAGCAGAGCCAAGCAGGTCGGGCTTGTCAGCAAAGTCGTAGTCCCAAACGACGACCTTGAAGTCGGCGGACGTGCGCGATGGCACCGGGACCTCGAAGAATTCATTCCAAGCCGGGTGCAAAGTCTTCTTCTGCACCTTCGTCTTGTACACCTCTTCTCCATTGAGCTCAAACTTGCAGTACGGGTCACTCTTGCCGTTGCGATCCGCCGAAGGAAGGTCCTCTGCGTCCAGAACATCGACACGGAGGTTGCCCATGTTGTTGATACTCTCACTTGGATCAAGCTTCATCTTGACCGGAATGTACTTCAGGCTGACCTTGACGTTGCTGGGGCGGCCCTCCTTGTCCTTGAGCTTCAACATGGTAGGGTTGTTCTGTAGCTCATTAGTACATGGTTTTGTGCAGTGACGATCTAGCTTAAAACTCACCAGACACTGCTTCAAGGTATCCAGAGTATTGCCCTGCAGTTTGGCAATTGTGCTCTCCTTGTCCTTCTCGGTACCACCCACCGCCTGACCCTTCTCGCGAACCTTGAGGGTAAGACGGGAGAAATCAAGTTCACGAATGAAGCAGTCTCCGATCTCGTCAAACTTGTGCTTCTTGTGCTTCGCAGCAGGCGAGATGTACGAGGGGAAGGCCATGTCGTCAACCCAAACTTCCAGATGCGTGTTGCTCTCTGGCATCTCGGCTTCCATCAACCTGAAGATGAGCAGACCGGTCTCGTACTTGAGCAGCTGTTCAGGCGACAGGTGGATCTTGGGCGGTCCTGTCGGCTCCTCCTTGGACTTCCTTGTCGAGGTGGTGGGTGTCAATGGGACGAGGGCCGAGGCATCATCTGCCTCTGACGCCTCCTGAGGCTTGTTGTCCATGGTCGCGCTGAACTTGCCGGCCGTCGCAGAACGGGCCACGGGTTGCTCCTCGCCAGCCTCAATCTCCTTTTCTCCCTCCTTGGCCTCCTCCTCTTCTTCTTCGGGATCGGCAACGTTGAGTGTGGGGTAAAAGGAAACGCTGTGGATGAGGAGACCCTTGGCAATGCCTTTTCCATGAAGACGCAGTCCGGCCTCCCTAATCGTCTTTTGGTCATGGACTAGGTATTCGCCGTGCTCATCTTGAGACACAAAATCGCCGGCCGCGACTTCGATCTGGCCCAGGCTGCGATCTTTGCCCATCTTCTCCGAGTCCATCACCTCCATCGTCAACCGCTCTCGGTTGGAGTGGACGGGCACGTAGAGCACCTCGTCCCAGTCGGGGTCGAGCGTGTTCCTGTGTGTGACGGTACGGGCTTTTTCGATGCCAGACAGCAGTACGCGGACGTACGGATCGGACTTGCCCAGAGTCTCAAAGTTTCGGAGGTCCCGGGCTCCCTTGAAGTAGAAGCGCATTACACCAATAGGCGTGACGTAGCCACCAGTGCCTGAAAGAACACCAGAGATAGCCACGGGCTTCCACTGCGCCATCATCTTGACGCGACCCGTCTGAGCTCCCGCGAGGTGGAACCATTCTTGGCCCTTATCCTTGCATTCAAGGATATCCTCGAGCTTGATCTGGTACTTGCCGATGACTTGATCGCCAGTGATATCGCGGTCGTCCTTGATAGTGACACCAAGCTTGGCATGCTTCTTGTCCGTGATGAGCATCTCCTTGGACCCGTTATCCCAGATAGGATTGTTGGTACGCTTGAGCTTCTTGGTGTTGTGAACGTCCCGGCCGTTCAGATGCAGAGTCGCATAGGGGTTCAAAAGACCAACCAGACTCTTGGTGCCATCGAGATCCTTCGCCTGCTCAACGGTGAATCGAAGGATACCGGTGTTCGAGTCGGGGGGCGGCTCCTCAGTGCCGTCCTCCAGCTTGGTGGATTCCAAGACGGGAAAGAAGCGGACGTCGATAGAAACTTGACCACGGTTCTTTCCATCAGCGAAAATATCAAGGCGCTCATTCTCGTGGACGTTGAGCTCCTCGACCTGCTCGAGAGGGAAAGAAGCCACGCCAAGCTCCTTGTGCTTCCTGAAGTCGTTGTAATCATAGACTTGAATGTCAAGAGAATCGGTAAAAGAGGTAATGATGATGTAGTGGGTCTCGTTCCAGCGGGGGTTCGAAGTGTCACTGATGTGCTTCGTGCGCGCCAGCTCCTGTCTCCTGTTGAGAGTGAGGACAGCGTACGGGTCAATGTCACCGGCAAAGCGATCAGAGTTCTTCAAGCCTTGAGCGCCGTGCAGAGTGACAGCCAGCACGCCGATGGCCTGGTCGACGGGAGTACCAGCAAGCATCTTAGCGACCTCGATAGGGAAGACGTTGGGCGCATACATCATAGGCGACAGGTTTCCGTGGATCTGCTCCAGGATGAAGGTCTCAAGGCCGGGAATGAAGTTGATGTCGAAGCCAAAAGTCTCACCGCCGAGAGGCTTGCAGACGTAGTCAATGGTGGGCCTTTCGAGGAAGCACATCTCGATCTTCTCGACGTGAGGGAACGGAATCTGAAGCTTGATCTTGAGGCGCATGATGCCCGAAAAAGCCATGTCCTCGACGATGACATCGAGGCCTTTGCTGATCATGGCTTTGCCAACTCGGATCTCGAGAACGACTTTGGGGTTGATCTTGCTCTTGATCTGCTTCGAGGTCATGTCGGCAGTGTCGTTGGGGGTGAAGCTGAATTTCCAGTCCATGATGACAATGTCATCCTCCGCCTTAGGGTACGTCTTGACGTGTTCCATGCGGGGCGGCTTAGAGCCGAGAGTGAAGGTCTTGAGCTTCAAGCTGTCGAGGAATGCAGGAGTCGCCGAGCTGAGGACCTGGTCAACCGAATTGATGATGGTCTGAGCAAGAACCGGCTGGTAGATGGGCCAAAACTTGAGCATGAAAGAGTTAATCCATTCGAGAGACTCGTGGTCGTTGTCGAGCTTCTTCAGCTGCAGCTCTCGGTTGATATCGTCGCGGAAGTTGCGGCGGACTCGGCGGAGCGATGTGCGGTAGTAGGTCGAGCAAATAGCCATGAGCATGAAGACCCAGCCGAGACCACCCCCAAGAACGGCGACAAGCCAGGAGGAAATGCAGGCGAAGACGATGATGGCGGCGTTATGGTACCAGTCTCCGTAGAGACTATCGGGGATCTTGCCCTCGAGCCAGGTAGAGTGGTCTAGCAGACTCTCGGCGTCCTGGGATTTCTCGTTCGGCCAACCGAACTGAGGGGCCCATCCTGTGCGCTCGAAAGGCTTCTCGGTGTCGCCTCCGGGGCCGGCTCCATCCTCGACGATGTTGCCTTCGGCATCCTTGGTGACCTCGACGACGCCGTCTTTGGAGGGGGGAGGTAGGTCGGCGGTTGGGCCGCTGTCGTCGCCGCCTACATCGGTAACGACAGACACGCCATGGGGTCGGTTGCTGTGGAAGCCCTCGGGGACGGCCTGGAGAGGGATCAGTTCAATTCAAGCGCTACTGGAGTCGCACGGTTTGTCTGGAGGGGGCGGCCAAGGCAAGACGGGGGAACGCGCGAAGGCTACGTACAGCTCGAGCTTGGCGACGCTTCTCCTCAGGGCTCGCATCCGGGTCGAAAGTGAAGGCAGTGACGCCGGCTTTCCTGGACTCCTCGAGGATCTTCTTCTGGGCGTCGTCGGCACTGATGGAGGTCTCGGGGTCCTGGGCAGCTTCGACGGCGCCCTGGACCTTGAGCTCGTTCTTCTCGGAGGCTGTAGACATGATGGGTGGTGATCCGACGTGTCAATTGACGGGGTGTCTAGCTTGCTGGCGCGTGACGGCGCATGCAGCGCGGTTCGTCAAGAGCCAAGCAGCTGGGTCGTGGACCAATTGGTAGATATAAGCGGCTGCTTGCGAGGCAGAGGAGCTGACGGGAAGAAAGGAAGCAGTACGCGATGAGGAGTAAGCAGAGGTGGTTGTGCAGAAAGTTTCCCGGAAGAGATGGCGATCGGCGAGGGAGAGGTCGACGGGCGGTGGCTGGTCGGGCGATCGGCTGGGTTAGGTTGGCGACAATGGGGTGAGGTGCGCCTGGAGGGAAGGGAAGGCGTTGCTAGTGTGGTGGTGGTGGTGAATAGCTCGATGGAGCAGCCCACAAGTGGAAGCTTGGTGTGTATCTTGGGGCCTCAGAAGCGGGAGGGATGGGAAAAGGCTAAGGGAGGGGAAGGAAGGAAGGGTAAGGCAATAATGAGGGGTCCGAAGAGGGAGACGGGAAGCAAAAAGAGGAGGGTAGCCGGACGGTGTTGCGTGGTTTCCAGCGAACAGGTTCCAGGTGTCCAGGTTCAGGTCCAGGTCCAGGTCCGGTTCCAACATTGGGAGCTGAGCTGTGCAGCAGATTGCAAGCTGTCGGGAGCTTCCACCGGGTCTTGGCACGAGAGGGCGGATAACGACGTAATCGGTTCAGCTCGACAGGCAAGAGCATTCGGTATGGAGACCTCGGGTCTCTCCTGCCTGTCCACTTAGCGGTTCGCGGCTAGCGGGGTGGCCCTGGCTCCAGGCATCTTTGAGCGCTAACGCCGCTACCAGCTACAAGTACCTAGGTACCTAGGTAGGTAGGTCCTGTATGCCAACATGGGGTGGCAGGCAAGGCAGGGTCCACCGAGCCGGGCTGTGTCTGTGCCAGTCCAGTTCCTCGGTCACCCTCGCGGCACCTGCTTCAGCTCGCCTTTAACCTCTGCGGGCTTCCCGTGTCCACTGACTTCAGCTACAACATGGCTCTCGATCCCAACCTGGCTCCTCTCGACATTTCCTCGTCCCAGCGGACACTCCGATTAGATGTGCGCGCCGCCCATCACCATTCAACAATACACCCTCCCCATCACTGCCAATAGGCTGCCTCCGCATTTCCCCTCCTGAAGATGTCGAATCACATGCCGTCACCACGTCCATCCTTGCTACACATCCCCTGCTCCTCGACCGATCGGGCAAGCCAGAGGGCAGCGAGCCGAACCTGGTCTGTTTTTGCTCGAGTCCCTGCTCGACTCCTGCCCTGATCGCCTCTGCCTCTGCCCTGGATTCGCCCTCCATCAATGTCACCATGTGGGGTCACCCTCTGACGACGAAACTTGGCAGCACCTACTCGATCTGGTCCGTACATTGCACATCGCTACGCCAATTCCAACATCGTGCCCTGCATCGAAGCTTGCTGGCATGGCATCTGCGATGATGTCGCCAGCGAGCCATTGAACCAGAATTGCCTGGATTTCGCCATGTTTGATCAAACCATCCGAGACAAGACACGCGCGTGTCTGTCCTTCGGACGATCCCAGCCACCGCCTCTCCCTAAAACAGCCATACTCTGATCACCCCGAATCCGTCTCGACGAGGTCTCGCCGAGCCTCTCCGCGCATCTGTCGCACGCGTCTCACGCCACGATACCCGTCAGCCGTCCGGCATGAATGCCCAAGAGGCTGAGCCGCCGCCCCTGAGCTTGCGTGCCACAGATGCTGCTCGACATCACCGTGTTCACTCTCAGGAAGCATGCAGGCAGGAGTGCAACAGCAGTCGAAGCAAAAGCCAGCGTTTACGCCTGGCTAGCTCAGCATTCCGTTTGACAAAATCGTGCAGCCCCTCTGGAGTTGGTCCACCAACCGGACGCAGACACGACCTATCAAGCTAACCTCCACGAACCCCCTAATGTTGAAACCCAGGCCGCCGGCGGGCGCACCTTAATAAGAAGCGAAGTTTCGTCACATCCTCGTGTAACCCTCAACAGCTAACAAACACCCCCTTAAAAGTTGGAAGAGGCCGTCGCGTGCGCGTCGGATGCCACTTCCACGTTCCTGACGACCACGACCTTGCCCGACACGCTCGTGACCCGTACGTCGACCGACGACGTGCCGAACCCGCTCGGCTCCTCGAAGAAGTTGTAATCCTTCCTCTGCGTGGACTTCCAGCTGCTGCCGCTGTTCGTGCTGACCTCCAGCTTGGCCACGCGCTCGCTGGCGTTGACGACCTGCATCGAGAACCAGTACGGCGACGTGCCCGACTTGTTCTTCAGCACGATGGGCGCCGAGATGCCGCAGTCCACGAATTCGTACGACGTCGAGATGATGCCCGCCGACAAGGTGCCCAGTTTCTCGAACGCGTTCTGGAAGAGGTCGAGGTGGCCCTCGTCGCACTCTGGGCACTTGTCGACGATCTGCACGATTTGTTAGCATCGAGTTTGCGCCCCTGACCAGCTGGGAAGAAGACCTACCATGGCCGTGACGGAGTTGCCGTTGGGTCCAGTGACCTTGACGCAGGCGCCGCAGTTGGCGGCGCTGTCCCACGCCGAGCCCGAGAAGGCCGTGCCGTACAGACCGGCCGGGATGGTGTAGCCCGTGAAAGAGCAAGTGCCGCCCGAGACGTTGCCGCCATAGAAGGTCGACCTGCCTGTGACGGGGGCGCTGGTTCCACCCGCCGCCGGCGATGCGGCGTTCCCCTTGGCCGGGACGGCCTCCTCCTTAGCCGGGACGGTCTCCTCCTTGGCGGGAGCCGATGCAGAGGTGTCTTGGGCCGCAGGCTTCGGGCCTGCGGCTGTCGAGGGCGTGGTGAACGGCTTGACCTCGACAAGGGGCGCGGGCAGGCTGGGGGTCTCGGCGGCAGCCGGGATGGGGTAGAGGATATCAGGACCGGACGGCACGCGGGTGGCGACGGGGTAGACCTGGACCTCGACGACGACGGTCCTGGTCTTGGGGATGGCACAGCCGAGGGCGGCGGGGGCAGCCGAGGCGGCGAGAATGAGCGATTGGAACCTCATTGTGTCGAGGGACGTGTTTGTATGTGCGTTGACTCGTAGGTTATTCTGCAAAAGAGAGTGGGCAGGAATATTCACAGTCGAACAAAACGAGTTGCAAATATTCAAAAATCGAAAAGAGCGTAAGGTATGTAATGAACGACGATACCGCGAGGGCAGAAACAGAATCAAGACCAAGGTGAGGTGAAGACCAAAACCAAAAGGTCAGGGGAAAGGGATGCGTGCGGTTGGGGATTACATATATCTACAGAACAGACGGACCTGATCCATGTCCAACAGTCACACACACATACAAACATACAGAAGCGCCTGGCTCATTGCGGACGTGCCGGGCAGGCCGGATCCCTCCACGAGAACCACCCGCCGCGAAGCTGCAGATGGTGGTGAGAGAAATAACATTCTGCTCATCTAACAGCGACGGGGGTGGTCGGTGGGAGGTGCATGGCGCCGCCCACGCACCACGCTGACCGTTGGACATGGGGCCGCCGCTGGTCTGACAGGCGGGGAACGGGAGGGGTGGCGGTTTTAGACTGATCGTTTCTTCGGGTTTGAAGTCATCGTTTTGCTGCAGGCTTCGATGTAACGCGGTCACCATCCGAGCCCCGTTGCGTCGTCCATGGTGAACGGCTGCTTCATCGGAAGAGCCATCGTGGGACCAGACGACTGACCACAAGCCCTCATCAACCCACACCCCACACCACCCTGATCCTACTCACCACCCTGGCGCAGATGACAGGATTCGCTCGTTCGCTCGCCGCCGAGAAGGAAGCTGGAATGATGCATGGGCAGATGAGAGTGGAGACTCAACCGGCCGGCGAAGCGTGAGCAGGTTGTTGGTATTACCCCCCGTTGGATACACTGATCGGGTTAGCGCTCTTGCCGCTCTTAATCAGGCTCGGCTCCGTCCTCATCGAAGCAAACCTATAAACCGTGTTATACGCACAACGGACAGTGACTGACATGATCAACTTAAGACGGTACGCTACAGGCTGGGGTTGCAGCCCGGTCAGGTAACTCAAGAATTGCCAGCCTCGTCGTCGCTAGATCAACCTAAGCGTGCAAGATCATCTCATCTTGACTGCCTCGTAGATCCACCCACGGATCCAACAGTATGCAGGTCATGAAGACTCGAGGTACCTATTCACAAGTCCACATGGCATTGCTTCGTCCAATCGTCCCCTTTTCTCCCAGGCCCAGTCCCTCTCGTTGGCTCCATCTCTCTCTAGCCCTGAACACAACCTGGTGCTAAACATCCTGCCTATTACTCTGCTGCCTGTTGCACTGAAGCTTGCCGACCATAGTATCACTTCACTCGGATGTCCGTAGCGCCATGACATGCCTCTTCTGCTACTGCTATTCGATATCGGGATCACTCCGCTCGGGCATGCGTATCGTGAGTAAGAGCATCGGATATGAACTTCCACGAGCAGCAGAAGTATCGGGTTCGCGGCTGTACTTCAACGCACGCGTGCAATGCGGCTGATGCCGAGCATGTTACCATTTGCCTAGGGGTCGGGGCTTCATGCAACATATAAAGGCAAGCATGGAGTTCTGCTTTTACCCCAAAGCAGTTCCCCTGTCAGTCACATATTCCCGTCGCCAGCCAAGATGGTTTCGTCAAATGCATTCGAATGCTTCATTGGAGCATGGGGCTTTCTCAACGCGACACTGGTGTAGGCTTTGTGTCACCCTTACTCCCTGCACTGCGCATCCTACCTTATTCAGTTTTCATTCCCTGCCTGCCCAGTCTGCCGATAGCTCTCTCCAACCTCCCGTGCCAGTCCTCCTCCGCCCGTAAGTCCTAAACTAACCCATCTCTCTTCACAACGGCAGCGACACCACCACCGGTGCCTTGATCCCCGAATGGCACAGCGTGTACCCATCCGGCCTGATGACCTACACGCCCGACGGCTACCATTCCTTCATCGTGACCGCAAACGACACAAGCCAGCCCGAGTATCGGTCGAGACAACTGACCCTACCCGCCTCGCCCTCCGACCCTGTCCACCTCTGGGCGACAGTCGCGCAGCATAGCCTGTCGGCGGCCGGGCCGTTCCATCTGTCCAACGTCATCGCTGAAGCCGAGAGTAGTCAGGCCGGACCATCTGGGGTACTGACTGTGAATACCCAGTCAGCGACACTACCGAGTTGGGTGGGGATGAAGCTCGTCAATGAGTTCCAGTTCTATGACGACTGCGAGGTGCATTCTCTCAAGTCGAGCTTTGGGAATGCGGTGCAGACACTGTATTTTCACAGGCTGCCGAAGAATGGTGCTTCGTAGGTGCTGTGGGTTTTTCGAGAGACGCAGGTTTCTTGGTGGAAAACGCGGCTGTGGAAGGTTCGGTGTTAGTCTTACATCTAATCGGATGAAGTTGACAGAGGCACAAGTCTGGCAGCAGCAACGGCGCTGGTATCAATAATGCACTGCAAATATAAATCATCCTTCTCGAACATGGGTTCGCAACTCCCTCTTTGGTCTGCTCGTGGCCCGTTTTCCCACCGGTGACTATTCCGACTATCTCCCATCACTGCCGCTGGAGACGCTTTAGGCTTCATCTCGTTGGCAGGAAGTGCATTGTGCTGTCGGACGCTCAGAAACGAAACGCAGTCAAAGACAACGAACGAACTCCCAACCCATTTGTAACGGTTCTCGAGGACGGAACTATTCACAGCATTATCACCAAGTAGGCCTAGCTGAGCCACAAAGCTACAATCAGCGTTACTCAGTCTCGCCTCAGACTAAAAGCAGCGAGTGTAATGAGCGCACATGTGCTCAGAGGGGCTCGTCAAAACCCATCTCTGGGGTCCACCTCGAATTTGATTGCTCCTGGGGACCCCTGGCCGAACGACCGACACGCCTGGATGCGCCCTGGGCCTAGAACCCCCCGCAGTCTAGATGGCCCGTTGCACGGCAGTCGGCTTCTGCTTGTATGTTGCAAGTGGCGTGAATCTGGCCGAGGCTAGAGCAGCTGCGTTACCCTGAGTCGGGTCCCGGCGGGGACGTGTTTTAGATAGATTGAATGATACAGTTGTCAGTGCTTGCTCGGCGGAACGGCAGTGATGAGTCGTCATGCATTCTTTGAGCCTTTGCGTCTAATGATGAGGTAATGTAACGAGAGGAAATCGACTACCGTAGTGTCTTCGCTTCAGAAAGCCATGCATCGCTGAACCTGGCAGAGGTTGCCGAAACAAATGCCACGCACGCCTGCCACAAACGCTCCAAACCAAATAACGAGAGACCATGCCGCCCGAACTCCACAACGCGCCGAAGCAGAACACCACGATCCGCCTGGGCGTCTAATACCCGTAACTATCGTGCTGGTGAACGGGACAGCGTCCCGGATGGTTGATAAACCAAGCCGAGATGCACGAGCGGTGGAACCGGCAGAGGCACTCCAGTCTCGCCATGCGATCCCCCGTCTCAAACTCTTCCAGACAGATGGTGCACTCAGCCGAATCGACGCAGTCCTTCTCCGTCGCGACGTATGGGAACATGCCAGTCCTACGAGTAGCATATGGAGGAGTTTCAGCCGCAGCATCCTGAGGGGTCTCGCTGGACGGCCCGCCGCCGCCGCCGATACTGTGAGAAGTGATACAAACGTTAATGTGAGCCTCCCGTAGAGCCTCAAAGTTAGGGAGGTCTCGGGGTGGAAGCTCTCGGTGACAGACGGGGCACTCGTCCTCTTCAGCCAACATGGGCGGCGGTGGCGGCAACGCCCGGTTCTGAGCTGATGACGAGGATGACGAGCCCACATCCAGCATGGACCGATGCCGGCTCTGTGCCGCGCCGGGGTACGCAGAGGCCGAGGAGGACGCCGGGAAGTAGGTCGGCGGTGTTCCAGCGAGGATCCTGCCATGTGTCGAGATGTACGTCGCACGACCCGACGACGAGCCCCCTATACTGGGTCCAGAATGCTAGCACTTGTTAGCGAGGGCGAAAGGGAGTTGCATGTGCATGATGGGGGCTTACCGTAACACTCCTAGATCTCGCAAATGCATCCTGGCCAGGGGTTGCCGTGAAGTACCCCTGGAATCTTATAGGTGGATCGCCTGTCACTGTAGAGTCCATGTTGCTACGGGCTCTGTGGTGAGCCCCGCGAGGCGACAGCTGAGTTGGCGAACCTCTTGGCTGCGGCGGACTAGTATTAGGATCCGGAACGCAAGGGTTACAGAGACGAACACGCTCTCCCCCGCCCAGACTGCTGAAATCGGCGTAACCCCCTTCGCCGCCGATGAGAGAGGAGGGGTATCTTTGCGCGGAGAGGCGAGGCTGCTCCGCAGGTTGCACGATGTACTGGTAGGGTATAGTGATTCTGTGCGGCGAACATGCGTTGCAAACGACTCGCCCGCATTTTCTGTCACGGTCAGAAAAGCCGAGGGTGCCTATAAGGGGCGAAGGACACGAACCTGCAGTGATGCTTCCTAACAAAGAAACTGAATTGTGTACGACATATGGGGCAGAAGGTGACCTCGGCGTCTGGCTGCCATCGTGGTAAGACGACCTCGGTCGATCCGGTTCTGCCTTCTGCAGTCTGCTGGCCTCGATTGCCTGATCCTGTTTCTGGTACTGGTCCCGGTCCCGACCCGCGTTGGCTTCCACGCCGAGCTACGGAGGGCGCCCCCGGTGGTGTCAGCGGGGGCGAGGCAGAGTCCCGCGTGAGATCTATGACTTCAGGTCTCTGCAAGCTGCTGGTCCTAAGGGGAAGCTCGGAGGGGGTAGCGGGCGGTTCGCGTGACGGAATCGAGGATGTCGGTGGTCCGGGATCCTGTGGCTCGCGCAGCTGCGCGCTTAATCCAGAAATAGGGACAGGCAAAGTATCAGGCTGCACGTTGTGACTCCCTGAGGCTGCCTGGCTATTTCCAGCTCCAACTACGACATTCGAGCTCAACGGTAGAGATCCGATACGCGCCGCGTCCACGGGAGCAAAGCCTGCGCTCTCGAAAGGTGGTAGCTGAGGGCCGGGTTGAATTTCAATCGTTTGATCGGGTCGCGTACCAGCCCGTGGTTCGGTGTCCCCCATCTCGACGTCGTTGTCAGCCTCGTCCTCGGCGTCGGAGAGACTGCGCTCGACAATGTGGGAGGGGCAGTCGAAGTATCGTGCGCACTCCCTGTCGTAGAAATCGGCAGTGCGATAAGGGCAGATGCTCGATGCGCTCATGGAGTCGTTGTCGTCGTAGGAGCCGCCAGAGTCGGAGTCCGAGGATATTTCAATGTAATGGCGCTGGCCACCGTCTGCTCCCGTGCTTGGCCCAAGTCCTCCGCCGGAGCTGTCCATCTCAGAACATCGGGTGCAATAGTGTGGGTCGAAGATATGGCAGGTCGAGATGTGCCGTAGTTCTCGGACGGAAAAGTATAGGTTGGTATTCGGCTTGGAGGTTAGGACGGGTAGATCTGGTCGGAATAAGCGATGTCGTCGGGAGAGCGAGGCCCTCGGAGCTCAAGCACGGATGACGAAATGCAGTCGTGTGTGGATGGCGGTCGGTGGAGCTGAGAGCTAGTTGGTTTGTCAAAAGAAAAGGTACTTGAAATATATTGTCTAGTGATTGTTCAGCTGGTCAACTAAGCTGTCGGCGAACGCAAAGTCACCGGAAAGCAGGCCCCAGGTTCTGGGTGTTGCTTGGAATCTTTGGAGGGGCAAGTCCAGACACGCGAGCAGCGTCTGTTTGGTCCTGAGTTGCCGTCCTTGGTGCTGCACCGCGACCACAGTGGTCCAGATGGTTCTTATCGCGACCCCGGCCGGGACCCTGTGACGACTTATCGTGCTAGCTGCCCAACCGGGAACTTCGGTCTAACCGGGACTAGCGTCTATCCCCCATTCCTCAGGCCCGGCAGCAGTCCAAAGCGAGTGACTGGCTGATGATCTATGCAGGTACCACATATACTGGGCTACGGCGAAAAACGGTGATGGCAGAAACGGTGTCCGTCTTGTTCCGATCTGCATTGAGGGGTTGCGTACTGTGACTGTGACTACCTGCGGCACATTGATCTCCTCGTACTCTCGATCTTGCTCCACGTAAGAGCAGCTCCACGCACGAACAGTAGCTCCTGTCCTCCCAACTTGCCTTATCATTCGCTGATCAAGCCGTTGCGGGCACGGCACTCTGGGCCGGGACCTCTCCAACCGACGGCCTGGCAATTGGGGCATCCTCTCCGTCCTCCTTCATGCCACCCAGAATCATCGACTGGGGCGCCATGGCCTGCCACAGCTCCGGGTCGGTGAACGCCTTGAACTTCTCGTCGTGCCACTGCCCGGCGGTGATGGCGCGGCCCTCCGAGTCGACGAACATGGTGTCGTCCTCGGCGCGCAGGAAGTAGGCGATCGAGTAGCGGTGCTCGGTGGGGTCGAAGGGCACCACCCGGTGGATGCAGCTCTGGAACTTCATGCCGCTGGCGAAGCGCAGCGAGTCGCCCACGTGTACGAATGCGCAACCGGGCTTGGGCGCCACGAAGCCCATCTCCCGCGCGCCGCAGGTGCCGGGCGGCCGGATCTGCAGACCCCACTGCTCGCTGAAGAGTAGGGTGAGGGTGCTGATGTCCGTGTGCTTCTGGTGTCCGATGCGGTTCTGCCCGGCAAGGTCGGAGGGGAGGTAGTGCATCATGGAAAGCTAGCGCAAGACGTGTTAGTGGTGTGGAGAAGCCCAAGGTGAGAGGAGGAGAACACGGAAACACGGACAGTAGTGCTGGAGAGTCGCTCGTTGCGGTGCGAGTTCTCAAAACGCCCTGCGCCCGTCAGGGCCAGGCCGGTGGACAAGGCCGACAGGATGACCTTGGTGACGGTGTTGCAGCTGCCGATAGCGTTCTCGAGGACCTGCATGTCGGTGCTGTTCTTGACCGGGGCCGGGATCCTGGGGCTGTCATGCTGGATTTCATCCCGCGACACCTTGAGCATCTCGTATCCGTCCTTGGTGCCGGCCGCAACACCCGTGCGGCTGCCGACAGGCTCATAGCTGGTGGGTGAGAGGCCAGTCAGTACTTGTCTTAAGGTGGGGACCGAGAAAGGGAGAAGGGAAGAGAGAGAGAGAAAGAGGGGGAGAGAGAAGCGGGGAGAGAAACGACCTACCCAAGGTGCGAGGAGATGAGGCCAAACTCGTTCTTGGCCTCGATGGGGGCGTCGAAGAAGCGCTTCATCAGCTTGAGCGTCTCCTGCTGGTCGGCCAGCATGCGGCGGCCGTCGATGCCCTGGAGGTCGAGGTAGAAGTAGCCGTCCTCCAGGCAGGCGTTTACCACCCTGTCGACCTCGTCGGGGTTCTGGGAGAGCAGGAGCCCGTAGTTGATGGTCTGCATCGGCCAGACGGGCACCTTCTTGCCCATCCAGTCGACGGTCTGAGGGGGGTCAAGCGTGGGGGCCATGATGTGCTGTTCTTGCTGTGTAGGCTACGGGTTGGCAAGGTGAGGTGAGATGGAGACAATTGTCAATGTCCAGAGAGACTCGATGGACCAGAGCCCGGGGAGGAGCAAGAGGATATGAGGTGCGCATTATGTACCCTGGCTCCAACCGCTGATCATGGACATGCTCTTGATTCTTCCGTCGAAACCCCGCGTCCGTCTCATCACAGGATACGGTACGCACATTCTTCCAAAGTGCGCGGGCTGCAGGAGGTGGGTGTGGAGACCCGGCAGTCCGCGTTGGAGGTTTATCAGTATCGTAAACGGAAGGTACCACAGGACACTCGCCGAGCGTTTTGGCCTAATATAGTTCCAGAAGAGGGGTTGTTGGCCTCTCGGCATCTACCGGTGCCACGACACCAAAGGCCGGCACTACGAGGTAGCTTCTGGTATCTAGCCGGACCAAGTGGTGCCTCGCAAGGGTGCCGACTAGTAGCACACCAGGGTCCTGACCTCGATGCTCTGGCGAGACTCGTCATCGCGGTGGGCGGGGTCCTCGAACGCCGAGTGCAGCGCCCGGCGGGCCACGGCCTCGTCCGAGTCGAAGCACTTGATGAGCAAGACATCGTCGGGGGTCATGCCGTGCCGGTAGTACCAGCGGTGGCTCGGGTTGTGGCGGACGACCCATGACTCGCCGGCAAAGTTGTCCTCGGTCAGCTCGGCGGCCACGAGGTCGGCATCGGGCACGGAGCCCGCATCGGCCACGGCGATGGGATCCTTGACGATGGGCTGGATGGGCCGCCACAGGTTGATGATCTGGTAGCGCCGCTTGACGAGGTCGTCGGCCTCGGCGGGGAACTCCCAGCGCAGTCGACGCTCGGCGCCCTCGTATGACTGATCGACGTGTGTCCTGGTCACGGGTCCGCGGTTGGCCAGGTTGTGAAGGCCAAGATGGTGCCATTGAGTGGGGCCGCGGCGCACCTTGTGGTTGAAGATGTGGACGGCCCGGGCCCCTGTGACGGACTTGACGAGCTGCTCGCACTCCTGATAATAGGCCGTCTGGATCGACTGCTCGTCGGTAAAGGCGGCCTCGCTGCTCTTGTGGTGGCAGTATTGGAACCCATGGCTGTCGAGGGTGTACTGGTCCTCGTCGCCTCTGATGTCGGAAATGACAAACGGCCAAGCTTTGTGAGGCCGTTTGTTGCTGATCTTTCCCTTGCCGATGATGACGGGTGTCGGCTTGGAGCCATCGCCCAGGTCGTCCCAGTAATTCAACGTAGTCGCCACATGGTGTTTTGTGACGGGCGCCATTTCCGTGCTTTGGCCTGTTGTCGAGGTAGATGAAATAAAGCAGACACGATCATGGAACAAGCACGATAGCGAGTGCTGGGGTTTGTTGATCCCAAAGCAAGCGGCGGGGATACTTCCTACTTGTACCTCAAGTGTGCGAGTGCCTGCGTCTCTGTGTGTGTGTATATTTAGAGCGGCGCCTCCCGTCCGAGAGCGATGCCGTAAAAGGCAAGTGTCACCTGAAGAGGTACATGCGCTGCTCTGTACCAGTCGGTACCTTCCAGCAAGGTGCCGTGCCGTACCTGACAACCCCACCCCCACCCCCACTCCCCCCCTAGAACATATGCCATGCCCCCTATGAGCTCCTGTAATCAGTCCGCCTACGGGTACAGGTTGCCAGATCCCTCTCCTCGTTCATTCACATCAACATGGAAGACGGGTATGTTTTCGTCACCAAAGACGGCGACGAGCAAGAGCCTGAAACTGCACTCGGCGAGTACCTTACCGACATTGATCATTTTATCCATGGGCTGGAGCCTTTGCTGTGGCCTCTAAACACCTTCCTGCACGAGAATCCCGAGCTCGGCTATAAGGAGTACAAGGCCCATGATGCCCTGACGAGCTTCATGCGGTCCCGGGAGGGTTGGCACGTAACACCATCAGCGTACGGGATGGCGACGGCTTGGGTAGCCGTCTACGATACCGGCAGGCCAGGCCCTGCAGTCTCGTTCAACGCAGAGATGGGTAAGTCTGTATGTGCTCTTTCGCACCCTTGGAACAATACATCACCCCACCCCTCCCCCTCCCGACATCGATAGCTCACAGTCTTACTTAACAACTCAGATGCCCTCCCAGTCCTAGGCCATGCATGCGGCCACAACCTCATCGCCGTGGCCTCACTGGCCGCAGGATTCGCCGCCGCCGAACTACTGCGCCGGCGCCACCTCCCCGGCAGGATCGTCATCATCGGCACGCCAGCCGAAGAGGGCGGCGGCGGCAAGATCAAGTGCCTCGAGGCCGGTGCCTACACAGATGTCGACATCTCCATCATTTCCCACCCGGGCATCCTGCACAACAGCCCGCTCGTCCGCACAACAGCCTTCGTGCACCTCAACGTCGCCTACCGCGGCCGCGCCGCCCACGCCGCCAACAGCCCCTGGCTGGGCGTCAACGCCCTCGACGCCCTCGTCGTGGCCTACAACGCCATCTCGGCTCTGCGCCAGCAGACGCGGCCCGACGACGTCATTGGCCTGCAGATCACGGACGGCGGGAACAAGCCCAACGTCATCCACGAGCACGCCGCGGGCGTGGCCGTGCTTCGCGCCGCCAGCGCGTCCCGGCTGCGGGAGCTGCAGCGCAAGGTCGAGGCGTGCTTCCGCGCCGGGGCCGAGGCCACCGGCGCGACGGTCGACATCGAGGTCGTGCCCGGATACAAGGACCACGTGCCGAACCGCGTGCTCGCGGCCTCGTATGCGAGGTACTGGGAGGCCTTGCCTGATATCCCCGACCCGCCCCTGTTGCCGGGCGGCCAGCTTACCTGGGTCAAGGCTAGCACAGACCAGGGGAACGTGAGTTATGCTCTGCCGAGTATGAATGTCAGCTTCGCCATTCCTCCTGGTGTGAAGGCGGGACAGCCGCATAGCCCTGATTTTGAGAAGGCATCCAGTACTAAGGGAGCCTTTGCCAGCGCTATGCGGGTCGCAAAGGCCATGGCTGGGACGGCGGTCGATGTGTGTGCGACGCCAGGTCTATTATACGAGGTCCAGCAGCAGTGGAGGCGTGATATGGGAAGGCAAGACGAACACTGAATCGAGCAACATGATCAAACATGCCGAGGGCGACGTGCACGGTGCAGGTGGACCAATGTGCGCTTGCGCCGTGAGTGTGTCTATTTTCTTGAATCCCCTACCGTGAGGGGGTCCCATCATGCCAGTCAAACACTCATCGTGACGTGGATATCTCAGCTCTCTTCTCCCTATCTACCTAGTCAGGGCAATGTCGTCTATTCTCAGGATCAGCTTCACCGTCTCCGCTGCGAGCTCAATGGCGCTCGTGCAGACGAGCAGCGGCTGCAGCACGTTCTCCTTGGAGATGTTGGAGTTGACGCCGCCCGACTTGATGCTCACACCCGCGTTCTTCTCGCCAAGTTCGTGGCGGTGACGCAGGTCGGTGACGACCTTGATGCTGTTAAGGCCGGCGTTCTCGGCCAGCGTCGTCGGAATGACCTCCATGGCGTCGGCAAAGGCCTTCCAGCAGATGGCCTCGGTGCCGGTCAGCTCGCGGGATCGCTTGGACAGCTGCGCCGCGATCTCGATCTCAGGGGCACCACCTCCAGCGATGAGAGCCTTCTTCTTGACCAGGCAGCGGACGACGCAGTGGGCGTCGTGCAGACTGCGCTCGGCCTCGTCGAGGATGAGCGAGTTGGCACCGCGCACAACAACCGACACAGTCTTGCCGGTCGCCTTGGCTCCCGACACCTTGACCATGCGAGCACCGTTCGACTGCACCTCCTCGACGAGGTCGGCCGAGCCGAGCTTGTCTTCGGTGAAGGACTCAATGTCGGCAATGGGCTTGCAGCCGGTGGACTTGCAGATGAACTCAACCTCGTCACGCTCGATGTCCTTGACCGCCATGATGCCGAGCTTGGCGAGGAAGTGCAGGGACAGGTCGTTCAGGGCGTCCCTGAGGATGGACTTCTGGATAAAGAGGACGTTGCACTTGGCCTTCTTGATCTTCTTGACCATGTTGAGGAGGTAGAGACGCTCCTCCTTGACGATCTTGTCCATCTGGCGGTAGTCGTTGACGGAAATAGTGTTTTCCATCTGGGAGAGGGGTCAGCAGCCCGTTCAGGCATTATCCTCAACGTCAGGGGTAAGACTTACGTCAGGCTTGGGCGGGCTCAGCTGGAACTGAATGAGACCGATCCTGGCCTTCTCAATCCGCGCCGGACCACCAGCGCCCTTCATCACGGGCTGCGTCAAGACCAGACCGTCGACGAGCTCGCTGTCCTCGATCGTACCTCCAACCTTCTTGATTATCCTGATGTTCTTCAAGTCCACGTTGTCCGCCGTCTTGAGGTCGATCGTCTTGATGACCGAGTTGACGGCCATGGGGCCGAGGAGGTTCGTGTATTGCGACACGATCTTGGAGGATAGAGAGGTGTTCGCGGCCTGGAGCAGGGCGGATGTGTCGGAGAGGGAGATGGGCTGGGACATGTCGTGGAGCACCTCGACCGCCGCGGCTGCCGCCCTCTGGAACGACTCTGAGATGACTGAGGGGTGGATGCCCTTGGACAGAAGCCTGTCAGCGGCGCCCAACAAGCTGCCACAGATGACAACCACTGATGTCGTTCCGTCACCAGCCTCAACATCCTGAGCAGCAGAGAGGTTGACAAGCATCTTGGCCGTGGGGTGCATGACAGACATGCTCTTCAGCATGGTGTTGCCGTCGTTCGTGATGATGGTCTCGCCCTTTCCGCTCCGGATCATCTTGTCCATGCCACGAGGTCCCAGCGACGTCCTGATCGCATCGGCGACAGCTGGTCGATTGGTCAGCATGGGTGGGAGAGCTGGAAGAGAGGTCTTGACAAACCTCTGGCGGCGACAATGTTGGAAGATCGAACAGCGACGGGCTTCTCCTTGTCCTATCATGACGTTAGTTGAAGCTCTTGCAGCTACCTGCCTTACGCAGGTAGGTGTGAGGGGGGAGGGGGGGAGCTCTCGCTCGATGCTCACCTTGAAGGCAGTGTTGGAGTTGGCCCCCGCGGTGGGACCAGCAGAAGCGGTTGTCGCCATTCTGTATCTGTGGAAATGTGCTTGTCTGTGTGTCCGAGTCGTGTGATGGAAAGCTGCCTCGAGTGTTCGCAAGTCGTTGGGCGTGAGCTTTTTCGTCGATGCTGTGTCCCGCTGTCGCCTTGCTGTAGTAGCCCACTATCCTCCCCTTAGGAGTGGGATATTTTTTAAGCGGCACTTCAGTTCTTCCACGGCCGGGACACAAGGACGACCCCAGTCTAGGCTATTTTGGGTTTAGCGCGGCCCCTCCGCAGCAGCAGCCTCGCGTTTCCCTTGCCTGGTCTGCTTCCAGATCTGGCCCGTGCTCGCAGTGGAAGCTCAAGGCAACTGGGGATTACGGAGCCTCTGCACATTGCCAGCTTCCCGCATCAACCTCCCCGTCACCCAAACGCGCACCCACCGGCACAGTTATCGAACAACCCGACAGCTCTTGATAGTCTCGATACGTCGTCCTCGCACTCTCCCACAACCACCAAAACGTATACATAGTGCCAAGCCGGCCTCAGGGTGTTGCATCCTAAGCTTTCGCGATGGTAGGTCCCCTTGTTCATGATGCATCGCTACCCCCCGGTTGCTAAACCAGACCAGCCTTCCGCCACCGGCCAGAGCTGGGAGAAGTACCAGAAGAACTTCGCCGACGATGAAGTTGAGGAGAAGAAGATCACACCCCTTACCGATGAGTTCGTCGACACCGACCTACCGACCCGCCGTTGCTTGCGACTGACCGGTTGCCCACAGAGATATCCAGGTTCTGAAGACCTATGGCGCCGCGCCGTACGGCGCTGCCATCAAGAAGTTGGAGCAGCAGATCAAGGAGAAGCAGATTAGCGTAGACGAGAAGATCGGTGTCAAGGTGGGTTCGCCGCGAGAGACAGGATGCCTGACTCAACGCTAATCATTGTGACCAGGAATCTGATACCGGCCTCGCACCACCGCACCTGTGGGATGTCGCAGCTGATCGTCAACGAATGTCGGAAGAACAGCCTCTTCAGGTGGCACGCTGCACAAAGATCATTCTGGACGAGAAGGACGATTCCAAAAGTAAATACGTCATCAACGTCAAGCAAATCGCCAAGTTCGTCGTCCAACTCGGCGAACGCGTCAGCCCTACAGACATCGAGGAGGGCATGCGAGTGGGCGTCGACAGGAACAAGTACCAGATCCTCCTCCCGCTACCGCCAAAGATCGACGCCAGCGTCACCATGATGACGGTCGAGGAGAAGCCCGACGTCACGTACGGCGATGTCGGTGGCTGCAAGGAGCAGGTTGAGAAGCTGCGAGAGGTTGTCGAGATGCCCCTGCTGTCGCCGGAACGATTCGTGAACCTTGGAATCGACCCCCCGAAGGGCGCCCTTCTCTATGGACCCCCTGGAACCGGAAAGACTCTCTGCGCCCGAGCCGTCGCGAATCGAACAGACGCCACCTTCATCCGCGTCATCGGTAGCGAGCTGGTTCAGAAGTACGTTGGTGAGGGTGCGAGGATGGTGCGAGAGCTGTTCGAGATGGCGCGGACGAAGAAGGCTTGCATCATCTTCTTTGACGAAATCGACGCTGTGGGTGGTGCCCGTTTCGACGATGGCGCTGGCGGCGACAACGAGGTGCAGAGGACAATGTTGGAGCTCATCACGCAGCTCGACGGTTTCGACGCCCGCGGAAACATCAAGGTCATGTTCGCCACCAACAGGCCTTCCACTCTGGATCCCGCCCTGATGCGACCTGGTCGTATTGATCGCAAGATCGAGTTCTCCCTTCCCGATCTCGAGGGTCGCGCCAACATCTTGCGCATCCACGCCAAGAGCATGTCTGTCGAGCGTGACATTCGATGGGAGCTCATCTCGCGCCTGTGCCCCAATGCCACGGGTGCCGAGCTTCGCAGTGTGTGCACGGAGGCGGGCATGTTCGCCATTCGGGCCAGGAGAAAGGTTGCGACTGAGAAGGACTTCCTCAGCGCGGTGGAGAAGGTCATCAAGGGCAACCTCAAGTTCAACTCGACCGCCAGCTACATGCAGTACAACTAAGCGAGAAGGGTTGGCGAGCGTGTATTCAAGCTGTAATTGTAGGCATAGGATCGGCTGGCTTCTAGAGGAGCATGATATCTTGATTCGGGGCAAATATATCATGCTGTGAGATTACTTCTATCAATTATGTGTCAAAGGGCACTAGTGCCTATGTCGATCAATGTAGCTCACCCACGTATGCAGGAAGGCGTTGGGAACTCTGTAGCATGGCTTCTAGTGAGGCAAGAAGCGACTGGCAGCACAGTTGAAATATGAACCTGAGGCGCGGCCTACGCCCCCGGGTATTATGGCTATCTAACTAACTACTGTGGTCCAGTGTACCAATGACTTCCCTAACGCCGAGATAAAATCAGATCCGAGTCTAGAGCGTTCCCAAGCGTGTCCCTTTCCCGGGACAGCCCGCTCTGACATGTTGGCTATTTGGATAAAAAGTAGACGCCGTGGTATCATGAATCGTCGTGTGTGAAGGCCCATCCGCAGACTTTCGTCCCTCCTCAAGCCCGTCGTTACTCGTATTCTCCAAATCCTAGCCCGTCCTTCACATTCGAGAAAGGCAGCCCAGGCAAATAACATCCCCTTCTTGGCCGCGCTCGATACAGCATTTGCTACAGACAACCTGTTGGTGCCCAGTAGAGCTCCAGCCATCCCCTCCTGATTTCGTATCTGCGGCGGTCCGCCCAACATCTTGCTGCGTTGAGATTTGCTCGTGGCGCGCTGTATCTCTTTCTATCATATCGTCGGCGTCCTCCATGTGGAAAGACCGCGACAGCGCCTCCTCGTAGTCGCTGTTCTCCGCCGCACTCGGCTGCTGGCCACGCTGCGCTTCGGACGTCCAGCCCTTACACTGCCGCAGGCACACGAAGCACGTCCGGGCCTTGCAGCCGTGGCACTCGGCGAAGGAGTCTAGGTCTGACTTCTTCGTTGGCCTGCGGTGGCAAACGTGACATGGGGCGAGCATGGCGCTAGAGCTGAGGCGGGCGAGCTGCGGCCGTGCGGCCGTGTTCGAGGGCGAACGGCTGTGTCTGCGGGCCCGGTGGCCATCAGGGTGGTGCGTCGTGCCTTCCTCGTCGCCCTCGAAGAGGCGCTGTCGTTTTATGGGCATGATCTTTCTAGGAACATTGTCGTAGACGCCGAGCGGGAGGGCGGCATCGTGGTGTTGGAGGAGTTTTCCAAAGTCGGCGAACGTGTACTGTTGCTGGATGTGATGCTGCGCTTGTCTGTTGGAGGGCTTGTCAGCTAGGGATCTCATGATATCGGTTGCGAGGTTACCTGCTCGTACATAGCGCTTTGCAGAGAGTCCGCTTCGGCGTCTCGCCTGCGCTTCTTGCCCGCAGGCAAGACTCGGGGGTGTTCCTCAGCGACAGAGGGCATATCGGGATAGGATAGGTCGCAGGTGATCAGATCAACTCAGGTTCGCTGCAGCCGTCAAAGCAAAGCGCAGGTATAGAAAGCGCAGAGCTGTCGGCGGTGGCCAAAGTCGGTGGAGCAGGTTGAAGGCACCAGCGGGTCCTTATGGGGACGACACCTCGGCGGGAAACTGCCCGACTTCAGTCGAAGGCTTGGAGGAAATGTGCAAACAGAAGCCAGACGAGAAGATTCCTTTGCCTCTATTGCGTCGTAGAAGCGAGTTGTTGTGGCTTGCTACGAGGCAACAGGGCGACCCATGTCAGGTTGCTGCGTGGAACCATCGGGTAATTGAAACGGCGAGTCGTCAGGCGCGCTCAGCGCGGCATCCATCGCTCCGCTTGCCGCCAATCTACCAGGATATCTTGGATAAGCAAGCCCAGCTTTCAGCAACCAGCACACAGGCATTTCACTTGTCTGGTCATGGGCACATTGGAGGTTTCGAATGCTCAAGACGTTTTATTTAGTACGCTAGGTACTTTCTTCTGGGGACAATATTCGTTTCCTTTTTTTCTTTTCAGTCGTATCTCTACATGTTGTTTACGCAACTTTGCACCGCCACTTTAATTCGCCAATAACCAGCAGCTTCCAGCTTCCCAATGTTACCTTCCATCCGATCGTTCAAAGTCAATCCATGTCGGTCAGTTCGAAGCACACGGGCACGTCAAATCATAGTGAAACAAGCTAGGTTAGGTATTGAGAAAGGGTCATCTGATTTACACTCTATCGCTCTCCTTGCTCCCAACGACGAATCTCGTTTCGTCTTGTCTCTGCCACCTCCACCAGACAAAGGAGCTTGTGTTTTTAAGAGCCTAGTACAACATACACAGAGACAACCGAAGTGCTCCGATTAACGGCGAACATCAGTCTGCTTGGGAGGCTGGTAGGCGAGCTTCCTGCTCTTGAGCCAGGCGAACTTGTACTTCTTCACCCAGACGCTGAGGGCCCACAGAGTCGAGGAGACAATGAGAACCTTCATGCCCATCTTCTTGCGGTCGTCCATCTCGGGCTCGGCGGCCCAGTTGAGGAACTCGACAACGTCCTTGGCCATCTGCGAGGTGGTGGCAGGGGTCTCGTCCTCGTACTCGACGAGGTCCTCGAACAGAACACGAGCCATGGCGATACCGGTACCGGGGAAGTAGGGGTTGAAGTTCATGCCGGGAGCGACCTGAGCACCCGCGGGGGGCTCGTCGGGGTATCCAGTGAGAAGGCTGAAGATGTAGTTGCAGCCGCCGTGGCGAGCCTTGACGATCAAGCTCAGATCGGGGGGCAGAGCTCCGTTGTTGGCCGCGCGGGCAGCCTCGTCGTTCTTGTAGGGAGAGGGAAGGTAGTCGGAGAGCTTGCCGGGGCGCATCTCGATGTCGCCCTCGTCGTTGGGCTCGCCGGGGTATTCGTTCTCCTCAGCCAGGGCCTTGGCCTCGTCGACGGTCAAGACAGAGCCGACGAGGGATCGGTAGGGAATACGAGCCAGGGAGTGGCAGGAGGCGCAGACCTCACGGTAGACCTGGAAACCTCGGCGGAGGCTGCGGATTCGTTAGGAATGGCGGGTAAACAAAGACCTGGCCAGGGGGTCAACTTACGCCTGGTGGTCGAAAGTGCTGAACCACTGCTCGTGAACCCAGGGGTACTTGGTGGCGTGGAGACTATGACAGTTGTTAGTTTGTAGTTCCAATCGGTACGGCATCCAAACGTGAATGGCCTGATGTTCGATATGCCGCATCCTCCATCAACGTGTTCCGAACACCCATCTCCCTTGACCCGAAACTTGCGGTACGGAATGTCGCACTTACCCTTCCTCGGCAGCCGTCATGGCGTGAGCGGTAGGACCGTAGAGGTGGTAGTACCAGGCCATGGAGCCAGCGGCAACGGCGGTCGAGGCGATGGCGGCAATGTTCAGAGAAGCAGGGGCGGCCTCGGCAGCACCGCTGGACGAAGACGCCGCGCGCTGTTGATAGACAAGTCAGCATCTTCTCGATTCTCAGTTCGCTCGTCCGACCCAGGCCCCAATTGATTGATGCCTCTCCGTCGGTTGGCGATGTCGTGGATGATTGCCTCGGGAAACCGGAATCGTGATCAGGTCATACCTTGGCGATGGTGATGGGGGCATTTCGGAAGGCGCGCGTCGAGCGCAGGCAGGACCTTGCCAACATGATGGGCGAGCTGTATCCTCAGCCGTTGAGACAGCCGCTATCGGTATCGAGGGGCAATTGGTTGTTGGTCGCTGGAGACTTGACGTCGAAAAGTCTACCGATTCAAGGTCGACGAAAATCGCTTGAGAGAGATGAGGCAGTTTCCGAAATGGCCCGATGCTCATTGGCTGTTGGCTAGTCAGCAGTAGACCACGTGATTGTACGGCTCATCAGTCGGGTTCCACTTATTCCTCACCTCGGTCACGAGAAACATCATGCCATTAGACGATTCGCGTCAACCGGGGTTGCATCTATCGAATATGCACTCCCCCTCCCCCTCTCCACCTGTATGGACATCCAACCTTTGGGCGGCATTGTTAATCTGCCCAGAACAAGCATCCAAAGCGTGGCCAAGAAAATACCACACTGCATTTGGGGTGGTGACTGCAACGAGAACGGCAGTCTGTACTGCGCTCGGTGTCCCTCTCCGTTGGACCTTGATGATGACCGTTCGGCGAAAGCATCCCAATCATGGGATTTTTGCTCAAGTGATGATAGTAAGAAAGATCACAATCTGCCAGTTTATGCCTGACCTTGTTGTCTACGCTGCTTCAAGACCTCATGGTCATGAGCCTTCGGCTACACAGGGTTATTACAAACGTAACTCTCCATATTCCTGGCGATCAAGAACCATTTTCGGAGGCTTTCGGCCTGAACTCACAGCTCGAGTCGATTGCCCAGAGACCTGATCCACGGACGAGACCATTGTCCCTTTGACGGAAGTTAGATGAGCAGTTCGCTCATGCTCAGCCAGAGAACCTTGAGGGAGAGCTATCGGAGTTCCGATCCTCCATATTCAAGATCGATCTCCGATATGACAAAAATTCCATGCTATCATTGTCCATATGAAAGCCCGTAGGAAACGAACCGGGCTCCCATATGCCGCCGGAATATCTTCAGCAGCTCCAGGTAGCAAGCTGACAGATCCTGGAATAATAGAAATGCCCCAACTCAGAAGCCGCGACCCAGCCTATGCTCCCATCCCGAAACCTAACTTTGACTGAGACGTGCCCTCTACATTATGCTGGGAGAGGCGTTATGGCCCATGATGCCACAAATAGCCATCCGGCTCTTCCCCTCCAAGCTTTTCTCACCAAGTGTCACGCGAGCCCACCCTGGCAGCCACCGAAAAGTCCCTGCGGGCATATAATATCACCAACAACTCCCTCGATATCCGCCCCCTAGGCTCCCTTTCCTGCTTTGACAGTGGTCTTGCAGAAGTCCGACCCACAAAACCATCGCAACAGCACAGCCCTGCATGGAGAGCAGACAGCGCAGGCACATCCGTCGAAGGACAGCAATATCGCCAGAGAAGAAACGGAAGCTTAGGGCAGGGCACGCGCGAACTGCAGCAAAAAAGATGAAGCTGCCAGAAGACTTCATCATGTGGGGGGGCTACGGAGAGGTCATGTACACGGTCGAGCTCCTCGAAAACATACTCTCGTTCGTCGATGAACGAACACTCCTTCTTTCTCAGAGGGTCTGCAAATACTGGTACCAGGTCATCGCAGAATCCCACATGCTGCAGTGCAACCTCTTCTTCAGACGGAGGAAGCTGCGAGCGTGGTCCAACTTCACCCGCAACCCCCTCCTCGAGCTGGTGTTCCATGACCTGAAGATAGACATCGAGAATCAGACCACGAGTCTGGAACGCAGAAGCTCAAATCTAAAATCAAAAGTCCTCGCCTCCTGGCACGTCCTAGCCATCCGATGGAAAGGCTATCAAGAACACTACGACCGTCAGGAAGACGAGGACCTACCCGAAATAGATCCCTGGGATGCCCCCCTCGCCGATGGACCTCTGTCTTACCCGGAAGCGAGCTGGCGCCGCATGCTCGCCTGCCAGCCAGCTGTCGGGCCCATACTCACCCACCCCTCCATCGACGTGATGGAGCAAGACGACCCGTGGGAGCCCCTCGTGCAGCCCTGGCCAGTCCTCACCGAGTTCGTGGGAACCGGCGCCGGACCGTGGCCCTTCGCGCAATTCTCCGCCATGGTCCCATTCCTCCACGCTGAGGTGATGGCGGTTAACGCGGCACGGATGCTCCAGGGCACGACGGGGCACGCGACGGCCCAGATGCGCATCTCGTGGGGCCCGCCCACGATCAGTTCGCCGCTGGTGGACGTGGACTCGTTCATGTTCCAACCGAGCGGACCGACGGCGCGGATGATGTCGTCAGGCGCGCGGCCGAAGGGCATATTCTTGCGCGAGGGGGAAGATATCTTGTTCAGCCGGGTGGAGGGGTTTGGGGTTGGTCGGAGCTCACATCGTGTGCTGGATCTGGAGTCACAGATGATGTGGTTCGTGAATTATTGGCCCCACGAGGATCATCTGATCTGGAGGGCTACGGCGCTGGGGGCGGCGAAGGGCACGAGTCTGGGGCGACAACCGGCCGAGGAAGTTTCCACTTACATTGGAGGATCTATTGGTGAATTGTTGCTTTAACCCAAAGAGAAGTGGTGACCAAGACTAGGAGAAGAGGACATCATCTCACGCATTAGAATATGACCGTGTGTGCTTCAGTTCATGTAATAGTAGGAGTGAAGAAAATGCTTTTCCGCTGTGACTAATGCGCCGAGCGCGAGTAATATATATGTGCGCCGCTCTCACCTCAACCGTCGTATTTTTGGCCTCATTAAAAGGGGCTCGGGGATCGTCCTTCCCGTTGTAAGATGTCTCCATATGCGTGCAAATACGGGAAACCTCCACGTATTCAAGCCTGGCTCTTCGAGCCCACGATCTCGCGCCTCTGCTTGACAGCGTTCGCAAGAGTGTCGAGGACAGACACAGTGTCGTCCCAGTGAATGCAAGCATCGGTGATGCTGACGCCGTGCTTGAGACCAGCCTTGCCCTCCTTGGGAACCTTCTGGTTGCCTGCCAGCTGTTAGCGCGGTCCTTACGTGGTCGGATGGGAGGCAGCATACCCTCGTTGATGTTGCTCTCGATCATGACACCCATGATGGCCGTCTCGCCCTTGGAGATCTGCTCTGCGAGGTCCGCCGCGACCTTCGGCTGGTTCTTGTGGTTCTTGAGCGAGTTGCCGTGGCTGCAGTCCACCATCAGCCTCTGCGGCAGGTTGGCCTTCTCCAACGCCGCCTTTGCCTCGCCGATGCTCTTGGCATCGTAGTTGGTGCCTCTGGTTCCTCCCCTGAGAATGACGAAGCAGTCCTCGTTACCGACGGTGCCGACGATGGCCACGACACCGGGCTTCGTGACGGAGAGGAAGTGGTGGGGATGACGGACGGCACCAATGGCGTCGATAGCGACGCCCAGCGATCCATCCGTGCCGTTCTTGAATCCGACCGGGAAACTGAGACCACTGGCCAGCTCACGATGCAGCTGGCTCTCCGTTGTTCTCGCGCCGACGGCACCGACGGACAGAAGATCGGCAAGGTACTGGGGAGAGATGGTATCGAGCATTTCACTGGCAATGGGCATGCCCTTGTCAGTGAGGTCGATGAACAGCTGTCTCGACAGCTTCAGTCCTTTGTTGATCTTGAAGCTGTTGTCGATGTCGGGGTCATTGATGAGACCCTTCCAGCCGACGGTCGTACGGGGCTTCTCGAGGTAGGAACGCATGACGATGCACAGCTCGTCCTTGTGCTGCTCCTTGGCCTTCATGAGCATGTCGCAGTATTCCAGGGCAGCATCGGGGTCGTGGATGGAGCAGGGGCCGATGATGACCAGCAGGCGCTGCTTCTCGTCGGTGCCATTGACGATAGCGACGGACTCCTCGCGGCCCGCCAGAACAGTCTGCTTGGAATTGGCGGTCTGGGCAATTTCGTGCTGGAGCAGATCGGGGGAGGTGAGAGGGTTGTAACCGCGAACTGGGCGCAGGTCAATTAGCTAGAGGCCTCGCATGTTTGGCTTCCAAAGACCTACTCCTCCAGTCCTCGCTGTCGGCTTTGTTGCCGACATTCTTGTTCTCAATGAAGAAGCTCTACCTGTGAGTCAGAACCGTGGTGTCTCCTCGAACGACGGTGGCGTGGGGAAGGAGGGCAGGGGAGCTCAGCACTTACAGACATGGTGGGCGGTGAAGTAATGAGTAGGCGGGTGTAGAGGGCGCAAATGGGTATCACAAGAAAGTAAAAAAACGTCAATGGGGCAATGCGATTGCTGCTTGGCCAAAGGTTCTGGAAGATGAAGAAGGAGGAAGTCAAATCCGCTCGAGTCAACCTGCGATGAGTCTACGGGTTGATGGCCTGGCCACTTTGAAAGTTTGGAGGGGCACCCAGCTCCAAGACGCGGATGCCCACAGTGACGGAGGGACCCCGCCGCAAAAGTTGATGTCACCCGGTACCCAGCACCTGGCAGCATCTACTAGCAGCACCTACCTGCTAGCAGCACCCACCAGTACCCAGCCCAGGGCCCCAGGGCACATCTCCGTTTGGCGGCCCGATCACCGGTGGAGGCATGGCCATGGATGGACCATCTCGTCCTGCATTCAGCCCCCGACAGACCGTCAGTGCCACTGAAACCACCTTGCTGAAAAGGCCTCGTCGCTGGTTGGCCCATCCGAGGAAGGGGGGGTCGCGGACGATCCTGTCTCTCACCTGCACCCTCACTCACACCATGTTCCGAGCACGGAGACGCGGGCAGTTGGGGCTGCCAGACTTTCCAGGGTACCCTATGACTCAACCAGTCGCACCACGCGCTGCGCACACGGCTGGGATTCACGATGCAAGAGTTCCATTCCAGATGTATCAACATAATGGTGCTTCTCGGAAGCCCTTTTCGGTATTTTTTCATTGTCCAGACGGCATCGGATTAGAGTCTAAGAAAGCAGGCAATGGTAAGGTCTACCCCTCCTCAATGCTTCTTCATCCCCTACCACTCCTCAACCGTCGGTCCCAGAAGGGAAACCCTGCCGTCTCCCCTCCAAGAAAAAGTCTTGTGCGCAGCAATTGCATTTGCCTAAAACATGCCGACTCGCAAAAAAAAACGAGGCCTTTCAGTCCGCACTCCGTAGACACCTGACCACCCATGCCCGGCCATGACCGTGGCGTACAGAAAGTGAAGCGACCGGCCATCCTTTACTCGGTGGCCTTGGGGGCCTCCTCGGTGCTCGCAGCCGCGGCCGGTGCCTCGGCGGTCTCGGCGGCGGCCTCCTTAGGCGCGGCGCTCTCACCGGATCCGGTCTGGGCGGGCTCGGCCTCCGACGAGGTCCACAGGGTCTAGTCTCTCGTGAGCACATGCGCGATGCATGATCGATATCGGGAGCACATACCAAGTTATCACGCAGCAGCTGCATGATCAGGGTCGAGTCCTTGTAGGATTCCTCGCTCAGGGTGTCAAGCTCGGCGATGGCGTCGTCAAAGGCCTGCTTGGCCAGGTGGCAAGCCTGGTCGGGAGCGTTGAGAATCTCGTAGTAGAAGACGGAGAAGTTCAGGGCAAGACCAAGGCGGATGGGGTGAGTAGGGGGGAGCTCGGTCTGAGCAACCTCAGTGGCAGCCTTGTAGGCCTCGAGCGACTTGTCGGCAGAGTCCTTGCGGCGGTCGCCAATGGCGAACTCGGCCAGGTAGCGGTGGTAGTCGCCCTTCCTATTATCGCGCATGTCAGTATCGATCCAGCGGGGAAATCGCGGCGAGCCTTACATCTTGTGGTAGAAGACCTTGGACTCTCCAGACTTGGCGGAGGGGATCAGGTGCTGGTCGAGGACCTCAAGGATGTCCTCGCAGATCTTGGCGAGCTCGGCCTCGATCTTCTGGCGGTACTCCTTGATGAGGCCGACCTGGGACGAGTTGCCCTTGGACTCCTCCTTCTGCTCGATGGAGGTGACGATCCTCCAAGACGCGCGGCGAGCACCAATAACGTTCTTGTAGGCGACGGAGAGGAGGTTGCGCTCCTCGACAGTCAGGTCGCGGTCCTCACCAGCGACGATCTTCATGTTCTCGACCATCTCTGAAAGCCCCAATCATCAGCAAAATCCATCGATCAAAGATGTAGGTTAGAAACGTACCCTCGTAGCGCTCGGCCTGCTCGGCGAGCTTGGCCAGGTAAACGGCATCGTCTTGACCCATGGTGGCGGTTTTTGGTGGTTTCTGTGTCGTGGCGCAGGTTAGCCAGGTAGTTGCGGTGACGGTGCAGGCGACAAAACAGCAGGCCAGGCAAATGTGCGCGTAAAAGGGACGGGATCGAGGCAGTGATTCAATGCGAGGAGACAGCCAGACGAAGTATTTCGCAGGACTTGGACCTCGCCGAGAGAACGTTCTAGCCTCAATAGCCCGCGAAGGGAGGCTTGCGACTCGCTGACTTCACCACCGGGACCAGACGACTGCCTCCCCCCCGCTTCAGGTGGGGTTTCGCGCCGGGCGTCTCGAGATACGGCGCGGCGGAGAGACAAGAGGTCTTCGGTCGATGATGGAAAGCCAGGAGGGCAAGCGCTTGATTGCTCGACTGATGTTCACCGATGGCTGCATCGCAGAGAGGCTGCCTCGGGGTGATCGTGGAAGGGCGGAAGGGGGGATGCGATGACGACAGAGGGGGCGGCGCCGTGGAGGCGGACGGCGACTTGGAAACGTTGACGGGGACTGGGACTTGGACATGAACGTACCTGGTGTGAAGTGGACGTTGAAATGTTGGTGATGAACCAGGACAGCGATGAATGCCCGTGTCGAGATTGGGGGTGTTCCGGTGTTAAGGTGGGGGAGGGTGCAGGAGGGAAAATGGAGGAAGTGTTGTTGTTGGTTTGGTGGTGAAAGGGAGCAGGTTGCGTTTACGTTGGGTCGGGTTCCAGGTTGGCAAGTGGTGGATGAGACTGGACGAAAAGCTGAGGTGATGGAAATTGGAGGAACTCGGCGGGCTCTGGGCTCTGGGGCTCTGGCCGGGGCAGGGCAGCCCAGTGAGTCCACTGCAGCAGCAGCCGGACAACAGCAGGCGACCGGCCGGGATGCACCAATCCCCTTGCTGCCTCAGGGTGGGAACAGGGAGCAGGTGCCCTGGATGTTTTGGCCGAGCTAGCCCTGGAACGGGACTGGCTGCCTCAGCCAGCTCACGTGCATTGCGAGGAAGGAAGTATCCGGCAGGTACCTTCTCTGTCGTATCCTGCGCCTTGCTGCAGGGAAGGAATGCGGAAGGTACCCGAAAGCACTTTCCCTCTGATCTTCACTTGCCGCAAATCACTCGACGTCACTGTAATATCAGGCGCGGGCTCAGGCAGGCTCAGGCCCAGGCTCCAGCTCGAGCAGTCCGCCGGACTCTCTGACGCTCACCGAAGCACCACGTCCATCACTTTATGCGCGGCCTACTCCTCCTTGAAACGGCGCGACCGTGTTGTCCAACGGTTGATTGCTTTGTGTGTGCCCCTTCAATCAGGAGCACCAATTCCGATCGCTCTTGACTCCCCACGACCCTCAACTTTTCTTTGGATGAGAGCGAGAGAGGCCAACCTCACGATCGGTCTCTCCCTGTCAGACACCGCCCAAGCGTTCAGTGGAGATCCGAAACAGTCATCCAGCTGTCGCCAGTATCGGCGGTTAGATCTCGTCTGTTTTGTACCGCCGATGCCCCTTTCGGGCCACCTCAGCTCAGACAAGTGCCCCGGTTGTTAGTGCCATATTGCGCCTCGATCTGTGTTTCTAGGATAGTGGGCTCCGTCCGACAGTCAGGACACGAACATGGGAGCCTCTAGAACTAGAAGGGGAAGGGGCACTGCTGTCCTAGAACGTCCGTCACACAGAACGGGAGCGCCTCTTCGGGGGTTATGCCTCAGGCAGGTTCCAGTTTGTCCAACGCTCGGCGCCGTGCTTCGTCTACATCTCGAACAAGTTGCTCACGATAGCACGACCAGTAGTCTGACCCCTCTGAAGCATCAGTGTTCGGGAAAGGCTCCTCCAGATCAAACAGCACAGTGTCGTCGGCGTCCGCACCATTCTGCCTACCATGCATCAAGTAGAATGCCCATGTGATCAACACCTGGCCTGTTGTCTGTGGTCAATCCGATGCGCGACCGACCAGAGCAACTCACTGGTGTGACTGATGCGTAAAGGTGGACAGACTCGAAGCAACGAGCACATGATGGAGGCTTCCAAGAGACGAGCCCGTAAGGAAACAACGACAGTGATGAGAGATCTCCAGACTACGATACTTCAATTGCGTGCATGCACGAATTGCCTGACATCGCACGCATTCCAGCAATGCCATCGCTGCCATCGTCACGAGCCTCGAACCAGGATGGCCCCCGCCAATGGCGCCCTGTAGAATCTCGCGGACAAGCCGTGCCCACCACTGGTGATCCCCCGGAATCGTTGGCAGCCCAGCCTGGAGCTGGGAGGTGGTCTGATGCTCCTCCGAGCCGGGAAATGCCGCCCAGCGCGCTAGGAAGATACTTGCCAGCCCACCCAGAACCCACCAGAGCCCATGTACGTCATTATCGCGAGCTCTGTCTGCCCCAAGCTCCCATGCCTCAGCGTACCCCTGCATCCAATGGGCTTTAAAGCAACCGAACCCGGCCACCCTCACTGACGACACCGCGATCAGCTCCCATACCACCCACCTCCTCCAACAAACACACCTTTTCCCAAACAGACCGATCGACCATTGTCCTGCGTGGCAAATACTTGAGACTTCGAACCCCCCATATTCAACCTCCTCTCCCCAGAACACATCTATCACGATGCTCCGCACCGTCACCTCCAAGGCCATTCGTGCCCCTCTGTCCCTCGCCTCCCGAGCCACCTTCACCACCACCGCTCGCGCCATGGCTGACGGTGACCTCGGTTCCGTCCGCAGCACTGGCGGCCAAGGGTAAGCATTCAATTCACAGCTCTCCCAATTCCCCCTCAGCCGTCCCCTCCCATGCCCCTATCTCTTCCCCATCAAGACCACGTCCCGCTGACAAAATCACCCCATTCAACAGCGACGCCTTCCAGCAGCGCGAGAAGGCCGCCGAGGATTACGCCATCCGCCAGCGCGAGAAGGAGAAGCTCCTGGAGATGAAGCAGAAGATCAAGGAGCAGCAGGCCCACCTGCAGCAGCTTGCTGACCACATGTTCGTCCCCAAGAAATGAGACCCGACGCTCTCCTCCTTCTCCCTTCCATGACGGATGACGTTATTCGGGCCGTGCTAACCCTGCTTTCCCCCTCGCAGCGACGATATCACCAAGGACCAGGGCGGCGAGAAGAACTAAGAGATTGATGCTCTACCCATCACTACTCACCTCACCAATGCGATGATGTTGCCGCGGCTGCCTGTTCGCAGCTGGCGGATCACTCGGAGGACGACGAAATGGCTCGAGGCCAACGCCTGCGAAGCCCACTTGTAGCAGCCCTGTGTCGCGTGGAACCAAATTGCGTCCAATCTGGTATTACCATTGTCCAGGCTAGTGTACATGTACAAATGATAATGCAAAAGCAAAAGCATCCCAAGTGCAGCTCTTGCTCCTCGGGCTTTGCCGGGAGCTCGTCGCGGCTGGTTCTCTCTGTGTATGCTTTTCTCTTCGTGCCTACTTCTCCATTTGCCTCGATCCTGAGCTTAACGCGAGCCGCCGCACCCATCATTACCCAATCTTCACCGTCGCCCAATGTAAGAGCGGTAGAAGCTTTCTGCCGCATCGGTCTCCGAAGCGCCATACTGGCCACCTAGGTTGCTGCCCGTCTTCTGCGCTGCGGATACCTTCGCCTGCAACGCTGCCGCGTTCTGGTCGATCCACTGGAGTTGTGTGAGGTGTCCGTTGAGGACGCGGACGATCTGGCTCAGCTGCAATCTTGTTAGTGGCTGGCTTAAAACAATGACGGGTATTGAGCCGTAACTTACCGGGTCCTCGGGCTTGGTGCCCTTGCTCATGGTGCCTGAGATTTCGTTGATCTCCTTGACCATCTTGGAGAGATCACGGCTCTTCTCGTCCAGGTGCTGCGTCAACTTCTCGGCCAGCTTGTATGTGCGCTCTCTCTCCTGATCGGGGCCTGCGAGGGTCTCGCCCTGTCCCATCTGGCGCGAGAACATCTCCTTGACTTCGCCCTCGTAGCGGTTGAGCCACTCCTCGAGCTCGTCCTGCTGGCTCTCCACAGACTGGAGTTGGCGCTCAATCTCATGGCTGGCCTTCTCAGCCTCGAAAGTGCTGAGATACAACTTCTGAATCTTCTCTCCGTTGTTCACCAGCGTGAAATCCCAGTCGGAAACTTCACCGGCATATCCCTTGAACTCCTTTTGGTACTTGGAGAGGTCCGAGGCCCACCGCGTGATGATGTCGTCCATAGACTTGTTCTTCAGGCGCGGCAGCTGCGAGGTCGGTCCAGTCGTCGAGGCGCCCAGGTTGTTGCCGGAAGTCGTGGTTTGAGCCGACGTGCCTGCGGCCGCTGGGGTTGTGGCAGCAGCTGGGGCGGTTGACGCAGCGGTTGCGGGAGCGGTTCCCGCAGCAGCGGCTGGGGCAGTCGTGGTCGAAGCAGCGCCGCCGAACAGTCCGCCAGTGGCTGGCTTGGCTTGCGAGGTGGACGAGGCCTGGTTGCCAAACAGACCTGAAGAAGCAGGCGCAGAGGTCGCGGGCGTCGCAGTAGACGACGCATCCGTCTTTGCTCCAAACAAACCACCAGAGGCAGCTGACGTGGCAGCTGCAGGAGTGGCAGTAGTGGCACCGGACGTGGCACCAGCACCGAAAAGCCCTCCGCCCGTTGACGCGGCAGGCGCAGAGGTGGCTGGCGTGGTTGAAGCAGCAGGCTTTGCGCCGAAGAGACCTCCCGCAGATGCTGCTGGAGCTGGCTGGGAGCTGGGGGTCGATGACTGGGCCTGAGCTCCGAAAAGACCTCCGGCGGAAGAAGGAGCAGCGGGAGCTGCGGGCTTCTGCCCCCCGAAGAGACCGCCTGCGTTTGGTGTTGCAGCGGGAGCTGCGCCGCCCCCGAAGAGACCAGATCCTCCCGACTGCTGAGGTGTGCTTGAAGACTGGGCAGCACCTCCAAAGAGACCCGAAGCTGGGGCGGCAGATTGGTTTGTGGCTGGTGTCTGGCTAGTAGCTTGGCTGCCACCGGCAGCCCCGAAGAGTCCTCCAGCGGCGGGCTTCGCATTGTCGGCGGGCGGGGCGCCAGCGGGCGTCGTCGAAGGCTGGGAGAAGAGACTTTTCGCTGGGGTGGCTTGCGAACCGAGTGTGCTGGCGGGTTGCTGGGCGTTTGTTGCGGGAGGCTTCAGGCCACCGCCGAAAAGACCGCCGGCGGCGGGGGCAGGGCTCGCCGTCGAGCCTTGTGTCTGCGCTTGGCTGCTATTTTGCGCTCCAAAAAGCCCCCCCGAAGGAGCAGGGCTTCCTGTGCTCCCCCCGCCGAAGAGACCGCCGGCCGGCTTCGCCGCTGCGCCCGTGTTCGCCGAAGCATTGCCGCCGCCAAAGAGCGACGAGCCGCCAGTCGAGGGCGCGGCGCCGCTGCCGCCGCCGAAGAGTCCTCCCGAAGCAGGAGCAGATGTGCTGGGGGTCGTGGAGCCGGTGTTGCCAAAGAGGCCGCCGGAAGCAGGTGTCGTTGAAGACGCAGGAGCGGCGGACTTGCCACCAAACAAGCCTCCGCCAGTCGGTGCCGATGCTGGGGTGGTGGATGCTGCGCCTGCGTTGCCGAAGAGACCTCCAGGCTTCTGTCCAGCACCTCCGCCAAAGAGACCTCCGCCAGCAGCAGGGGTGCTCGCTCCCGAGCCAGTTCCAGCGGCGTTGTTGGATCCGCCAAGGTTGCCGAAGGAGAAGCTGGGTGTTCCCGTGGCAGCTCCAAAGAGACCACCAGAGGCAGGTGCCGAAGTGGCCGGGTTGGATTGACCACTCGAGGCCGGCGTCGAGCTGGATTGTCCGAAGCTGAAAGACATGACGAAGTTTGGTATGCGTCGCAAGAATCGGGGCGAGGTGGGCAGCGATGGTGCCTGGACGCGTAGCTAGCTAGCTTGGGCGCAAGCTCGTTCAATGGGCGCGTTGGGTTTATCGCATCGAGTCGCCGTTCGCTGCAGAGGAGGTATTGTCGGTGATCGTGTTGTGCGGGACCAGACTTGACAGGCGCGCGGTGATGCAAATGAGGCAACACAGGTTGTCGTTATCAAGGGAAGAGCTGGGTCGTGTCGGTAGCTTTTTTTGGCATGTTGATGTTGAAGGTCCCATTTCTGATTGATCCAATCAAGATCACGTGTGCCATCCGTGCGCCCTGGGTCGTCGCTCCACCCAACAACGACCAGGTGGATGGACTGGACTGGACTCAGCGCATTGATCGATAAGTCCAACCGCCTGGAAGATGCTCTCGCTTTGATCTTCAGTCGTTGGTCGCTTTTCGTGATCTGTGTGGTTGCTTTCTTCTGGTAGTCGTCCCTGCAAATTTTGGCTGTAAGCAGCATGTGGCTACTAGCCGCTGCTCTGCTTCATCTTCATGGGATGCGCGATGGTCAGGCACGTTCTACACTCAGCGACCTTACCACAAGCTGGCTCTATGTGAAAACTGAAATGAAATAAGAAAAGCCTTCCAAAACATCCAATAGAAAAACATGTCAAAAAGTCCGCCCCGATGTCCCTTTCCAAGATTGTACTTCTAAAGATTCGGATTGCGAACCCTTTCGCGACTGTCGAGTGTTCCTCCAATCCGAATGGAGACCGTTCAGGCACCGGGATAGAGTCTGTTTCATGCTCTTAAACTACAAGTTCTATTGGATAGACTTGATTGTCATGATGGTTTGGATGTCTAACACGCGTGGAAAATTGGTCGAAAGACGCAAGCAGCAAGGCGCATGCCATATCATGCTTGAAATATTCATATGTATTAAAATAGATACAAACCCCGAGCAGTCCGAACTGCTCATATGTAGCATATTTAAAGATGCCAAGGCTTGACCTCTAGCTGAAGTTGCGAATGCAGGTGGCATTTCATAGAAGAAGCATTCGCCCGACAGATAGTACCTTTAGGAGCCCACTCGGTGCCAGCTGGCACCACGCTCCATGACTGGTTGGAGTTGTATCACGTGATGGGGACAATTGAGTGAAGCCCACACTGTGTGTCCGATGATCAAAGCTCCCCTTCATTGTTCTGGCTTGGCAGTCGTGGTCCAGACCATCTGACGACGTGCAGTCGATTTGTCCTACTCGAGAGCCTAGACCAACCGGCTCTTGCAGAACCCGGCCTTGGAACCCGACGAAACCTCGTTCAACCTAACTGTCGAGATTTATTTACCTAGGAAACAAAACACCTGTTCAAGCCTACGGAGCATCCATATACGGTCGCGCGAGCTTAGCACCACCCTGGCGGACCAAGCCTCACTCAAGCTCGACCCAAGTCGGGACCCCTGCATCGCAGCAACCAAGAGCTTGGAACCCGCACCTTGAACCACCGCTCGCTCTAAGAAACACCACCACGACCATGTCGGACCCTACTAACCTCTCGCCCCCCAAGCGGACGGGAACCACTGATCCAGGAGCCAAAGACCTCGGTATGCTCGTTGGCACCCCCGCACAGGTAGTCGCACCGCCGCTGACCTGCCCGCAGCCGATTCCTCTGACGACGATCACTTCTCCGACGCACAGTCGGTGCCCCTGGCCTCCCCGAAGTCGCCCATTCCGAAGACAAGGGTGGAGAAGGTCGACGACGAGCCTTCCTACGGCGAAGTGCCGGGCACAGAGGCGTATCGCAAGCGGGAGGAGGACGCGGAGCCAGACGAGATTGCCGTTGTCGAGGACAAGACCTCTGAAGGCTCAGACGGCGGCTCCACTGCTACGACGCCCGGTGGACAGCCTGTTCCCAAGACGGTCGTTGAGGAGTCTTCTGGCACGACTGGGGAACACTCCAAGGAGTTCTTGGAGAAGCGGAAGGCTGATGCCGACGCAGACGTGGTCGTGAGGTCGGACGGCCAGGCTGAGGGATCCAACAGCACCGGTATGAACTGATGTAGTCTCCTTATGAAGAAATGAATCAATGTTGCTCACTCGTATTTCGTAGATATCCCTGCATCCCCAGAAAACGTGTCTGCCCCTACATCCCCCGTCGCGCAACAAAACGACGCATCCCAACCTGCATCCGATTCGCACGACACAGCGGTCCTGGAGACCACTGATACTTCCGACGCAGTCCCGGAAGCTTCAGAAGAGACGGAAGAGCCAGCACAGACTACCCTGGAGGCGCCATTACCTGAAACTGCCCCGACAATACCTCAGGAAGACGATGGTGACGACGACGACGCCAACACCGACAGCAAAGATGCCGAAGATGACGAAGACGACGAAGACTTTGGAGATGATTTCGACGACTTCGAGGAAGGTGGCGACGATGCCGATTTTGACGACTTTGAGGACGGCTTCCAGCAAGCCGAAGCGGAAGCGTCCCCCCAGCCAGCTGCCCCCGCCCCGCCTCAAGGGGTACCGCTGGCCACACTACCCTTCGTGAGTTGCTTTGTCCCCTTCCTACACGGATGTCGCTAATCATGCTTCCTAGCCCGTACCCGATCTCGATGGCCTCGACGGAGAGGACGTGTCCGACGCCCTAGACAACTATCTACATACCCTCTTTCCTCCCGATGAGCTTGATCTGCCCACCCTGCCGCCTCTGTCCAGGGATAACAATGTCTTCCTCTCGCAGCGGAGCGCCTCGTTGTGGTCCCAGCTCGTGGCACCGCCGCCGGTCTCGCCTCCAGACTGGATCCGCTCGCGGATCCGCCGCCTCTTCCTCGTGTCCCTTGGCGTGCCCGTCGATCTAGACGAGATCCTCCCTGCCTCGAAGCAGAAGAAGCTCGTTCTTCCCTCCCTGCACCGCAAGACGTCGAACGGCTCGTTCCGCACGTCGTCGGAGTCTCGATCCGTCTCTCGCGTCCGCCAGTCCGAGGCGAACGCGTCCACGACGAGCCTGGACTCGAGCGGCAACGCCAAGCGCCCGACGAGCAAGAGCCAGCGCAAGGGCCCCCCGCCGGCGCCGGAGCTGGATCTCGTCGCCAGCCGACAGCTCGCCACGACGACAGACGAGGCCCTCAACGGCATGACGGACGACGAGCTGAAGGACCACATCAAGAGGCTCGAGGCGTTGGAGAAGACGGCGAAGGAGGTGCTGGAACACTGGAAGAAGAAGACGGATGAGAAGATTGGTGACAGAGAGGCGTTTGAAGCCGTCATCGAGAACCTGGTGAAGCACGCGCGGAAGACGAGGAAGTAGGTGCGGACAACCGCGACTGTTCGAACCGTCACTGGAGGACGGAGGACGAGGCTGTGCCATATCTCTGACACGCATAATGTCTCTCGGTCGATAAGCCTGATATCAAATACCCATTCAGTCTAATCTGCCTGTTGCCAGCGAACGTGCTGTGCCCTTCGGACGGCACCTAACCATTATTCCCAAGGCTGGTGCTTCGCCGTCGAGTCGTACGTGAGCCCTGAGATACCGTCGTGTGTGTGTGAATCCTGCCAGCCTTCATTGAGATACCAGAGCCTCCACCGACCGTCGTTGGAGAATGTCAAGGGACCGCACTCTCCTTGCTCTAGATAGAGATGTTGAGTGATTTGGAGGACTTCATCAAGGCACATTTCATCAGGGTTGTGCTCCTTCAGCCTCCGTGCGACAAGAGGTTGAGCGGTCGAATATGAAAGTGAATACTATTTCCACCCACTTCATCTTCGAAAGGCTGCAAGGGCATGTGTCAAGACTGGCGCCTCGTGGTAGGTGTCTCAATGTCAGGAGCTGCAGTCACGTGTGTGAGTCCTTCATCTGCCAGACTCAGTCAAATTCTGTTCCATTGACGAGAGCGCGGCAGTTACGGAGGTCTAGGGCCTCCTCACCTGGTTTCCAAACCCAAGTGATTTAGGTAGGCCCATTTGCACGCATACGTCATCGAGGTCCCGACGAAAGTAAGAGGTAGACTGAGTCAAAACAGCATCAACTACACGGCCTTTTTTTTCTAAGCCTGTCTGCTATCTAAGTCTCGGTCCGTAACCGTAGTCATGGTCTCGTTTCTCCTTCTCCTGTTGGTTCCTCCACAGCCTACGACGTGCTGGGCTCGAGGGTAACACCGCTGAATCATTCGTCAGTCTCAGACATGCTCTGACGGGTAAGGGGGTATGGGGGTAGGGGGGTAGGGGTAGGGGGAAAACTCACGCGGCAATGGTGGCCCAGCCGATCAGACGCCAATGCTTCTCGATACGCCTGGAAAGGGCGACCTTCTCGCCAATGTTGGTGCACGCCGGGCTCGTCAGGATGAGCTTGGCAGCGTCGTTGCGGATGGCGGCGACCTTGGCGCCGGTGGACGTGGAGCCGATGTTGACCATGATGACCTCGTTCTTGGCCAGCTTGGCGACCTTGGCCTGCTTGCCGTCGGCGGTGCGGACACCGAGGAGACGCTTCAGCAGGTAGAAGTTGATCTCGATCTCGCTGTAGATCTCGGGCAGGCGCCCCTTAAGGCCGAGCACGAAGCCGACGAGACGATCGGCACGGCAGAGCGTGGGGTCGATGCGGGTGCCGACACCGATGAGGCCGCCGGGGACGGCGTACTTGAGCTCGTTGAACTCGGAGTTGAGGGTGACGATGCGGCTGAAGATGGGGGTGCACTTGAGGGCGCCCTTCTCGTCGCGGGTGACGATACCGGGGCGGATCTCGATCTCGTCGCCGAGCTTGAGCACGCCGTGCAGGATGGAGCCACCGGCGACACCGCCCTTGAGCTCGTCGATCTCGGCACCGGGCTTGTTGACGTCGAACGAACGGATGACGATCATGTGGGGGTCCATGGTGAAGTCGCGAACGGGGATGGGGATGGTGTTGACGATGGACTCGAGGGCGGCATCGATGTTGAACTTGAGCTGGGCGGAGATGGGGATGACGGGCGACTTTCCGGCGACGGTTCCGCGGATGAACTTCAGGATGGACTGGTAGTGCTGCTGGGCGGCCTCGGGGCGCATCAGGTCGACCTTGTTCTGGAGAATGATGATCTTGTCGAGCTTCATGATCTCAATGGCAGCCAGATGCTCGGACGTCTGGGGCTGGGGGCAGGTTTCGTTGCCGGCAATCAGCAGCAGCGCGGCGTCCATGACGGCGGCGCCGGACAACATGGTGCTCATGAGAATGTCGTGACCGGGGCAGTCGACGAAGCTGTGGGCGTGGTTAGCATGGCCGTGTCGATGCTGCGGGGGGGACTATCAGATCTCACGAGACGTGTCGCAGCAGCCTGTAGGTGCCCTCGCAACCCTCGCGCTCGCATGGCGGGTCGACCTCCTTCTCGCTCTTGTAACTCCTGAAGCAGCCGGGGCGGGGGCAGTCCTGGTTGTCGCACTGGTAGATCTTGGCGTTGGCGTAACCCAGCTTGATGGTAATGTTGCGGATCAGCTCGTTCTTGAAACGAACGGTCTGGACGCCGGAGATGGCCTTGACGACGGTGGACTTTCCGTGGGCGACGTGACCGATGGTGCCGATGTTGATTGTCGCTTGCCGCGCGATGATCTCGGCTGTGAGGGGAGTCAGGGTCTTGACGTCGAGGTCCTTGGGATCGGTCTGGGGGGGCAGCGTCGGGCGCTGGACGGCGCTCGTCTCGGCGGTGACGGGGTTGGAGGACGACTTGAGGGCGCTCTTGAGGCTCTGCTCATCCTCGCCCTGGTTGTCGATGTTGGACTCGCCGGAGTCAGAGTCGGACTCGATGTCGTCGAACTTGGGGTCGTCGGCGGCCATGATTGCGGTTGTCGCCGTGGCGGGGTCGTCGGTTGGGTGAGAGGTGAGGAGGTGTCGCGTGGTCGCGGGAGAAATCTGGCCGGCAAGCGGAGATGTTTGCACGGGACGTTGTTTATGAACACCGAAATGTCGGGCTGGAGCTTTTGCCGCGGTGGTTCTTCGTGGGAGCTTGACGTGCCTTCTATCTCGGGGTGATTTCGCCTCGTTTGGCACATCAAAATTCGTAGTTGTGCAGTCCTGGGTGTGACTCTGACGCTAGTCCCGATTGGGACCGATAGTCAGATAAGGATTGTTGCCCCTCACCGTGCGTTCCCCGCGAGATCCACGAGCGCTCTGCTGCCCTGATGCTCGTTGCTGCCCGGTGAGAGCCAGGGGGGCACGCCCTGAACTTGCCCTGAACTGCCCTGAACTGCCCGCAGGGTGAACTGACTGCCACCTCACTCGAGCAAGCATCCCGAGATAAGGTAGACTGGCACCCGATGAAGCGTAATATTTTGTGAACAGATCAAAAAAATTAATCATGATTCAACATGCCTGCAGTTTCCGTTGCTAGTAGGCCTGCCTGCCCAGCGGTTCCATTTGACCCAGCTGCTGTTCACCATAGTCGACGACTTCCTGCGCATAAAATATCACTCTCATCACCACGGCGATTGCGCTCGATTTATACAGTATTCACAATTATTCGGAAGACTTAGTGTACCTAACCCTCCAGGCCAGCCCAGCAAACCCGCGTCGAGGAGACTCTTTCCATGACCCTCAACGCCGAGATGGTATATAGTGCGATAAATAATGGTTAAGGAAAGGGGGGGTATGCACCGGCCGACAGCCGACACAGACAAAGAAAATAAATGGCAATCATTCTATCATCACCGTCCTGCTCCACTACCGGCCGTACGCCTTGACCGGCGCATCCGCGTACGCCCCTGGAATCGGTACCGCATCGTACACCGGCTCGTCCGCCGCGCCCGAGGCGTGTGCGTGCTCGTGGTACGTCGGCTGTGGCGGCGACGGCGGGTGCGTGGGCAGGGCAGGCGCTGTTGTTGATGTTGGCGTGAAGCTGCCCTGGCCGAGCTTGGGAGTCGCCGAAGGGGCCTTGACCGGCGGCGCCTGAAGCTTGAAGGTGGACTGCTGCTGACCGGCGAAGCTCGACTCGGGCTCAACAAAGCGCGCGGCAGGCGTGAAGCTGGGCTGCTGCTGCTGCTCCTCGATGGCGGAGAGCGACGCAAAAGTCTTCTCCGGGTTGCGAGGCGAGAGGGCGTACTGAGAGTAGAGACCCGGGGACTTGAGGCCAGGGGTGTTGGGGGCCGACTGGCTGCGCAGCTGGGCGAGGTAGAGATCAGAACGAGCCTTGTCGCGCATGTCCATGGACTTGGTGAGGCGGCGCTTGGTGTAGTAGCGGTAGAATACGATGCTGTAGAGGGAGATGGCGATGATCTCGATGACAACCTCAATGATGATGCAGATGAGAACCCAGTTGTTGAGGCGGCACACCAGGGCGTAGTCGACCTTGTCCTCGTAAAGCTCGGAGCGCCTGTTCTCTCGGCAACTTTGGTCAAGTCAGTTTCGACTTCGGTACGGACGAGAAGGACCTGGGAAACTCACCTCCAACCCCACATGTCGCGGCCAGCGCTTGAGCTTCGTTGGTGTTGGAAGATGCCGGCAGAAACGACCCACATGATCATGGACACGATGAACCAACCGATGGCGAACATGGTGTAATACGTCGCCACCTTCTCGGCTCGCTTATGCCCGCCTCTGCAGTAGGCCAGGAAGACGATGATGCAGCCGAGCAGCGAGATGCCAGCAACGACTAAAATCAGGATCTGAGGCCAGATCTTGCTCTTCTCAGACCAGGCGGGCAGCCCGCTCTGGGCCGGCAGTGATCTTGTCGCGTTGAAGATGGAGAAGGAAGCGGAGAGCATGGAGATGATGATGAGGGCGCAGCTGAAGCTGACGCCGCGGAGAGCAAACTTGGCCATTCGGACTCGAGTTTTGATTCTCTGCGTCTTGTTAGTCTGAAGTACATGATCCGAACAACGTAGGCGAAACGTACCAGATCGCGCCGTTGGGCCTTCGTAGTGTGCGACTCTCTCTTGTCGAGGAAATCCTCCTCCTTGAAAGTTGGGCTCATCGGGTTCTCGAACTTCCGGGCTGGGGTGCCGGGCACCTTCATGGCGCTCTTGAGCGGCGTCTTGGGCGTCATGGGAACGTTGACGGACTCGCGGTTGTTGATGTAGCCGAAGCCGATGTCGCCGGGCTGGGACTGAGGCATCTCGGACCTCTCGTTAGGCGCGAAAGGTGATCGCGGCGCATCGACGGGCGAGTGTACCGAGGTGGCCTCCGCGAAGCGAGGTGTGCGTGGAGGCTTCAAGGAGGAGCCGGAGGAGGACGAGTCTGTGGAGGCTGACCGGTTTGGCGTGAGGTTGAGAGCGGCAGGCCGCTTCTTGTCATCTGGCGAGGGGGCGGTGTCAGCATGGGATTTGTCATGCGCAGGCTTAGAACAAAGACATACCTTGAGGAGACATTGTGTGTGAGGGGAGGTTACGCAACTCGTTGTACAGGGCAGAAGAGAAGTCCGAAGACGGTCGCCTCAGCGCTTTCGTATGAAAGGCGATACGAGGCGCCTGATTGAGAACCGGACAAAGACAGAATGAGGCTTCGGGACGGGGACGTGGGAGGTGAGTTGGGCGGGAACAGGTGAGGCACAATAGGAAATCAGACTTGTGAGGGAGACCAGCTATCGAAGGAAGAAGGGAAGCAAGACTTCCAACGGGCGGCGCGGATGGGAGTGAAGGTGGTTTTGAGCCGGCGTAGCCACTCTCTGGGGGAGATATTGCCTGGACGCGCGGAGTCAGCGGCGTGTAAGTGCCACAAGGCCAGAACAGAAAGCAAATGGGATCCCTACCTGTAGCGTGGGCGGGGGAGGTAACGGCGCGAGCAGAGACAGGGTCTGATAGGTGACGGCCCGGTCCCAGGACAGTGATTCGGTCGTGGCGGGAAATAGACGCTCACGAGAGGCCGCTGTCGAAGCGCCGAGCTCTGGGGTCAGGGAAGAGGTCTCTTGCAGAAACCGCACCAAACTCTAGGAGCGGGTAGCAACTAAGAAGCTTGTTGAGGGGGTGACTGGCACATATGTCCAGAGGGGTTCAGAGCTGTTTTTGGCAACACCAGAGCAACGTCAGGCAGAGCAAGTAAGCAACAGTCAGGTCGAATTGACATGCATCACGAGAGCGACGAGAACGGGGAGAGGTCTAGACGAGCGGGGGGGAAGACCAAGTGCATATTTGGGAGGCATACCGCCAGACCCAAGAGGGGGACCAGAGCACCAAGCTCCCGAGAGGACCTGCACGAGGGAAAGGCACAGGACGCAGCTGTCGAGGGCCCCTTCACTGGCACTGGGCTTGGCAGCCTTCGAAGTCGCATCTGCATGGTTGGACAGGAACGCGGAGCACGTTGATTGGACCTGGGAGCTTGTGCACCCGAAGATCGAAGGGGCGGGGGCGGCGGACGGACGACGTCGAGGCGGGAGAGCAACGGGTGGTTGGCTAGGCACGACAGGACGGACGGCGCTACCAGGGCGATTCGAGCGAGCTTGACAAGCTCCGGCGCCAAAAGCAGGCCCTTTGAGCGGCATAGCGGTCGATACCCTGCCGCCTGCCACCCCCAAGATGCGTGATGTGCAGATGTGATAGGCTCGACGTCGTGCAGTCGCGCTGAGTGCCACATGCTGAGGGGACCAGGGGGGCAGTAAACAAGGGACCAATCGGAGCCCTGAACAGCGTGATGTCGACCCAGCCACATGCAGGCCGGGCGGCAAGAAGCAACGCTTGGTGTTGTCGTCGACGCTTGTCTTGAAGGGGGGGGACCACCCTCCTCCTCACGCACTCGTCGTCTTTTTTGTCTGGCGGCCCTGGTTGTCTGGTTGATGACTCGGGTCTGGCCCGTTTGGCATGATCTCGAAGCCCTTTGTGCGCATCGAGTCTTCGACCGGGGGGCCCAAGTGATGCCTAGGCGAGCTACGGGTGGCGAAGTCGGTAGGCCTAATCGACCCAGGACTGCTGGCTCTGCCGTGGCCTGGCTATTACTGTATCGTGGTTTGTAGCACCAGTGAGGCCCAAAATCTGACGTGACCAACTTGATCGCCGCTCTCTGCCGTCTGTGTCAAAGCCGAGCAACAGCACAGGGCAATGCCATGAACCGGACTTCTCGGTCGGCCTCCATGCAGTCATGGTGTACTGTCGCAGCGGCCGTCAGACGGGGCGCCGAAATGGATGGCGTTGATCATGCGCGAACTTGGCCTGGGAGCGTGAGCAAGGTGTTGCGGTGGGTGGTAGTGGTAGTGGTAGTGGTAGTGGTGGCAGTGGTGGTGAGCCGGAGTTGGAGCGGGGAAGAAGCCAGCCACAGACAGTCCGGCCTGCCTGCCAAGTCTCGCCAGTGCCCCAAACTGCAGGCGGGGTGATGTATGTGCCTGCGTCCTCTCCATTCGCTTGTGCTTGTGCAGGACGAAGCACCGCAACCCCAATGTGCCTAAAATAACTCGGTCGTCACATATTGGTTCGCGATACCACGCACACCGGGAGAACGTGACGGGAGGCTGGTCGTGATGGTTGCTAGATTGCACACCCTTGCTATTTTTACCTAGATATTGTCTTTTCCCGCGCAACGTTTCGAAGAGACTCTTCTATCCTGATTTCCATGAAGAACCTTGGCTGCTGCGGGAGTGTCACCATTTCCATGCACGAAAGCAAGTCCACCAACACTCCGGGCCAGATCCTGTGGCCAACGCCCGCCACTGTCGTCCTGGTTTGGTCGAGCCAGTCGCCTGCCCTGGTTGGTGGCCTTCGATGCGCCGCTTGAGCCTCGGACTTTCCTGCGGGCTTCCAAAGACAACTTCGCCCCCTTGCTCCGCGGCTCAACGGACGGTCTCGAAGTTGTCTGGCAATAGCTGGCTCCCTAAACTCGGTGGTCCGACGACTGGAGGCATCTGTCTGCTGCAGCATTCTAGCGGTCGTGCCGACGCGGGGTCACCAGCGTCGGGTCCCGGGCCGTGACAGGCACATCATCTGCGTCACCTTCTGAGACCCGGCTTGAACACCCCTGAGCTGGGCAATCTCTCAACTGGCTCCTTCAATCGTCCATGATTGCGAAATGCACCTTCATCCAGAGGCTGCAGTCCTGACAACCCACCAGCAGCTCGCCGGTCTCTCCAGCTTCGTCAAGATCTCCTTCACCAAGAAGAAACCCCCGATCATTCCCGCACCGGCAGCTGCGGTACCAATGCTCCTTCACTTCATCAAACTCTAGATCGTCGAGGTCGACGTTCTCCACTCCCGTCTGGAAACTTTGCTGCTCTTTCTTTGTCCGCGTGGCTTTCAGCAGAACATCGTATGCCGCGCGCCCCTCGGGGTTTGAGAGTGTCCTGTACGCATTGGTGATCTGATCAACGGTAAACTGTGCCGTGCCGGAGCTTGTTTGTGTTCCAATAGCGACGCTTGACGCCGTGCCAGGGCCCAGTTCAGATCGCGCCTTGTCGGGGTGATGTCGTAGCAATGCGCGGTGGTATGCGCGTTTGATGAGTTGAGATTGCTGCTCCCGCTCTGTGTCCAGGAGAGCCGGCGAGATCCCCAGGATCTCGTAATTGTTTGACACCGCTCCGGCCGCATCCGAGGGTGAGTGGCTCATTTTGTGAGCCAGGCGCGTGCTCTGGTGGAAGCTTGATATATTGCGCTGCTCAGGTAAATTTTTCGGCAGTTTCGCGGTTTGCTGCGAATTCGAGGTCACGTGATCATAATCTGGGTAACCCAGCCTGGGGCGATATCAACCAAACCAAAATGTCCACCGCAGACAGACAACCCAACTCACGATCTGCCCGATTTTGGTCAAAGTTCCGAGCACTTGCTAGAGACTGGTTTGCCTGGCCGGATCGCGTGGGCCTGGCCAGGGTCGGCATTGAGAGCCGCCAGGCACCTCGAAAGCGACAGCATGGGGAATTGATTCGAATGGTATACATGTTTTTGATGGCTTCTCCGTGCCTGATGTAAATGATACATATTGTGTACAAAGATCTCTAGATCTGAGGTCGTCTCGTGGCTCAACCATTGACGGACTTGGGGAACTTCTTCCACCTGTACTTGCCGACCTGTTTGAGAAAGTCAGCATCCCATCTAGCAGCCCCCTAGATGCGTAACTCACCTTCTTCCATTGCCTCATCAAGTCTGGCATGTTCAACATGGCGTTTCTCCTCCTCTCCATTCTGCAAAGTAGTGTCAGTCGGTTCCATCCCGTCGCAAAGCTCGCGAGAAGCACCACGTACCTCGGCATAACCATCCTCTCGTGCTGGTGTCCCTTGACCTTCTGTCCAACACCCGTGCCCTTGACCCTCAGGCCATGCTCGACCCTGTGGGCAAGCTGGTACTCCGACCCCTTGACAGTAGGCGGCAGCAGCTCCTCAACGCCGTGCTCGCGCGCCAGCTTGACCAGCTCAGCCTGTCGTCGCAGCGAGTACACGGGCTCGTGCCACACGCCCGTCACGGGGTGCTTCTGTCGGGAGAACGGGTTGGCGCTGGCTTCCTGGTAGCCCGTCTTGAACGTCTCGGGGGTCGCGCCGGCGGGCAGGATGGAGGGCGCCGGGTAGCGGGCGATGAAGCGCTGCAGGCGAGCCGGAAGCGCCTTCGCGAGCTGGGAGTAGGGTTGTGACGCTGCCATGGCGGTTTCGGTCGCTATGTGCGGGCAATGGGCGACAATGGCACTGCTGGTTGATGCCGTGCTGGAGTCGGGAGAAGGCCGTGGAGTGATGGCTCGCGCTTCAAATTTTGGAGCTGTCAAGACCCCTGTAGGTGCATAGAATGGGACAGTGGAGACTGCGTTACCTGCCTTAGGTCGTCTCCAGCTGATATAGCCTGGCTTTTGAATGTAATTACAGTAAGCTTGAAAAATAAGGAGCTTGAGGACTATTGCTATCTTGATGCTAATAATCTGCTTGAAAAACACAGCTGTTCCTTCATATATGGACCGCTTCTACCTGATATCACCTCCACGTCACAGTTCGCACATCCGTATGACCCCAAACTTCAATGTGGGAAGAATGCTCGACACCATCACTAGCATCTGCGACGCCTCCCAAGTCATTATTATCCACGATGTCACCCGTGCTCCAGTTTCCCAGGCGTGCTTCACATCGTAGACAGCCAGCTGGCTCCTCAATGCGCAACAGCACATATTCACATATCCCGAAAGACCAGGAAGAGTGACCTTGTCATGTTGATCGGCTCCACTCATGCACAAAGCTTAGTGCGGACTAGTGCATTTCTGATCTATCTTCAACTGCTCCAGGAGCTCCCAAACCTGCAAAGCTGCACCTCCTCACAACAACTGTACCAACCCCCAGAATGCCTCTACCAGCCGAAAAACCGAAACTTCGCTTCGTTCCAAAAAAGGAACGCGAGCGCCAGGCTGCCGAAAAAGCTAAAAGCGACGCCGAAGAGCTGAGGCGCAAGCAAGACGAAGATGCGCGGAAGAAGGCCGAGTCCGAGAAGAAGTGGCTCGAGAAGGCAGTGAATGCCCCCGCGGAAGCTCAACGTGATCGCGAGCCGGAAAGACCTAGCGAACGACAACAAGATCGGAAGTCGGGCCATAAAGGCGCCGCAAAGAAGGGAAGCGATGTCAGGATGACTGAGGAGGAGTTCGAAAAGCGGCAACTGCGTGAACGATATCTGGGGCCAGAGGTGAACCGCAATTCGAGCTTCTCTGCGGCAAAGAAACGCAAGCGAGCCACGGAATTCAAGTTTGACTGGGATGAAGGCGAGGACACGACTCTGAAGGACGACCAGCTAGCCCCGAGGGTCACCAGCAGCAAAGTCATATCGTTATCTGGAACCGGAGCGGGCGATGACTTCGGAGAAGAGGCTGAGGAAGCTGCTCGCCGTCGCGCTAGAAGGATCGAAGAGCAATACGGCGAGGACGGACCGGAGCTTGCCCAAAAGTTCATGGATGAGTGGTACAATAGCCGTGATCTGGCTCGGAAACGCTCTGAACGATTCGGGTTTGGAAAACGCTGGACCGACAAGGCCCTCAACGAGATGCAGGCACGCGACTGGAGAATCTTCAAGGAGGATTTCGGCATCGCAACAAAGGGTGGTCTCATCCCGAATCCCATGCGAAATTGGGACGAATCCGGGCTGCCTGGCCGACTTCTGGACATCGTTCACAGGGTTGGGTACAATGAACCAACACCTATTCAGAGAGCCGCCATCCCGATTGCGCTACAGGCAAGAGATCTCATCGGCGTCGCTGTCACAGGTTCCGGAAAGACAGCAGCGTTTCTACTTCCCCTCCTGGTGTACATCTCCGACCTGCCTCCCCTGGGCGAAACGAACAAGAACGATGGTCCATATGGTCTAATCCTGGCGCCTACCCGAGAGCTGGTCCAGCAGATCGAGTCTGAAGCAAACAAGTTCGCGACGCCGTTAGGCTTCAGGGTCGTCAGCATTGTTGGTGGCCACTCGCTGGAGGAGCAAGCTTTTGCTTTGCGCAACGGAGCGGAAATCATCGTCGCAACCCCCGGTCGACTGGTAGACTGCATCGAGCGGCGCCTGCTGGTTCTGGGGCAATGTTGTTACGTGATCATGGACGAGGCAGATCGAATGATCGACCTCGGTTTCGAGGAGCCGGTGAACAAGATTCTGGACGCGCTGCCTGTTACCAACGAGAAGCCCGACACCGATGAAGCCGAGAACGCACAGCTCATGAAGAGATACCTAGGAGGAAAGGACCGATATCGGCAGACGATGATGTACACGGCTACCATGCCCAGCGTCGTTGAGCGAATCGCCAAGAAGTATCTGCGAAGGCCGGCCATTGTCACAATCGGAAACATCGGAGAGGCTGTCGACACAGTCGAACAACGAGTCGAGTTTATTTCCGGGGAAGACAAGCGCAAGAAACGTCTTCAGCAGATTCTCGCGTCGGGCGATTTTGCTCCTCCGATCATCGTCTTCGTCAACATCAAGCGAAACTGCGACGCTGTGGCGCGAGACGTCAAGCACATGGGTTTCTCTGCGGTCACGCTTCACGGTAGCAAGACGCAGGAGCAGCGAGAAGCTGCGCTGGCATCGGTGCGTAACGGGCAGACAGATGTGCTCGTGGCAACGGATCTCGCTGGTCGTGGTATCGACGTCGCGGATGTTTCGCTGGTCATCAACTTCAACATGGCCAACAGTATCGAGTCGTACACGCATCGTATCGGTCGTACGGGTCGTGCAGGCAAGAGCGGTGTTGCCATTACGTTCCTGGGACCCGAGGACTCGGACTTGATGTACGATATGAAGCAGATCCTCACGAAGAGTGCTATTTCGAGGGTGCCTGAAGAACTACGCAGGCACGAGGCAGCACAACAGAAGCCGCAGAAAGGTGGCTACAACAAAAAGTAGGAGGCGTTGCAAGATACCCATACAAATCAAGCCTTTCGTTCTTGCCACCCCTGTATGTTGTTGACATGGTTAAATTGATTGTCATCGTCGTGATCGCCCACCAGTAGGCGTTCGGCGTTCGGCCGCTGCCCGCCCTTGGGAAGCCGTCTAGTTTACATGGCTTCGTCGTCATCTCCACTGTCGTGACTGCTGTGGCTTCCACGCCTGTTATCCTGTGCTCCCATGTAGCCTTCACGCCCATGAGCCCTAAGAATCCAGGAGCCCCTGCATGACCTGAAGTAGCGGTGACTACAGAATGAAAGAATATCCGACCGTCCGAGAGGTTGTCCGGCCGAGCCGTTACAAGTGCCGAGATGATCAGACGGGCGGGAGCATGGTTCTGGCATGGCGCATCGGCAGAGCCCGCCAAAACCACCCCGCAACGCCAAAAAAGCGCCCGAGGTCCAGGCCCGACGCAACACCTGTGATGCATCTTATCTAATCTTATCGCCGCCGCCTGATGTCACGGCCCAATTCTGGACCTGAAAGAAAAAATCAACTCACACCACACCATCCTTCTGCCACCGTCGTGAAGCAATGGGTTCGAGTCATATCGGTGTCTTCCACTCTCGCGCACCTTCATAACACTGGCTCGTCTGTCGCGAGAGGTTGGCAGAGTCCGAGACAATCGCCATCGCAATCACCCCGGTATCGGCTTCGCATACGGCCGAAGTGACTCCCAGACCGCCACTGCCCCGCGCCTCTCGTTGACGATCTACGACTGTTGGTGTGATATTGTCCGTTGCAGGTGCAGCTCGTCAAGCCCAGATTCTTCATCCTCGCGCTCCGCTCGACGCGTGCACCACCGACCCCTCCCGCCGCAGCGGCCCTACGCACCCTCACCGCCCTCGCCAGAAGAGGCGCGCGCTTTATCCCGCCATCTTTCTAAGAGAACTCGAGCCTGAACTTGGGGTCACATATCGCCTCGTATGATGGAGACCACAGCAAGGGTCATGGATATTCCCCAACATGAACCCGTCGTCCCGGTGACCGCCCGCGCAGCGGCCGCAGAAGCCGTGGAGGACGTCGTGTACGGCTCGGTAAGTGAGCGTCCGCCAGCCCAGCAAAGGCCGAGTACTAACAGGTGTTTCAAAGGCTGCTGGCGTCGTTGGTAAATACATCGAGTACCCCTTCGACACGGTCAAGGTCCGCCTTCAATCCCAACCCGACAACCTACCCCTCCGCTACAAAGGACCTATCGACTGCTTCCGCCAGTCGATCAAGGCTGACGGAGTTCTCGGATTGTACCGAGGCATCACCGCTCCTCTCGTCGGCGCAGCAGCCGAGACGAGCAGTCTGTTCTTCTTCGAGCGCCTCGGCCGAGAAGCCATCTTCTTGTCGGGCGTGTCGGCCCGGGACGAGCCCCTCTCGCTTGCCTCTCTGTACTTCACTGGCGCCTTCTCCGGATTCTTTACCTCCTACGTCCTCACGCCCATCGAGCTGGTCAAGTGCAAGATCCAGGTCCCCACGCGGGCCGACGGCAGCGCCCCGGCCCCGCTGAAGCCGCTGCCCGTCATCCGCGACATCTACCGCCACCACGGCATCAAAGGCTTCTGGCACGGGCAGCTGGGCTGCTTGATCCGCGAGTCGGGCGGCGGCGCGGCATGGTTCGGCAGCAAGGAGACGGCGACCAAGATGTTCCACGCATGGAACGCCAAGGCGGTCGGGACGCAGGCGGAGAGGGACGCGCTGGCGGCAGCGCCGCTCCCGCTCTGGCAGCAGGCTGTGGCTGGCGCGTCGGCGGGCATCTCGTACAACTTCTTGTTCTTCCCGGCCGACACGATCAAGTCGCGGCTGCAGACCATGGCGATCGGCGAGTCCGTCAAGGAGCGGACGTTCTGGAAGGAGGGGGCCATGCTTTGGAGGCAGTATGGCCTGGCAGGGCTGTACCGGGGCTGCGGCATGACGTGCCTGCGGTCGGCACCCAGCTCGGCGTTCATTTTCATGGTGTTTGACGGCCTCAAGCGGCATTTCCCCATACAGTAGAAGTTGTTGATACCTTGGAGATCTGGCACGGCGATTTTTCGTTGCATTAGCAGGCGTTCGGGATCTGACGGTTGGACAAAAGCTACGGGTGCTCCGCCCTATAGACGGTTCGATGGACCGATGGTACAGTTTTTCCACGTGGCTATCGAGTCCAGAAATATATTCATTACGATTGCTTTAGAATCTGACGGGCTGCTCATGCATGCGCCGTTCGCACTGCACGCAAATGACAGAACAGTTCTTTACAAGGCCTTGCCCTTGCCCTTGGGCTCCGTCTCGCTCTTCTCGCTAATGTCCCAGTTGTTGAGGTATCCGGCGCCGGCGCACAGGTACGTGGCGAAACTAAGCCAGCCAAGATAGGGGAGCTGCAGCAGGCCGGCTGTCCGGTCAACCTGGCCCCAGATGTAGGCCAGGTAGGCGTTCACACCGAGGAGGGTGGCAATGTCGGCGGTGGCCTCGGCCGGGCGCCTGAAGACGAAGAATAGAGGGGTCCAGGCGAGGTTGAGGGCGAGCTGGATCGAGTAGAGGGTTGCACCGTGGCGCGTGAGGTCGGCCTGGGCGGGGGTTGCGCCAGGAGCGAGGCCGATGGAGACGGCGCGGTAGGCGGCGTAGCCCATCAATCTGCAGGGGCACAGCGGTCAGTCTTGTGTCGCAACCGCTCTGGGCATGAGAGATAAGTACCCGTAGAGGACCGTCCAGGTGGGGCCGAAGACATAGGGAGGGGGGTTGCCGGGAGGGTTTTTGATGCTGGTATAGGTCTTGCGAGTGTCCGCGCCTAGTCAATAAGTTAGCGATACGTTGTTGCCAGGCCCCCAAGAGAAGGCGCATGATGTGGGCAGACTTGCGGCTCGATGTGTAGCCTACGGCGGTTCCCAACGCGATGGGAAGCAGAATTGAGGTCGCCGGATGGTCAAAGACCTGACGAGGCAGGGTGAGAGCAGGAATGAAAGTCGTCATGTTGGTGGTCGCGAATCGCAGGGTGGTGGGTGGCAGAGAGACAATCGTCAGTTGCGAAGATGGGATGAGGACTGATTATGTTGGGGGTTCTGATCACGGGTTGAACCACAGTGGGCGCTTCAGGCACCCAGAGCTATGAACCTGCGATGACGTAGAATGCCGAGGGCCGAGATGCGGTCAGGATAGGACTGGCTAGGGAGACGGTATCAATATTATCACAGCGTTTGCGCGTCCCTCTTTCTGGAGCCGAGGGAACCATATATTCTTACGATGCCGTTACGCTACCCTATCCAAGTACATCATCTCCTCACTTACTTCTACTGATGAGGCTGGTCTCCTGTTTAGAGTCAACGGCCAGACGATGGGCGAGAGCTCGGGCCCTCGATCAACACCCGTCTCCACCGTCTTCCGGACAAGATGCTATCCCGAGTTGCAATTAAGCAGAACGTGCACGCGCTAGTCCGTTCCAGGCTAGGGGGATGCCCATCCTGGATCGCCCTTTTGCCGGAGCCTACCTCGCGGTCCTGCAGCTACAGGTCCAGAGTTCACCTCCCCGTCTTGCAAGCCGCCGTGCACTTTCGCGCCTTCGCAACAGCAACGACGACAACGCCTTGTCGCCATTGCACCAACAGACGCGCCCCAACGCACCCGGTATCGGTTTATTGTTCGTTATTCCCCTTTCACTTGGTTCTACATCATTGCGGCTCGCCCTTTCCTCCTGCTGCCCTTTCCAACCAACAACATCCCTCACCTTGGCCCTGCATTCTCCAGCCTCCCATCTTCCCTTCGCCTTCATCGGCCTGTGTCGGCTGTCGCCTTCTCTCTCTCCATCTCTTTCTTGCCATATTCTTCGGCTCGTTTTCAGAACCACCCGTCATTCTATTGCTTCACTTCTCTTTGGCTCCCTCCTCCAAACTCTCTTGACGATTGATTTGTCTAACCGCAAACATGTCGCCAAACAGCAGCAGCCCCAAACCGATCATCGTCAAGCCACCAAACGGCATCACGGATCGACCGACCGACCGACTGAAAGACTGAGTTGGTACAAGACACGTAACCCGCGGTCGCACGCTGGAACCCCAGCCCGTCGACATTCACGACGCCTGAGCAAAGATGGACTCCTACTCGTCCTACCGCGAGCCCGCCCGATCGCCCGGAGACAGGAATTGGGAAAAGACGGAGCGTTCCGACTCGTACCGCGGCCGTTCCCCTGGTATGTGTATATACCTTCTACTCGTCTCTATGCGTGCTTTGTCTAGTTACACGACTTTGCAATTCCCCTTGCTCTACCCCGGACGCATTCAATGGGCATCTGGCCCGCTTTCCCGGGCCGGTCTGGTTCTCGTCATGTCCCTTGTCATTCACTGCTGTTTCGACAGCGCCATTGACATAGCGCTTACTTCTGCTCAGGCCCAGACCGTTCTAGAGATCGACGTCGCTCGAGGTCACCTGCCGCCGTTGACCGGTACGAGCCCCGTGGGCGCCGAGATGACCATGGTCGTGAGAGAGACGACCGGCGCGGTGATCGCCGGATCGGATCACCACCGGCTAACATCGACCGATACGTCCCTGGACAAGACAATGGAGGACCCCAGCTTACCGTCAATCCTCTCATGGATCCTGTCAAACTCCCTTACCAAGTTGGATTCTCCTACTTTGGAGAGTGGTGGAGGATGAACGAGAAGATCAAGGATGATAAGGAGCGCCAACGCACAGGTAGAAGGCGCGAGCCGGAAAGGGTCCGCGGCACCCGTGAGGCACAGGAGGAGCGTGACAAGGAGAAGGCCAAGATACAGGCCGCTTACGACGCTTACAAGGAGGATCTGCAGGGCAAGATGGCCCGAACCTTTGTCTCGGATCATAAGAAGGAACAGTGGTTCCGGGAGCGCTACGTTCCAGAAGTTCGGGATCCGCTCCGCCTCCAGATCAGCGAATTCCGCCGCGGCGCGTACAGCCAGTGGGAGCAAGATCTCGAGTCCGGAACTTTCGATGAGTTCTCCTTGGAAGGCTTGCCTAAGAACGACAGCAACGGCCAAGGGGGGCTTGTAGAGAAGGAGGAGGGCGAGGCTATGGCGACAAACGAGATTCTGGGCGTGGGCGACCTCGTCCCTACCAACGGCGCCGACATTCGAGATGAGAACCTTTTCCAGCCAACACTGCTGTTCAAGACAATCGCACCTCACGTCAGTCGCCAGAACCTGGAGGCTTTCTGCAAGGAGCATCTTGGAGAAGAGGAAGGCGGTTTCAAGTGGCTCTCTCTTTCAGACCCCAATCCCAGCAAGCGGTACCATCGCATTGGTTGGGTCATGCTACACCCGTCATCCGAGACTGCTCCAGCAACGTTGGACCGAGCCGATCCGGTCGACGAGGACGGCGAGGCTGCCAAGTCGCCTGTTGTCGTGTCGACGGCGGAGAAGGCACTGGACGCCATCAACGGCAAGACTGTCAAGGATGAATCACGCGGAGACTTCACATGCCACGTCGGCGTCCACAACCCTCCTCAAGCTCCTCGAAAGAAGGCACTATGGGACCTGTTCTCCACATCCGAGCGGGTTGAAAAAGATCTGGCCCTTGTTCAACGCCTCGTCAACCGATTCGAGGAAGACTTTGGATCTGACTTTAACGCCATCCTCAAGATCGAAGAAAGGGTGGATGATCTCCGCAACGCCGGCCGCCTACAGCCTGCGGTGCCACCGAAGCCGAAGGGCGGCGCGGGACGCCGATCGGGCGCCGGCGAGGGCGACGCCGAAGGCATGGATGATGCCGAGCGGATGGACGAAGGTGAAGAAGAAGAAGACGAAGGCGCTGTCGATGAGGACGATGAAGTTGACGACGAGGACCTCCTCACCAAGAAGAAGCAGCTCGATCTCATGATTGAATATCTTCGACGTGTGTTCAACTTCTGTTTCTACTGTGTCTTCGAGAGCGACTCGATTCACGAACTCACCCGCAAGTGCCCTGGTGGACATCTTCGCCGGCCCCGGGCCACACTCAGCACTGCTGCCAAGGCTGTGGCCAAGGCCAGCGCACTCGGAGAACCCTTCCCGGGAAAGAAACGCGGCGAAGCAGATGACGAGGGCGAGGTGGCTGATGGCGGCGACCGGCGGTTCCGTAACGCTGGTGGCAAAGCGGAACAGCAGCTGCTGCGCGCCTACAATTGGGTCAAGACGTTTGAGGACAAGATCATGCAAATCCTCGAGCCTGATTCCGTTGACCTTCGCAAGCTTGGCGGTAAGCCCGTGGAGGAGGCATTAGACGAAGAGCTCCTCAAATATGTGAGGCAGGAGGATGAGCACAAGTTCCGCTGCAAGGTACCCGAGTGTCAAAAACTCTTCAAGGAGGATCACTTCTGGAAAAAGCACGTTGAAAAGCGCCACCCTGAGTGGCTCGAGGGCCGGAAACAGGAGGTATGTGGACTACTCCCTTGAACTGGCATGTCTATTCGACCGGGGGACGTTTTGACTGACAAACACAATCACAACAGGTTGAGCTCATCAACGCCTACGTCATGGATCCATCACACATCGCTCCATCGCGAACTGACGCCAACTCGAACGGCCACTTCCCCCCTCCGAACGGCCAGTCTGCAGCGGGAACACCTCGTGGGTTCAACCTCAACACGTTCAACATGAACAACATGATGCCGATCCCAGGGTTCCCGATGCCCCAAGGAGGCTTCCCAGGCTTCGTCCCTGGTGGTGGTTCTGGCTGGAACGGTGGAGATGGACGCGATGGACCCGGCCCTATTCGACGTGGCGGCATGGGCGGCGGCCGTGGTGGTAACTACCGAAGCGGGCCGTACGACCGTCGGCCGAATCCGCGATACGATGGAGCCCGTGGCCGCAACGGCGCGGGTAAATGGGGTGACGGCGCCGCGGGGGGTGCGGCTGTAGGCCCCAGGGAGGCGACACAGGGACGTAGCCTGAAGAGTTACGAGGACCTGGACCATGTTGCCGGGGGCGGTGGAGGAGAGCTGAATTACTAGAGGCTTTCGCTCGCGCATCGTTCCACGATCGAGAAAGAGGACGAGTCCCGAGACGCAATGAGCTAGAGGGACTAGGTGGGTACGGGAGAGGCGTTTTGATATTTCTGTCCCCAGTGGTCAACTTGAGTACTCTGGTTTGGGGGTGCCGGCCGGCCTAGGGAGGTTTCCAGCCGCCGTCATCCCGTCTGTATTATGTATCATCACATCACAAAATTGCAGGTAGCGGAATCACGGTTGCTTAAATGACAAGAGACGCCCTAAGTGCAGTGAAGGTAGTCGTCCCAACAGATACCCTTGCGACGCCGGAACTTGGCAAGCTCGGAGAACCGGAGGACTGGGCCACGTGTGAAATCAGAACCCGCCGACGGGCCCCGTTTCGTCGAACCCCCGGGCCACGTTACCACAGCCCTTTCCCCGGATTTTGAACACAAAGTTGGTAGAGGAGAAGAGGATGTTCTTAATCGGACAAGCCAGGTGTTAATCTGACGCAAAATGACCATCAGAAATCAAGACCGCCAGTGATGATAGACTGAACTGGCCCACAAACCAGGCCTCTTCCCGGGTTACGATGCCTGCCCAGCATTCTGATTGCCAGATTCAGAAGGTCCAGAAGCAGGGGGGCGACATCTCCTAGATTGGTCATTCTTCTCCTGGCCTAACAAGCTGTGAGGCCGGACATTGAATGGTCTGACGACCGCACGCCTTGATCATATCACAGTTGCTGTCGTTTTCGTCACTTGATTAGATCCTCAGCCTTCGCCCATGTGCATTCTCTGATCTCGACATGGCGCTTGGAGACCAAGCCGGCAAAAGGTCCTTTCGAGCGCAGTCACCCCTGTGAATGCAAGTCCCACCGTATCGTAGCAGTGACGGCCGCAGGGGTCAGCAGCTCCGGTCCCCCTGGTTTCCGGACCGATTCTCATCTCGCCCGGCTCCACCCTGCATCTCGACGAAGGAATACTTATTGACACGCCTTCGACTTCCGGTCGGTCCTGAATCATGGCTTTCGGGTGGCTAGGTAGCTCGGCCAGAACTTTTGACCGAAAATACACACGACTTCGCCAGATCGCCGAGACGAGACAGGCAGCATGACTTTGTCCCGCGTATATACCCTGGCGTCTCTGCTCGCCTACGCGGCAGCTGGGACGTCAGCGACCAGTGGCAACTCCAGCTCCACCGCCGAGAACGTGGCGGCATGCGTACGTCAAGATATCCAGTCTCACTTCTGTTTTTTCTAGACTCGCCTTGGCATCTTGTTAACTATGGCTGTAGTGCAGTAAGCTGGCCGACAAGTACCCCGGCCAGGTCGTCTACGCGAACAGTTCCGCGTATAGCTCGTGGAACGAGCGCTGGGCAGACACGGCCGAGCTGGCGCCCACTTGCATCTTCCGCCCCGAGTCGGCTGGGCATGTCTCTTTCGCCGTGCAGACCTTCTCTGTAGGTGCCGGTCGTTGCCACGACTACTGTCCCTTCTCCATCAAGGGAGGTGGTCATACTGCTTGGGCTGGTGCCAGTAACGTCGACGACGGCATTGCTGTCATTCTCGATGAGCTCAACGAGGTAGTCATCTCTGACGACCGCACCTATGTTAGTCTGGGCGGCGGCACTATCTGGCACGACGCCTACGTGAAGACGAACGGCTCGGGCGTGGCCTTCCCCGGTGGGCGTTGCCCGGGGACTGGTGTTGGCGGTCTCACCCTCGGCGGTGGTTATTCGTGGTTTACTGGCGAGCTCGGCTTCGTGTCCGACAGCGTCGTCAACTTTGAGGTAGTGCTGGCGTCCGGTGACATCGTCAACGCCAACGCCGAGGAGAACGGTGATCTCTTCCTGGCGCTCAGGGGAGGGAACAACAACTTCGGAGTCGTCACCCGCATCGATATGGGCGTGATCCAGCACAGCCAGCAGGTCTACGGAGGCCTCGCCATTGTCCCTGCTAGCTCGAGCGAGCAGGTACTGAGAGAGCTGCACAGCTTCACCGACGATTCGAACGGCGGCAGCACTCACGGCAGCCAGGCCGTGCAGGTAGAATACTTCCTCCCGACCGACGGGACGGAGGGCCAGATCCTCCTCTGGCTCATCGACACGCAGGCCAACGGCACACACGAGGCCATCCAGCCCTTCTTCGACATGGAGCCCAAGATCCTAAACCTCGTCCACCAGACGGCCATTGCCGATTACCCGACGTCCATCCCGCCCGTCGAGCGCGTTCTCATGAGCGATGCCACGTTTGTCAATGACCTCGAGGCCCTCCAGGGCGTGTACAACATCACCATGGACATCTTCGCCTCGGTCTCCCATATCCCCGGCCTGACTTGGGACTTCCAGTTCGAGCCTCTCTCCCGGCACATTCAGAGAGCAAGCAAAGCCCGTGGCGGAAACATCATGGGCGTCGCCGACGCCGAGGATGATCTCCTGAGTACGTCCATTACGGGGTCTTCGTGGTTTCTTTCTAGCGGAGTGAGCTAACGCTTTGGTCTAGTTGTTTTCATCATGCCTCTGTGGTCGGACGCCAAGTACGACGACGAGGTGCACGCGGCCTCGGAGAAGTGGTACAGGGCGATCAAGCAGTACACTCAGAGCATCGGCAAGGACCACGCGTTCGAGTTTGCCAACTACGCCGCCTGGTACCAGGACCCCATGGCCAGCTACGGCGAGGAGAACCTGGAGTTCCTGAGGGCCGTCAGCCGCGAGTACGACCCGCGCTCCCTCTTCCAGAAGGCTGTTACGGGTGGCTACAAGTTGTGGTAGGCTGCGTCTCGCTCTATATCTGTGCGTGCCGCTCTATGTCTGGAGAAATACGGCAGCCCGGTTGGTGAACTTGCGATCGTTGGGGCTCAGCAGACGGCATGCTTGAGCACGTCGTTGGCAGGGGCATCCCATGACAAGTCTACCTAGCCACGAGGTGCCTGGCCTGAGAGGGCCGTTGACCAATATCTCCACAGATGTGGATGGTTTCGTGTTTGAGAAGAGAAACGCCATCGACTCGGAAACTAGTCGTATATCCGTTTGGGTGTCATCTGATAGAGGGGAGGTAGCCTCAAGCAGGAGGGTCTGCACATGACGAAGATCCGCGGGCAAAAAGAAATCAAAATGAAATCCCCGTCATTGATACCCTGAAGCACTTTGAAAGGTCGACGTCCCTTGCCTCGCCGGAGAGAGTCATCTGGCGTATCTGACGTGCAGCGAGATGGCGCACTCCGGTTCTCAAAAGGAGGCATCCCTTGCCTGGCCGGAGTCATATGGCGTATCTGACATGCAGCGAGATGGCGCACACCGGTTGCCAAAAGGAGGCATCGGCGAGCTGCTGGACCAGGGGAATCTTCTCGAAGCCGACGCAGGCGTCTCTCGGTGGAACATTTTCCGGCTCTTGACGTCAGCCGATGTAGATGCCTACTCCGCCTACTATGCCGCCGTTTGCTAAAAGTCGCCGGGACCCTGCGTAGGGCCTGGTGTGTTGGCGAGTGGTGCCTGGACGGCCATCCGGATTCGGATTCGGATCGTCAGCATGTCAGAGGGATTTTACGAATCCGCCGGGACGGGTTGATCGCTTGGTCCCGAAGGCCAGGGATCTGGTGGAGGTGCCACGGGGTGCGTTAGTGGCCGATCTGGTGTCCCGCGCCCATTGGTCGCCTTTTTACGACGGAGTGGGCCTGCAACGGTTCAACGATGCGCCGCTGGGGAACCTTACTTTTACGACGGATTGTACGACGAATGCTGTCGATGACGGTTGCTGATATGCTATGAGTGTTTTCGTACACAGCGTGATACCCACCTGATCTCTCCTTGGGAATGTCGCGTGCGTGAATCAGGCAGCCACGGCAAGGTGGCTGACGATGCGGCGCCGAGAGGCTGGAGAGCTGAGACTAAGTGAGAGGTACCGACGCAGGTGCCTAACCACATGCTTACATTGTACAAACCTACCTACCTAAGGTACCTTAGGTACGCAGCGGGAGTCTTCTCGTTGCCCGGAAGCAAGAACGTCTAGAGGGCTCTAGGGTGCAGGTAGGGCGGGGCGGGGTGCTGTGTTGACAGGGACCTAGGTCGCTGTTCTCGCCCTCTGAAGCCAGAGTACAGCCCCCCCACTGCTGTGGAAGCTGGATAAAAAGCCAGCACTGCAGCTCTCTTGCCTCATTTACGAAGGCATGTCTGACATGGCAGGGGCGGGTACAGAGTGGGGTGGGTGAAGATCAAAGCTGTGCTGATTGGCCCTTGGCATATGCAGGTGTCGTACTTTCTAGTAGCGTGAGTGCATCGGATCAGGGCAAGCGCGACTCTCGTACTTCGCGTTTTCCAACTTACGACTAGGCAATCACGGGCCCCTCCACCGTGGCGCCCCCTGGTCACTTCCCAAACCCGACCTGGCCACTCCCGGTGGAGGATAACCTAACCACGCCTTCGGTAGGAGGGAGGTAAGCCGCGTAAAGAGGGAGGTGCCATAATTCACCATGCCACTCATTGATGAAGTATTTCATCCACTCTTCAAACAATCTCGGCCATGGCATGCTTTTCTTAAAAAATCCGTTTCTGCCTGCGTAAGCTGAGCTCTTAAGGCGAGCCCCTTCCCAACAGACGACGAGTCTTAGTCGTCTTCTACTCGTCTCGTCGCATCCTTCTTCTTCTCCTTCTCTTCATTACCCTCATTTCCATTAACCTGTCAACTACCGCATCGCCTTCGACTCTCGACCGCGCGTCGCCATGGCCGACGCAAAGGCAGAGGCTCCCCTTACGGAGACCAGCCAGGAGGCCAGTCTTCCGTCGTCCACCGCCGACGTAAAGCCCCCGGATGTCAAGACACGGCCGGAGCGTGAACCTACATTCAAAGACTATATCCGAGTCTTCACCTATGCTACGAAATGGGACATCGTCGTGTACGTCGTGGCCGCCGTCGCCTCCATCGGCGCCGGCACTACCCTGCCGCTGATGAACATTATTTTCGGCCAACTAGTCAGCCAGTTCACCGGCTACTTCTCATATCCTCCCACCACAAGTCGATCCGACTTCGAGGCTCTTCTCGACAGGCAAGCCCTATACATCATGGCCTTGTTCCTCGGTCGTCTTACTCTGACCTACATCAACAAGTTCTGCTTCCGGATGATCGGAATTCGGCTCTCCTCCGCCATCCGACTGCACTACATCCAGAGCCTGTTCGGCCAGTCCATCCATGTCCTCGACTCCATGCCCCCTGGTGCCGCCGCCGGTACCATCACCACCACGGCCAACGTCCTGCAGCTGGGTCTCTCGGAGAAGCTTGGTACTTTCATGGAGTACAACGGAACTATCTGGACCGCCATCATCGTGGCTTTCACCTGGGATTGGCAACTGACCCTCGTCACTGCCTCGGTTCTGTTGTTCTTGATGCTCGTCATTGGTGTCCTCCTTCCTTTCATCATTAAGGGCCAGTCTGCCATCACCAAGACCGAGGCCAAAGCCAACGCCGTTGCTAGCGAGGCCTTCAGTGGCATTCGAATGCTCTCCGCCTGCGGTGCTGAAGAGCGCATCACCGCTCGGTATGATCGCTGGGTCGAAGACGCAAGGCGCAAGGGTCAGGCCACTGCGCCGCTGTTTGCCACACAGCTCGGTCTCATCGTCAGTCTCTCCTGCGCCCCCCTCTTACGTCTCTTGTCGCCTGGCCATGCCATGAGCTAACCGACCTGCGCTATAGTTTTTCGGAATCATGGCTGCCTTCGGCTTGGCCTTCTGGCACGGCACAACCATGAGGCTGAACGGATCTATCGACGATGCTGGTGTCATCCTCATCGTCATCATGTCTGTCATCATGGTCGTCATCTCGCTCGAGCGCATCGCTACGCCTCTCGTCGCCGTCACCAAGGCCATGGTTGCTGCCTGCGAATTCTTCACCGTGATCGATGCGCCTAGACCCCCAACAGGCAGCTTGAAGGAGCCTGACGTCTCGGCGGATCAAGACATTGTCTTCCAGGATGTGACGTTTGCCTACCCAAGCCGACCCCACGTCAAGGTATTGGACGGCCTTAATCTGCGTATCGAGAAGGGCCTCAACACGGCCATCGTCGGTCCCTCGGGGTCTGGAAAGAGTACTATCGTGGGACTAATCCAGAGGTGGTACACACTTCAGCACCAGTACAGCATTGCCAAGACCGTCGAGAAGGACAAGCAAAAGGAGGCCCAGAAAAAGAAGAACCTCAAGAAGGGCATTGTTGATTCTGATGACGACGAGGCTGCGCCCAAACCCGAAGAGACTGGCCCTGCTGTCGAACTGTCTGGGTCTGTTACGACTTGCGGACATTCTTTGGAGGACATCGAGCTTAAGTGGTGGCGGTGCCAGATTGGCCTCGTCCAACAAGAGCCCTTCTTGTTCAATGACACCATCTTCAAGAACGTCGCCAACGGCCTCATTGGCACTCCCTGGGAGAACGAATCTGAAGAGACCAAGAGGCAACTCGTGAAGGAGGCGTGCCAGGAGTCGTTCGCTGACGAGTTCATTGACCGGCTTCCCGACGTAAGCTCTTCCCCGTCGTGACTGTTAACTCCGAACCACATCTAACGCAATACAGGGCTACGACACGCAAGTCGGCGACAGTGGTGCCAAGCTCTCGGGAGGCCAGCGCCAGCGCATTGCCATTGCAAGAAGCATTGTTAGAAAGCCGAAGATTGTCATCCTTGACGAAGCCACGAGCGCCATCGATGTCCGAGGAGAGAAGATCGTGCAAGCGGCGCTGGATAGAGTTGCCCGCAACAGGACCACCATCACAATCGCTCATCGTCTGTCTACGATCAAGAAAGCCGATCGCATCGTTGTCTTGAAGAAGGGCCAGGTCATGGAGCAGGGCACGCACCGAGATCTGCTTGAAAACGAAAATGGTCTCTATTACGGGCTCGTGCACGCCCAGCAGCTCTCTCTCGGCGATCCCACCGAGGCCAACACGGAAGACAGCGAGGAAGACCTCAACACTGTTCTTCAGAGGGAAAAGAGCGCGGCACATTCCGAGGCTGATCAGGTCCGCGAAAAGACTGAGGAAAAGTCGCGCAATCTGTTCAGCAGCTTTGGAAGGCTCCTCGTGGAACAAAAATCGCGGTGGCCATTCTATATCGCCGTCGTCGTGGCTGCCATGGGTGCAGCCTCTTCCACCCCTTTGCAAGCGTGGCTCCTCGCCCAAGTTGTCAACGTTTTCACAATCACAGACCCCGGCGAAATTAGGAAAGAGGGTGACTTCTGGTCGCTAATGTGGCTTGTTCTTGCCATTGGCGTCGGAGCCAGCTACTTCTGCGTCATATCCTCAGCCGTCTTCCTCCAATACCGCATCAGCGCTGTCTACAAACGACAGTATTTCGGTGCGATTTTGTTTCAGCGAACTTCTTTCTTCGACGAAGACGAAAATTCTCAGGGGTCTTTGACAGCCAGGGTGTCTGGCGACCCGAAACAACTCGAAGAGCTCCTGGGTATCAACATTGCGTTCCTTCTCATGGGCATGCTCCAGGTCATTGGTGCCCTGGCGATATCGTTCGCCTTTGGCTGGAAGCTGGCCTTGGTCGCCACATTCGTCACCATGCCAATTGGACTGTTCTCTGCCTATTGGAGGTTCAAGTACGAACTGGAGTTCGATCAGATGAACGCCGCTGTCTTTGCCGAAAGTGCCAAGTTCGCGGCCGAGGCTATTGGCGCTTTCCGTACAGTCTCAGCCCTGACCCTCGAGGACTCTATTAACACGCGTTACGAAACGCTCCTCAAGGATCTGAGGAGCAATGCTTTCAAAAAGGCACGGCTGGCTTCCTTCATCGTTGCTTTCGCCGAGAGCTCCGGCCTCGGCTGTCAAGGACTCGTCTTCTGGTACGGTGGGAGGCTATTGGCCAGCAGAGAATACGACATGATAGCCTTCTTTGTCTGTTTCATGGCTGCCATCCAAGGAGCCGAAGCAGCTGGACAGGCGTTGAGCTTCGGCCCCAACGCAGCCCAGGCTAGTGCTGCCGCGAACCGGATCATCAACATGCGCGACTCTCGGAACTTGGATGCCCATGCGGAGTCGGCAACCATCCCCGATACGGAGGGAGGCGTTAAGATCGAGCTGCGGGACGCCCACTTCAAGTACCCAACTCGCAACGTCTCCGTCTTCAAGGGTATCAACCTGACCGTCGAAAAGGGTCAGTTCGCTGCCCTCGTCGGAGCCTCTGGCTGCGGCAAGACCTCCATTGTCTCTTTGATGGAGCGCTTCTACGATCTGACCAAAGGTGACATCCTTTGTAACGGCACGAGCATCTACGATCTGAACATGTACGAATATCGCAAGGCTCTCTCCCTCGTTGCGCAGGAGCCCAACATGTTCCAAGGCACCATCCGCGAAAATATCCTGCTCGGTGTCGATGGCGATGTGCCCGATGAGCGCCTGCACGCAATCTGCCGCGACGCCTCCATCCACGACTTTATTGCATCCCTACCCGAGGGCTACAACACCGATATCGGGTCCAAGGGTGTCTCTCTCTCCGGTGGACAGAAGCAGCGCATCGCCATTGCGCGGGCCCTTATCCGAGACCCTAAGATCTTGCTTCTTGACGAGGCGACCAGTTCGCTCGACTCCGAGTCGGAGAAGCTCGTTCAGGCGGCTTTTGAGCGCGCCAGCAAGGGGAGGACCATGCTCGTGGTTGCGCATCGGCTGGCGACGGTGCAGAATGCCGACGTCATCTTCGTCATGGGCGAGGGCAAGGTGCTGGAGAAGGGCAACCACGCGGAGCTGTTGAAGAAGAAGGGGGTTTACTGGCACATGGTATGTTTGGCCCCGTTCAGCTTGCTTGAGATTGATGCTAACATGAAACAGTGCCAAAGCCAGGCCCTCGACCGGTGAACGAGGCGGGTGCGCGGGTTGCCGGTTTGGCAGCCGTGCTGTTGGTCGTATATTTGCACCATGTTTGGATACATGTTTTGGTCGCGGCAGGATACCCATCTCATTTCCCTCCCCTCCTTGGGTAGATAAAACCTTATTCTACACTTCGCTCCAGATTCCCAACTTATCACACAAAATCATCTAGACGTTAATAAACACTCTTCTGTATCTCGCAATGTACCCTTCACGTCCTCTGGTGGTCACGCGAGAATAAACAGCTATAAATTCATGGTATGATTCCAATGCCTTCGGTGGCCAACCTTCTTTCCAGATACGCCAGATCGCTATGCTACGAGGGAAACAAATCAGTCCGAGCCCTCGGGCGCCTTCATCCCCCAAAAGTCATCCAGCTCGGCGGCGATATCCCGCGTGTGGGTCATGACAAAGTCGTGGCTCCCGCCGAGCACCCGCCAGCGCACGTGGTCCGGGCCGCCGAGGAGCGGCAGACCGTCACGCTCGTAGTCGGCGCAGTCGATGATCTCGTCCCCCCGCGCCAGGAGGACGGCCGTGCGGCCCTTGCCCATGACCCGGCCGAGCTTCGCCCAGGTGGGGTGCTGATCGGTCAGCGGGGCGTGGCGGATGCAGCTCATGAAGGCGGGCACGAAGCCGGCATGGTGGGCAACCATCCAGCGGACGTAGTCATCCACGCGGCGCTCGAGAGGCATCTCAGGGGGCGGGATGGTGGGGTGGGTGGTCTCGGAGGCGGCGACGTCCAGGATCTTGCCGGTCGCGGAGGGCTGCTGGCGAAGGGACGGCTTGCGGACGGTGGTTGCGGCGATGGGCCGTTGGAGGCGGCGCTTGGTGGCGAAGGCGAGGAGGCGCCGGGGAACGAGGCCGGAGCGGAAGGTGAGGCGGGCCACCGTGCCGAAGTCGGCGGCCGAGATCAGACCCGCGGGGGCGAGGAGAATCAGGGACTCGATCATGTCGGGAAAGGTCGTGGCGAAGGAAGCGGCGAGTGCGCCTCCGAGGGAGTATCCGATGAGGCGGAAGCTGTGTTGGCCGGACCAAGGAAGGGGAGAGGAGGCGAGGGCGAGCAGGATGTTGGATGTGTACAAACGCTCGTCATGGGGCAAGTCGCCGACGCCGTCGGTAAAGCCACGGCCAAATAGGTCAAAGGCCATGACACGGCAGCCTCGAGCAGCAAGAGCGCGGGCGAGGGGTGCGATGGTGATACAGGGGGTAGAGATGCCGTGGACGAGGAGAACCTTGGGCCCTTCGAGGTTGCCAAACTCGTAGACTCGGATGGTGCCGTACGGGGTGGTGACATCGCGACCGCCGGGGAGAGTGTCCGGGTTGTAAATATGGCCGTGGAGATTTCGGGAGGCTTCCTTGCTGAGAGATGCGCGAAGAGGACTGGGGATGACGCGCCTCCACTTGGGATAGAGGACGTAGCGACAGAAGTAAAAAGTTGCGAGGGTGGCCACGACGGTGGTGACTATGACAGCCAGGGTGTCAGCACTCGGACGGGCGTCCAGAATGCGTGAAATCATGTCCATGATGGGCGTGGCAGGTGAGGAGCCGCCGGTGGAGGTGGAAGAGGAAGAGAACGAGAACGGCTCGGCCCCCCTGCCTTGGGGCGCCGCAAGGGAGGCGACGGGTTGAGAGGATCGTGTCATTTGATGTTGGCGTCGGGAATGGTGGTGCTAGGTGAGGGCTGGGTGAGACCGGATGTCGGGTCCCAATGGTGATGAGGCTTTTGTCTGCAACCCGTCTTGTCGTCGGGCGAGGTGATGGACGATGCCTGATAGTGTGTGGACCAGGTCAAGAGTGTAGGAAGCGTCGAGGGGATATGGATGAGAAGAAGAGATTCAGCCCATCCGAGCGTGCCGTGCGACCACGGGCGGAAGGAGTGGTCGTGGGGACTTCCTGCCTCAAGAGTAAGACGGGAACGTGCCTGCCCCGGATCCTGGCTGCGCTGAGGCCCTGGCGCCCAACACATTCGCGCCGCTTCCTCCCGTTCCAGGTGGTGACGTCGCTACGACAGGGCTCCTTTTCAGGGCTGACGTCTTTGTCTTGGCTCCCCCACAAGCCCCCGACCCGCTAATCCCCAGGGCCTTGACCCCTGTAGGCGGTAGCGTTAGTACCAAAGGGCCCCCCTAACCCCAACCAGATATCCACGTGCCCCGCCCCAAACCGGCTCATCGACTCCGGCCCGGAAGCATCGGACGGGACTTGAACGGGATCCCACGGAACTCTTCCTCTTCATGTCCTCCTGCCTCCTCCTAGCCTTCACTTAACCCAGGCCAACCGCCCATGCCGCATCCCCCAGCTGCTTCATTACCAGACACATGTTCTCGATGATCGGCGGCCGCATTTCCTGGCTGCCCCTGAAGTTGGACCGCAGAGCCTGTTGAACCACCTCCATGCAGCCTTTCGGGTCCTCCAGCGCTGCCTCCAGCACGCCCGACTGCTTCGGGGGCCCCTGCACCACCGGCCTGCCCTGGCCGAAGTGGATGAACTCCGTCACGACGCCTGATATCGTTTCGTCCAGATACACCGTCTCCTGGCCCGACTGAGACGTGGCACCAGGCCTTCCTGCTGTCTTGGTCACCACGCCATATGTCCAGAGCGCCAGCGCTGCATGGTGCATCGCCACAGCATAAAAGTCCTTGAGATGCCCCGGGGGGAACAACTTGGCTTGCCGCAGCACCTGGCCGGCGCGCCAGACGGCCTCTCTGCCGTTGACACTGTCCGCCCATCTGCGGAGGTTTGCCAGCACGCGCCGCGCCTGTTCCTCGCCCTCTTTGCCCGAGAATAGCTGCAAGTCGTCGAGCGAAAGATGGAGGTTCATCAGAAGGAGATGCAACATGAGATGCTCCTGGCACGAAAGCTCGTGCCAATCTGACACGATGACCTGAAACTGGTCCAGCCCTCGACACAGCTCCTCGTGTCGGGACCGCAGTAGCTGTTCGGTGGTCCCTCCCACTCCGGTCAGCCACGGTCGGAATCGTTGTACCGAGCACAGCCGTTGGTACTCCACGATCAGCGACCAGTATCCGTTGAGGAATATCGACACGGCCGCCTGGACGTCCAAGCGACGCCGGTTCGTAGCAAGAAGACTGGGATCGCGCAAGAGGTCGCCAACAGATGGCGCCCGCTTGCTATACCCAGCCGTCAGCTCTTGGTGATGGTGCCTCCAGGCTGAAGCAGTCTTCGCGAACCACAGCTCCTTGGCTTCTGGGAGCGGGAGCGTCAGTTCTGCATATGACATGCCCGGATTGCCAAGTGTGGCCATGGAAGTCTGTGCGTCACGGATGAAGCAATGGAAAGCGAGCCTGCTCACAAGTCAGTAAGTCTTGGTTTTGGTCCCTGCGGTTCTTTGGACAGACCTCTTCCACGACTCGCGTTCGCACCACGATAGCCACTTCTGTTGGACAATCTCGCTGCTGTCTGAAGCGTCGATCTCAACAAGAGGATACATGGTTCGCTGGTACTTGTTCCGGTACCGCATCATCTAACTAATGGTGAGCAATTCCGTATGTCAATGATCGGCGACGGAATGACCTACGTTCGCTGGGATACCGATATGGCACTCGGCGATTTCCATCTTCCTTCGATTCCCCGACCACAGTGCCACGTCCTGCACAAGCGAGAGAGACTGGACGAGGCTAAGATCCTTGATCGTGGTATTGGTTCGTTCAAACTTTTCAGGGATCGTGACGCGCACAGCCTCCTGCACGGCAAATCCCCATCGCCGAAGCGTTGGTACTGGCGTCAGCACAGCGCCCGATGCGGCCGCCATAGCGTGCCAATCCGCTGGCCTGGACTTCATGTCAAACGTCGCCTGGTGAATCCACTGCGATGTCTGGCAGAAGTGCGAAGCGAGGAAGATGTGGATCAGGCTGTCCATGACCTCAGCCGAGGGAAACGAGGAGGCAACGCGGGCCATCATCTCGTTGGTCTTGCACGTTTTCAGCACAATGGCCAGAACTCCGTCTCGTGCCAGTTGGTCCAGGCGGTCAGTCACCACCGTTTCGCCCAGTTTCTTGCGACTCTCACGCAGAGCTCCAGTCGCATCTGCCGAGGGTACTGGTAGGTTGGGCTGCTCCCCGTACTCCGAGTTGATTTGTGACAGGTTCCACCGCCATGGCGATTCTGTCCAAGCCTTGACCAGGTTTTTTCGCATCTGGGCCAGGTCGACAGAATCTTCAGCCTTGGGCGTGAAAGTCTGTGTCTGTATGCCATCGCCGAGCAAGTCCACGTTCCAGTAGTCTAACAGATTGAAGTCGACGTCGGTGAGGTCTAGATTGTTGTGGACACTGAGGTCCAGGACAGCCAGGCCTTGGCCGTCTGCCACCCGAGAACTTTCGTATCCTGGTTCATAAATCACGTTCTGGAGGAAGCCGGAGAAAGTCTGCCCAGCAACATCAACGGCTTGGTTGCCGGTCCAGACATGGGTATGTGGCGGGACCATGCCGGTGTTCCCTGCTGGCATGTTAGAGGGAAAATCTAGTTCAATCGTTGCAGCGAATCTTGCCTTGCTGAATGACAGCCTCGCGGGCAGAAAGTTGACCCGTTGCTGGATCCAGCGCCGGCAGCGCTGGCATGACGGATCGGTTGTCCATGGCGGCAGCTGAAAACGCTGGGCCCTGGTTCACAGACAGGTGGGTGGATGACCGTGAAGCGTCACCCATACTCTGAGATGCGGAGGAAGCAGGAGAAGTCGTCTCGGAGCGAGGGTCGGCAGATAGATGCAAAAGATGCATGGCAGCGGCCGAGCCTGCCTCGGCCGGAGAGTACTCGCATACCAGGTTTCGCGTGCGGCACCGAGTACAAGGTTTGGCGTCCTCGCATTTCACTCGAGCTGCCGCACAGCCACGGCAGGCGTGAGAGACTCTAGCGGCGGCGGGCGAGGCTGTAGTCCGGCGTCGCTTTTTGGTGGGATCATCGTCGTTCTCGTGATTGGCAGCGTGGCGTTTCAACAGGTCCTGACGAGCGAAGGCCTTGCCACAGACGTGACAGGCGAAGCGCTTGCCAAGGGTGTGCGTCTGAATATGGCGGGCGAGATGTTCTGGACGAGAGTAGCGTTTTTGGCAATGAGCACACTGATAGAGACTGGAAGTTGCAGCGTGTGTGGTGGCCGCAGGCGGCGGTATGGTAACGTTGGGTTGTGAGCCTGTCGTGTTGTAGGCCAGACCGGGGTGGGAGCCAGCTCCGGATGACCCCTGAACAGATGGCTGGGCAGCTTCGGCAGCAGTCTGGGGCTGGTGAAGCAGATTTGAGAGTGACGAGGGTCCAGTCGCCATGGCTGGCAGTTCGGTTTCCTTCGGGTTGTCCAACTGTCCGTCAAGCGAGTACCTAAGACACCGAAGCCAAGATGTGATTGAACCAAAGCGGGTCCTCAATTGACCTGCCGGCAGACCTGTCGCTCGCGTGCCGGTGGGATGATGGTGTGCGATCGGCTTTGTGGGAGAAAGGATGGGGGAGTGTTGAAGAGGCCTCTGTTTGCTTCCGATGTGGGAGAAGTCCCGAGCGTTGTGGCGCGCGTCTTGTGGCGGTGTTGTCCGGTTCAACACGTCAGTGAATCGATTTCACATCTGACGTCGCCAGGTGCTTCCATTACTCGCGTATGGTATGTACTTCATCACTGAGCAGTCAAAAACATCACATGTTGCTCAATAAACCTTGGATGTCTACGTCTTGAATTGACGGTGTGGCACACCTGCGACACCGTCGCATGCTACAGGGAGATGCCGCCATCGATCAACGCATTGGCGCCTGTGACGGTCTTGCTTTGAATAAAACACCACACTTGCTCTGCGACGTCCTCGACTGTTGGAATTCGCTTCAACGGCGTTCTCTGTCTCGTCCCCTCCCGCTGTTCCTCAGGGAACTGAAGGCCCCAGTCCTTCCAGCAAGTCAGCTCTCTCCAGCATATAGTGACCAAGGAGAGGGGCACAAACCGTCAAAAGGAGTCCGGGGGATACTGTATTGACCCGAATCTTGGGGGCGGCAGAAAGCGCGAGGCCCTTGGCTAGGTGGATCTGTGCCGCTTTGCTAACCGAGTACGCCTACAACACGCGAGTGAGTTGATCGTTCAGTAGGATGTGGCGATGGTATGACGCACCAGTGAGCTTCCACTGACTTTGACCCCAGCCAGGGAAGCCGTGGTGATGAAGACACCCTCAGCTTCTTCGAGATACGGCCTAGCGGCATTCATTAACCAGAGGTGGCTCTTCACGTTCATGTTGAAGCATCGGTCCCAATCATCCTCAACAAGATTGTCATCGAGGTTCCGAATGTCGCGGATGCGTGTCCACCCGCCGTTCGAGAAGACCACGTCCAGACGCCGGGGTGCAGTGCTCGCGGCGCCTTGGACAGAGAAGTCTGATGCTGCTTGAACGAGGGATTCAATTTCCTCACGGGACGCAAGGTCGGCTCGCACGGAAAGGAAGTTTGGTGCATCTTTTTTCAATGGGGAGAGGGCACGTAGCTCCTTTTCCAACGCCTCGGCTCGTGCCTCGTTCGAGTTGTAGTTGATGATGACTCTGTAGCCTCTCTGTGCCAGCAACTTGGCCGTTGCGGCGCCAAGTCCGGCACTTCCAGCGGTTATGAGAGCAACCGGGGTGCTGTGGTTTTGGTCCGACATTGCAGCAATTCGAGAGCTGTGAGTTACTCCAGGTTCGATGCTACCAGCATAGGTCCATCATCAACCGACCTAGTTGCAGAACCCCTCTCGACCCCCACTCCTTGATGCATTGCCCCTGGTGCATGGTCACGAAAGAGCGGGTTAGGGAAAGATACGGCAGACCACAGAGCATCACCGTAGGATCAGCCTCGCTGTCGTCCGCCGTAGCACAGCACAATGCGATGACCAATTAAGCGCAGCCCCTTGACAGCACGAGCCACACCTGCCACAGTTGGCGGGGGATCCTGCATTGATGGTAGCCTTGCAGATCCAACGTCCTCCCCCCGCCAGCTACCATCACACTTTCTCAACACCGCGTCAATTCCCACGAAGCCAGTCGTTTTTTTGCCCCCACACCCCTCACTCTCATCCTCCACTCTCCCTTCCCTTCGCCGGCCTCCACCACCGGCGCATTTTTCCCCTCCCGACCGGTTCATGAAGACCTCACTTCAACGATTCTCCAGGTCTTTTTCTCGACCACCCTCACCACTGACTCATCTCTCGCGACTCGCGCTTGCAACTCCGACTGCCCCTCCTCCATCGAATACCCCGCGATACCGCAGCAATCCACGTCACCGAACGTTACACACCTCAAAACCCACCCTCAGGAACCGAGACGAATCGCCCGACATGGCGCCCAAACCCAAGTTCGAGCTAAAGACCCCCAAGGGCACCAAGGATTGTGAGCACCGCGTCAACACGGCGGTTGTGGCCCAGGTCTGACTGTAGCAGGGTTCGGCCCCGACATGATCATCCGGGAGCAGATCTTCTCCGTCATGAGGAGTGTCTTCCAGCGCCACGGCGCCATGGAGCTGGACACGCCCACCTTCGAGCTGACTCCGATCTTGACCGGCAAATACGGCGAGGACAGCAAGCTGATCTACCAACTTGCTGACCAGGGTGGAGGTAAACATCGCCATGTTATCCCTCCAGGGATCCGTGCTGACTCTTCTTCCCAGAGGACTCCTCACTTGTCTACGACTGCACAGTGCCGATGGCTCGCTGGCTGGCACAGAATGCGATCGAGTAAGAGCCCCCCTCCTGCGCTTCTACCGACCGCGAACGACCCAGCGCATGCGACCCGCGCTGTACAACCTGCTGACCTGCCAAGGAACGTCAAGCGATACACCATCAAGAAGGTCTACCGTCGGGACCAGCCCGCCATGAACAAGGGCCGCCAGCGCGAGTTCTACCAGGCTGACATCGACTTTGCCGGTGCCAACTACGACCCCATGCTCCCTGACGCCGAGGTCATCCGCATCACCACCGAGGTCTTCTCCACCCTCGGCTGGGGCGATTCGTACACCATCAAGATCAACCACCGCAAGATTCTCGACGGCATGTTCCAGGTTTGCGGCGTCCCCGAAGACAAGATTCGCGCGATATCCTCCGCCGTCGACAAGCTCGACAAGGCCCCCTGGGCCGACGTCAAGAAGGAGATGACCGTGGAGAAGGGCCTGGATGAGGCGGTCGCCGATAAGATTGGCGAGTGGGTGATCCTCGAGGGCAAGCAGGACGTCGTGGAGAAGCTGCGCGCAGACGAGAAGATGGCCGCCAACGAGCTCATCCAGCAGGGTCTCTCCGACATTGAGATTCTCTTCGACTACCTCGAGGTCTTCGGCTGCCTGGACCGCGTCTCTTTCTCCCTGTCCCTGGCCCGTGGCCTGGACTACTACACTGGTATCATCTACGAAGTCCGCGTGCCGGAATCGGCCGCGCCCGTGGCCCCTGTGGATGAAGACGGCAAGTCCAAGAAGAAGAAGAGCAAGAGCAAGTCCGGCGACGACCAGTCTGAGAGCGTCGGTGTTGGCAGTGTGGCGGCGGGTGGCAGGTGAGCAAGCGGCTAGTCATCCGACGATCTCTCACTCACTGACAGCACAGATATGACAACCTTGTCGGCATGTTTTCCGGCAAGAAGCAGGTCCCTTGCGTCGGTATCTCTTTCGGTATTGAGCGCATCTTCAGGTTCGTCGCCCCTCAAGGTTGTGCGTAATATCTCGGCTAACAAAGGCCGCAGTCTCATGAAGGCGAGGATGGCGGCAGAGAATGAGGCCGCCCCCAGCACTGTTGATGTCTACGTCATGGCACTCGGGTCAAAGGCTGGCCTGGTCAAGGAGCGCCTGCGTGTCAGCGCTCAGCTCTGGGATGCCGGCATCAAGGTATGACCAACGCGCCCATGTTTGGGAGGGCAATAACTAATTTGGGACAGACTGAGTTCCTGTACAAGGTCAAGCCCAAGCTGCCCCCTCAGTTCAAGGCCGCCGAATCCAACCAGGCGCCATTCGCGGTCATTCTGGGCGACGACGAAATCGAGAAGGGCGTAATCAAGATCAAGGAGCTCGGCCTGCCCGAAGGCCACCCCCACAAGGATGGCGAGCTGGTGGAGATGCAGAACCTGGTGCCCGAGGTGCAGAAGCGCCTGGCGCGTAAGCGTGAGTTGGACGAAATCTCTCGCAAGGCCGGTGGTTTGAAGGTGGTGGGTGGTCTTCGCGGAGAGGATATCGACCCGGTGGAGGCGAAGAAGACGGAGCCTGTGGCGCCGGCACCCGAGGCGCCGGCACCGACTGAAGAGGCGAAGCCCGCGGTGGACTCACAGTAAATTTATGATGAGGTCTCGGATGATACACAAAAACAAGAAAAGTACCTTTTTCCATCTACTCGGACCCGATCGTTCCGAGCAAGACACTGTTCGTCATTTCGCCTTTGTGGCTGAGGCTCCGAGCTGTCTCGATTATCTGGCACCTGTATGATCGAGACATGCGGCATGGCAAAAGAAGCCTTCAATAATCATGATATAACGATGCGCGGAGCCGATTCAGATGCCGCATCAACTCAGGGGTTGCGGGGAGTGTCTGATTTCAGCATAGGCCGCTTACCAGCGACCTGGTAACACCGAACTACCAAGACAGCCATGGGTTGAGATTGCGATTACCAAAACAGTACGGTCTAGAGATGTCTTGGTGGGTAGGATCATGCGATGCAGGTACACTGGCGTCATCACCAATACTCGTGACTCGGATGCCAGCAGCGGATGAATATGAATATCCTTGACTTGAGAACTTGCCATCCAGTCTCCAACCAATTAAGCCAAGGTGTAGCAGGACCAGAGAATAGCTGTCTACATAGGTATGGCTTCTGTTTCCGTCTTATCCTTCGATTGCTCGGTCAGTGCTGTTTGACTATGCACGTCATCATTAAGATAAATGATATCGAGACACTCTCTCCCGAGCCTCGACCTCTGCCACGGCCACGGCCCTTCCCCCGTTCTCGCCTAGCCGGCTCATCACCACGTCTAACTTTGCTTTTGGCGAAGTGAAGCAGTGCGACGACACGGTCAGAAGACACACTCCCAGCAGGTGGGATCAAATCACGAGAACAGAAAGTCCAAATGAGTGCGAATCCTCCTGTACCGGCACGACAGAGGGGTGCTCTTGGTCTCCCGCATGTGGACGGAGCATTGGCGGGCCTCCGGGGAGCAACTTCGGTGCTCTCGGCTCGGGAGAAATCCCTGAACGGCTACATGTGAGGGCGGAAGCCGTGGTGTGTACGGTCTTGTATGGGCGGTACACGCGGCGATAGGTTGCCACACCGGCCGGTCCTTTCAGCCGTGCTGGGCACTCCGACTTCGCCGCAGGCACTGGTGACGGCTCTATCGTAGATTTTAAGCCATTTGAAGCGTATGAACAATCTTCGGCAGACAATTCGGGCCCAGAACGATTTCGAAGCCATGAAAGCTGGCCTATCTGACAATAATCGCGGCTGGCTGTTGAAGCCTCTTTGTCAGAACTAATCAACCACCGAAACTATACTTTCAAGAGGTCTTGCGTCAAGAGCACATATTTCTTCTGGCCGCTATCCGTTGTGACGGGGTGGATTCGGCGGCACATGTATCTCGTTACATCAACTACGGTTGGTGGGACATCCGATTGTTTACGGTATCGGTGTTTTATCTACACTAAACCAACACCCAGGTATAGAGAGCAGTCTTGAGATCTCCAACGGCTGACCAGGCCACGGAGACACTCCTCAAGACATGGTCCTCACCATACAATGTCTGACCTCCTGTCCACAGCCTCAGACGTCAAGGCCATGTATAGATCCGCCCGCGGCTCGCCTGCTATGACACCAACACCGCGCATCAAGTACCTTCGCGTGCGCCGACTACGCCGACCTGACAGCCAAGGCGCAACAACCGCTGAGCTGGATCCTTGATCGATTCGTCATTGTGACTGTCCCGGGCATCCCGGACGGGTTTCCGAGTGACGCGCCGTTGGCGGCTGCCACGAAGCTGGCGGCCGATGCGCCTCAGCAGAATCTTGGAGGCACTGGTATGCACCTGTACGTAAGTCTACCTACGTGCCTTACTCGATGCTGATGGCCTTGACCGATGAGGCGTAGCTCGGACTGATGACGATGCACATGCAGGGTTTTTTGGTGCCGGTTTCTAAAGCTAGGACCGAACACGCCTTGCCACTACGGCGAAGGCGGCACACGCGCTGCTTTCTTCGAGAATCACAACAACACCGACGTCAGTGCGATAGATCGTCTTCTAGACCTTCGTGATGGCCTCGAAAGAAACCCTGTCGTGTGGCGAGTCAGACTAGTCGCATGGAGGCCACAATCGTAGTCCGTGTCCCAGGCCAAACGGGCTGGCCCTCGCGGCCGTGACTCGCGATAGTTCGCAAGATGAGCAGTTGGTCCCCGGACGCCCGAGCACGCGGCCCGCCTTGGGGCCAAGAACGGGGCGGGAGTCTGACGATCACCCGTTCAAGTGGTCCCTTGGGTTGAGCACCTGATGGCTGTCCACATCTGGTTCACGCTTTGACAGTCTAAAAGGGTGGCTGCGGCCCATCTGAAATCGACGCTTTGGCGCCTTCGTCCGACGTCCAGGTGCGCGCGGACAGAGCCTTGGGAATCATCTCTTGTGCTGATAGTTGAAACACGCTGTCCCTAGCGCTTGCAATGGCAGCTGAACCTGAGAAGATGCCGGGTTAGGGGTGTGAAGGAGAGGAGCTGGTGGTACACACAGTTTTTTCTTTTCTTTTTCCCGAATTATACTTCAATGACGGCTAGTCAATTATCATATGATCACGCATAAGTCCCTAGCCTACATCTCAACTCATACAGGACTCCGCCACCAGCTCTTGCTATCGTGCTTCTTCCGTTCGGCCTGTGCAGCTGCGATGTCAGGTGCAAGGAATAGATCACCAAGATACGCGTGTCGGATGGTCCCAACGCTGACGATAATCCAGAGAAAGACCACGACGAGTGAAAAGATGGTTCCCAGCACCTTGAAGAATGGCGAGGGGATTTCCTGGGCGAATGTAGTTGTGGCCGTAGAGTAGACCCCGAGAGGAAATGTGAAACCCCACCACCCTAAGTTGAAGGGGAACCTGTTGCGGGTTATCGAGGCAAGCGCGAAGAATAACCATACGAGGCCAAACCCCCACATGATGAAAGCGGTGAAAATGCCGAGTGAGTAGAAGACCTGGCCAGCCACGGCGGCCTCGGGCAGGAAACCCACATCACTTGTAACTCGTAGGGTTTCTTTGCCTAGCCTCATGATGCCAAAGGCGCCCTGGCCAAGAGGACCGAGAGGTAGAAAGACGGATACGATGACTTCGCGCGGCGGTAGCTTACACATTGTTAGACGCTCGAAGTAGATGACCATGGTAAACATGGCGAGCGGCACACCACAACCCCAGAGAATGTAACTTGTGATGATGGTGATGATAGCATTGTGGCTGGATAACACGGAGGCGACAATGCTCCCCGATGCAGCCGCGACTATAGTCGGGACGATGGGCAGTAACCAGGCAGCAGTCATAGTAGCCAGATGAGCCTGGTAGGAGTTAGTCTTTCGTGAGTCTGCTGCGAGGGCCACGCATGTTTACCCACCTCGTGCTTGTACATGATAATAAAAGGCAGATAAAAGTTCGTGCCGACGGCACCCACCACATCGATCCACCAGAGGGCCCAAGCCAGCGTCGCGAATCTTGGGCCCCAGGCTGGGACACATACGAAAACGATCATGTTGACGATGGTCGCCAGGCCCATGGGGCACGTGCCTAAGAAGAGGGACTGCACCGGGTGTCGGATCATGCAGCGCCATACTCCTGGAAACATGGTGTATCGGAGAGTCGAGATGATCGAAAAGAGTATGAATAGGACCACGTTGAGGCAGAAGATGGCGACAGAGATCCAATATAGCCATGCCGCGTTGTAGGGCAGGTTGTGCAGGAGGATGGACACGACGCCTGTGCCCATGTTGACGCTGAACCAGGACGGCTCAAAGTTTAGGATCACACGCCGCCAGGACGTCTGATTGCGTTTCTCCCGCGAGTGCTCTGTAACGGCATCCTTCAGTTCAGTCTGGTTGGTGGTCTCGCCGGCCTCCTCGGCGCGACGTGTCGGGCGACGGCTCTGGCGAAGCCGGTCGGCGGCAGGAGCAGACGGATCCATGGTCAATTGGGCGTTGGGACCTCGTGTGACAGGTTTCCCCCAATTTGTCAATCGAAAAGAGTGAGCATCGAACAATTGTATCACGAAAGTGCCATGCCTTGAGGTCGTCGCTGGTCTTGGTATCATGCCACAGCCGATCCGGTAGGGCCATCCCGAGCTAGCCGCACCCGTCGAATCGATTGACGTCAGGCCAAGGGCCCGTTGTTTTCCTTGAGGAATGCATCAAGGTGGAAGAAGATTCGAGCGGACCAAAACTCTAGGACTGGCTGAGTTAGCCATGTCGCCCAAGCCGCCTCAGCGAATCCGGGTTCGAAGCCGATTCTGTTGGCAGCGAACGACGTCCGGCAACTCTGGTGCTGTCGAACATCGGAGGATCGGCCAGTCGTGAAATCACGTGGTTCCCACGCCCTGTTGGTGTGATGTGACGATGCTGTGCAAGATCGCGATCAACCGTGAGCCATGCGGCAAGGGCGCCAATCCAGATCTGCTCGACAACGGGCGGCTTTCTCGTCTGTTCCCCGACTTGCTGAGGGAGAAGAGTGACGAGCATCCTATCCTAGTTGCCGATTGACTTTGGTCTGACAGGGTCACCAGGACGCCGCTTTGACCTGAAGGAACAAGCGGGGGAACAGATTGTGAGCTGCAGAGCGCAGAGGACAGCAGACCATGACGGACAGGACAGCCTGAGAGAGCAACGTGGTCAAGGCGACACTCCTACGTTGGCAGGGCTGGACATGCAGCATGGTCAGGATTGTACGCTGATTTTTCGTCCGAACGCCGCGGGAGACGCATGAGGGCGGCGTGAGGAACTCGGATGGGCTCTGGGCGCCGGGGCTCGGCTGAGGACACGGACGCGGACGAGGTGCGAGCGTGCATGGACAGAGGCTGCCAGAACCATGAGATGCAACGGTGATGACGCCCTTGCATCTGTGCGTGGCGGCGAACTTCACCCAGCAACGATGTTTCGTTTCAGAAAGGGAGGTCGCTGTGACCCCTCTCTTTTCCTTGGGGCCCTGAGGACCCTGGAGGCGGAGTGGGCTCTCGCGCGATTTTCATCTTGTATTGCTTCTTTGGAGGTGAGGCACGACGATGTCAATGGACAGCCCAGGTAGGGTGGTTAAAAGAGATGCCCCGGACAGGGGTCGACGTGCTGGGGGAGGGCAAGGCCGTCTGAGGGGATGGTAGCGGCCGGCCAGCTTGTCTTCATTTCTGTCCGTGTTTCGGTCGTCGAGGAAGAAGACGGACGCCCGTTCTTTTTTCTTCTTCTGCGGGTGCACCGGAGATGGCGCGAATGGAAGAACGAATCGAATGGCGAGGCATTCTTTTTCGATTCCCTGCGACGCGAGACCGTTGGCCCTGCCTCCTCGGGTCTCAGACGCTGGAGGGGGGGGAGTCGAGGAGGTTCTCCTGACGTGTAGTTCATGCACCCACCGGCCGGCCGGTGTGCTAGAGTGCCAGGTGCCGAAGTCAGGGTCGCACTAGGGCAGGACACGGCGAGAATGTCTCTCGACTGACGATGGACGACGGCTGAAAGCTCACAGATGGAAGGCTGGGGATGGACACGGGGCAGAGTCAGCGTGTTTGGTCCAGGGAGGCGGAGGCAGGCAAAGAAAAAAGACGACGGGGCGCAAGGACCACATGTTGGCTGGCCGCGAGGATCTGATGCAAGGGCCCTCGGAGCCCTCGCTACGAAGGCAGGGGTCACCACGCTTCTCCCCCCCCCCCAGTCCTGCCCGTTTTTTCCTTCACTGCCAGCCGTCCGGTGGATGGGTGGTACCTGCTTCTCCCCGAGGTACCTAGGCGACTGGACAGTGGTTGACAGGCGACCGGGCAGGGACAACCGGACAGGAGAGAGAGGGCATCCTGCCACCACCAAGGCCTCAACATGGTACGTGGGATGTGATGTGGTGTGCGCCACTGCCTTCCCCCTTGGGTAGTTGATGGGCGGGCGCGGACGAGTAGGAACCTCATCCGGACTCCCTCTCTGCAGGATCATGATGCCGTCTGGGTTTTCCATCCCACCACCCTCCTCCCTCCTCGCGGCCATGCCCGCAACATGCACTGCCCGCACCCCGGCCAAGTGGGCGACTGACCAGACCAGACCAGACCAGAACCAGACCGGCCATGGTCGGGACGTGAGGTGCCTGACTTGACCCATGGTGCGCACCATGGCGGCGGGAGGCCCAAGCCACGATCACCACAGCGCTCGAGCGGCCAATTTGCCTCGACGCCTTCTCCACGCCTGTCCGCTGCCCTGTCCACCCCCTCGGCCACGAGCCCCAGGACATTGACCATCAAGCAAGACCCCATCGCACAGCGGCATCGCTGCCCAGTCGTGCCCTGACATCAGGGATGGCATGCCATGCGAATACATGCTAAGTCCAGGGACCGGCCATATCGCAACCCACTCCCTTGGCGAGTGGATCTCAAGTTGCAGGGAAAAAAACCTCCTCGTGGATCTATCTACCCCTGGTCCCTGGCAGCTGTGCCCCTGTCTTGGTCCGGCCTCAACGACGGCACACTGGCAAAACTGGGGACGGCACACCTTGGAGCTTGACAACAGCTTGGACCTTGGATCTCCTCTCGCCCCACCACCTCCTTGTCGTCTGCGCTCAGTCCACCACCTAGCACACAGACATACGACACGAGCTGATAATGGGCCTCATAAGCTGGGAGAGACAGGAGGCCAAAGGGGGGGAGGGACGCCAGACTTGTACTTGAGGGAGCGCCACCCATCCGATTGAGCCATCGCAAACCTCAGTCGTCAACTGTCTTGTTTTGGTCTTTCCAGCGCATCGCAAACCTTCACCTCTATTCGCGTCTCGCTCGCCCTAGCCACTCCATCGTCATTGGTTTGCCCAGCGTTGTCCTCCCTGCTTCCCACCAGCCCCTTGGAGCTGTGGGTTTGGTCTAGCTACCCATTAGCTCCCGACCACCAAATCAACAGTCACACTCTGGTCGGATCTCATTAATACCTCCTCCCCCCTTTTCACCTCATCGAGCAATCGACGGGGAGATCATCAAGATAACCCACAAGCCGTCTGAGGTCAGAACTGCTTTCTCGACTGCCGGTCCGCCTCACCCCCCAGCCGGCAAATTACTTGATACCACATCTCTACGCCTCCTGGTGAGGTGAACGCCTCACACCGGACATCCTGGTCGACGATCCTCACGACCACCACGTTACCAAAATACAACCCCAGCCGCCTCGGCAAAAGTCTTCAGACGAATTTGAGACCCCCCCCCAATCCACAGGCCCGCCAGCACACCAGTGTTTGATCACTTGACGGCATTTGCGACTTCCCGGAGAGCTGGAACATTCACATCCGTCTCTCGCACCCGCGTCTTTCCTCTCGACCCACGAACGCCACCCCTATCAACCGCCTCATCAGACATTCATACTGAGGCCTCGGCTCGCACCAGACCATTGCCTTGTTTAACGTCGCCTCCCACCTCATTGGACATCCTCAGCTTGTGCTCGACCACACGACGGAAACGTGCATTACCTCAGACACCAGGTGGCGACTCCTTCATACTTATCACCCACATTGAACTCGCATCTCCCGTCTGGGCGCCTCAACCTCCAAGCCGCTCATCATGCCTGGACTGATACCGCTGATGCTTCACGCGCCCAGCGCCGGCTCCCGAGGCAGCATCCTCTTCAGCCCCGGCAGCAGCGCCTTCCCTCTCTCATCACCGCCTCCTGCTCATACAACCCACAAGAGGATGGGCTCTTTGGACGCGGCCGCCGCCAGACCGAAGGCCCGGGGCCCAAAGCGACTATCGCTTCAGGCTCCCGCCAGCCTGCCCGTCCTTCCTTACACCACTGCAGACTGGACCAAGGCCGTCGCCGAGGTCAAGCGCCACTACAGCAACCGCCAGTACCGCACTTGCTCGGCACGGTGTTGTGAGATCCTCGACAACTTCAAGGACCAGGCAAATGTAGAACCCACCTACCTCATCTACCTTCACTTCTACGCTGCCACTTCCGTTGAGATGCTCGCTCGCCCTCTCAACCCCTCATCACCCTACCGGGTGAAGCTCCTCGGCCAAGCGCGCACTCACTACACCCGCGCTGCCGAGCTCATCAAGACTGCCGACGAGACCATCTCCAACTATTCCCGCCCGTCTTCAGCAGCGACTACTGCCCCGAGCCTACATTCCCCCTCGTGCTCCGTCTCCTCTCGCAACTCCACAGAGCTCTCATCGCCCACTGCCTCCATCTGCTCCCTAGAGGATGCCGTGGCGAAGCTTTCCAACACACCAGCTCCTCTCCAGCTCAAGAAGCGAGTCACGTTCACCGATGACCTTGAGCCTCTTGCTCAAGAGCCTTTTATCCGCCCCGACTCCCCAACACTTGGATTCGACGACTTCCGCAGCGGCTCTCCCGATGAGCCCCGTTACCTGCCTTCGCTCCAGGAACGCCCTGAATCCAAGAAGGCCACAGTCGTCGCCATCATGCCGCCACCTTCAGCACCTACCCCGGAGCCGCCCGTGGAGGACAGCGACGACGATGACTTCAGTTATCTCCGCGAACGCTCTATCCACCGGTACTGCGCCCTCCTCGCCGGTCTTGGGTCTCAAATTACCTCTCATCTCGCCGCCGTTGATGCCCAGCTGGCCCCCCAGCCCTCCGCGGTACCCAGCCAACGTTTGAGCTTCAGCCTTCCATCCCGGGCCAGCACGCCCGATGTAGACGATGAGATGCGGGCCCTCGACCTGAAGGCACGCATCGAGCGCCTCAGGGCATCAGGCTGGAAGAGACAACGTTTCAACCCTCGGCGGTACGAGGAGCTTCGGGAAAGCGTCCTCGCCGAGATGGCGTAAACGCCGTCAGATCTTACTTCACTTCATCCACTATCATTAACGACATATCACGCGCACCATGTCAACGCGCATACAGTTCTCACTCGCGCGAGTCGCGAATACGCAGACACAACCTTTCACGCATGAACATGTACATACGAAAACGGTATTTTACGCATGACGGCCAGGACAGGACCAGGTGGGCCAGGGACCGGAGGAGTTTCACAGGACAATGTGCACACATTTAATTTCTTATTTTCTCGGAATCATGTGGCGAGGGTGCAAAGCGGAGGGGCCGATTGCTGTACAAAATATGCCAGCCCTGCTTCAGGGCTATGGACGAGACTCGGAGGCCGTAGCCAATTGCTCGGCTGTGGGGGACGATGTATTTGAAAAGTCGCAGATACCAGCTTGCGTTGAATTGAATGGGAATCATGAACCCTGAACATATCCACACTCGTGCCATTCATGATTTGAAGTGCGGCCTCGTCCTGGACCCTGCTGCTACAACAGACGAAACACAAGATTGTAGATCAAACGAGGAAAAGAGCCCGGAGGCCGTCTGTTTTTGACTCAATAAAAACGCTAGACCAGAGCCATCATCCTTCCATCTCGCCATTCACTCATCCATCCGTCGTGCATGTATGACTCCAAAGCGGGCAACGCGGTCGCCGTCCCAAAGAACTGGGAGAAGAAGGAACACACATAACCAGAAACCCTCAAGGTTTGGAAACAGTCCGGCCACGTGCAGGGCTGGCCTCTGCACCGCACATGAAGCAAGGGGAAAGAAAAACGCGCACTGCCGTCCGCACCATTCCATGGTATCTTCAGCTCCCGAAGCGATCGTCCCACATCACTCGTTACAGCTTCCTGCCTCCTAACCGTGGAAGCTGCGCCTCTTGTGCTCCTTCTCCGCCTCCTCCTTGACCGTAAGGGTTTCCTGCTGCTGCTTCATCTCGCGCACCTTGGCGAAGACAACCTCGCGGAAGATGGCACCCTTGACGGCCTTGGAGAGCGACTTCTTGTCCTGCGGCACCGACCTGTGCTTGGCGAAGGCCTCGTCGCGGAAGTCGGTGTCGTCGGGGTCGTCCTCTTGCAGCTTGAGCGACTCGATGCGGTTGGCAAGCTTGACCATCTCGATGCCACGGCGCAGCCTGGCCTTGGCCATGTAAGCCTTGATCTCGGGCAGCAGGTTGTGGTCGGTAGCGCTGTCGCCGCTGAGCCACGCGTGACGGAGAGCCTCCTCGCTCGTCCAGCGCTTCTCCGGCTCGGGTTGCAGCAGGTGCAGGATGAAGTCCTTTGCATCTTGACTGACGTCCTTCCAGTACCGGTCATGGAAAATGACTTGGGCCGAGCTGCACTCGTCGATGAGGTCTTGAAGGTTTTCCGAGCGGAAAGGCGAATAGCCGCACAGCAGGGTGTATGTGATGACACCCATGGACCACATGTCGACGGGCTTGCCGTGGCCTCGCTTGAGCATCACCTCCGGCGCAGCGTAGCCGAAGGAGCCCGCCATGGTCGTGAGGACTTCGTCCTTGCGGTCGAGCATCTTGGCGATGCCGAAATCAGCCAGCACAATCTCCGAATCGGCCTCCCGGCTGCGGTAAAGCAGGTTCTCGGGCTTCAAATCTGCGGGCAGTCCGTTAGTCGGATCATACGAGTCCGGAAGGGCCAGTTGCCTACCTCTGTGAACGACGCTGTTCAGGTGGAGGTAATTGACAGCGTCAAGGACCTGCTTGATGGTCTGCGAGGCGTCCTTTTCCGTGAACTTGCCCTGTTCGCAAATGCGGTCGAACAGCTCACCGCCCGTGGCCAGCTCGGTGATGATGTAGTACTTGTCCTGTAGCGGGCGTTAGGGAGGCCATGTGTGTCAATTGCTGTTTGGGGACTCGACTCACGCGCGACTCGAACCAGTCGACAAACTTGACGATGTGGGGGTGCTTGAGACGCTGCAGCATTTCCAGTTCGTCGTAGACCATCCGCTCGTTGCCCTTGACATTTTTCTTCAGGATAATCTTGACGGCGACCTTGCCGGTGGGACCGTCAGCCTCGCGCACGATACCATAGGTACCGGCGCCCAGGGTTCGACCGAATCGGTATTTGGCCCTAGACATTGCGCACTCGTTAGGACTGAGCTGTCGCAACGATGGCGGGGGGAGAATGTCGCACTTCTTGTCGTAGCTCTCGGGCTGGCCCTGGAGGCGGCTGAGCATGTTGGAAACTGCGGGGTGAGGGCATCGCAGTCAGCTTGTGCGACATGCTCGAGCAGTGTGGGAGGACACGGCAGGCAGAAAAAGGGGGTACGGCAAGACCCGCGACAGCAGAGCGAAACTGCGTCGTACGAGGCAAGCAACTTACAGCTCATGATGCCTTGGTGGGAGGTGGTCGTGATGCGTCGGAGCGCAAGTTGATGGACGGGAGGGGTTGGAGCTCGAGAAAGGTACAGAGGACGTCAAGTACAGAGCCTCGGGTGCTGCTGTGACAAAATAAGAACTTGCTGCAGATGAGACGGCCCGAGAGCAGCTATACCAGAGCTGAGGCAGGAAGGATATTTGGGGGCTGAAGGAACGCACGAGTGATGGAGGGGTGCGGTGGGCAGCTTGGGTTGAGTGGGATCTTCGAAGCTGACGATGTGGGGTAATGTCAACCCAGTGGCCAGATGCCGGAGGGGAAGACGGTGGTGGGTGGATACGCGTAAGGGCGGCGTGTATTGGTGTATTGGTGTGAAATCGGCGCAAGGCGGAGCCAGATGAACGAGAAGAAGATCGGCCCTTCGCTCTTTAAGAAGAGGCTAAAGAGTCAAAGATGATCGGGAGGAAGCCGAGACTGGGAGAGGAAGCGAGAGCCTTGCCGCCAGAGGGTCGTGATGAGGGTCACTGCAGGAGCAGAAACTGGCCCAAGGCTCGGGGGTCTCAGCCGCAGAGACGAGGGGCAGAGTACGAGCATACTGGAGCAGGATTGGAGGAGGAGCGACCGGTTATCACCGTGGTGGGGTTGCCTCGGGGGGTGACGACGCCCATGAGAGGTCGACGGGGGGCCCGTGAGGGCCTGCAAGGGGGTAGGGGGTCACAGTGGCTTTGGGGTGCTGCTAATTGTGGCGGAGGAGCGCCGCATACCCGCTAATTCTGGGCTTTCAGGGCGGGAAGACGCTACTGGGATGTCATAAGGCTGGATCGGAGGCGAACCAGGGTACCTCTCGCCTCGAAGGAGGCCTGCGAAGAGCCCAATCCCCGACGGGATGGTTATTGCTCTCCGGACGAGTGCTTCGTTTCGATACGTCATCTCACACGTTGCTGCAGTGAAGACAGGAATCCGCCCGAACACCAGTCATCTGCTGTCTCATCATGGGGGTGTCTGCCTCTTCGGTTACACACCTGGGTGGACGCCCAACCAAAAGGCAACATCAGCCAGCCGAGATCTGAACTGTAGAAGACAATAGCACAGCCCGTTGAAATCCTGGATTTGACAACAGGCGAGATCAAGAGTGACCCGTACTGTCATTTCTACACCGTCATTTATACACCCATAACAACACTGCATGCTAAATCGACACTGGATGTCCAAGGAGACGGAGTTCGCCAGGTGAACAGCTGAAAGCCATATGCAGCTTGTATGTAATAGGACGGGCGCCGTAAGTGCTCTCCATGGCCTCGCACTTTCTGCTATGTTCCGTCCGCCACTGATGTTCCATGCAGTCCTCCGTCGCAGCTGGCCTTGTCACATAGACGTCTGACCAGCCAAGAAATCAAGCCATGCCCGCTAACCCCAAACTCCCGTGTGAATAGTCCCACCGAAATGCTTTCTTCGGCAGCCAACCGAGTGGACACTTCTCTGCCATGGGGCACAGCCATGCAAATGCCCGCTGTATCCGCAGATATTGCCCATCTCTTTGATCTCGGGAGCGATACCGCCCCTCGTCCCATGTGTGTGCCCTCGCACCTACACCGTATTGTCGTGATAGTAAAAGTCGATGTCTCGCGGACGCTGCCTGTTGCTTCGCACAAAGTCTTCGTCGCCAGGTGGTCGCTCGGCCTTGGAGTTGCCCGTAAGCATGCTCTGCAGGCTCATGCAGATCGTCTCGACATTCTGTACTGGACTCCAGCCTTGGGACCCGAGTAGGTCAAGGCAGATGATGCCATTTGAGTAGACATGGGGGTGCATAGGGATCGGTCGGTCTGTCGTCTTGGAGAAGGTGACTTCGGGGGGTTCTGCCAGAGGTTAGGAACCAAAACCGCAGCGGGAGCCTCGTCGAGGTCGAGGGTGGTGCGTGCGACTTACCGATTGGATACTGAGGAGAAAACTTGAACTTCAGTCGATAGACTTGATCGCGGTAAATCGGGTTGTCATCTAGAACCCTAATGTCCATGAACCATTCCTCGAAGTTGTCCGCAGAGATCAGTTCAATCCCAGGCGGGAGACCATTGTTCAGCTACGACAAGGAAGTCAGAAACGCGTGGTGACATGCGAAGCCAGCGAGTCGTTGAGCGTACCTTGTTGAGTTCTTTGGCAAGCCGCTTCGAGGCAAAGCTCACCGCCATGATGTAAGGCTGTCGGGTAGCCTGTCGCGTACCTGTAGGTAAGTAATGACGTTTGTGTGGGTGCTGATGTGTGAAGCTGGGAATGCGACGTGTAGGTGGCGGTAGGTCGCGTAGTGGCCACTGGGGCTGGAACGGATGGAGGGGTTGAGTGATAACCCCACGAAAAGGTTCAGCGCGCCTAACCTTTTCGACAAGACTGTCGCGCTGATGGGTCCCCTTCTTTTGGCGTGTCTGCCTTGGTACCCGAGGTAAAGCAGGTACTTCGAGCACCATGAACATCCATCGGCGAAGGCACCAGTTGCAGCAGAGCGAAAAGCAAGGCCATTTCTCCTCCCCATCACTTCATTATTGCGTGCTGTTGACGTCCTGCACTTCGTTCCCGCCAGCAGCGTGCTTGTTTATTTAGCGTTCGAACTGCTGAAAGAGGGAGGGATTGAGAGCCTCCCGCCGTGACGGAGCTCCAGGCCCCCACCAGCCGTGCATGCCCCGCTGACGCATTCACTTGTCGGTGGCCCCCGACCTGCCAGGACCCAATTTCGTGTCACCAATGGCCGATCCAGCCTCAAAGCTCCAATAGCTCCCTCGTCACTCCTGCATCCCAACCCCCGAGCTCCGACAAGCTATCTCACCAAACCTTATGGGCAGCCCAACATGGCCCCAAGAGTCAGCTTCAACACTGATCAGATCAGGGACAAGGCCCGCAAAGACCTGCTTAATCTGCTAGAGGGAGTAAGTAAGGCGTTCCCCGCCCACAAGCACCCCGACGCCCTACTGATCGCTGCGTGCCTGTATCTAGGTCCGAGGGAAGCTCAACCTTGTCCTTGAGCGCAGCTTAGCTGGCCCTATCGGCGCCATTGTCAAGGTCGCAACCCTCCAGGAGTATGGCGTGGACAAGTTCTTCTTCTTGGAGAATGACAATGCCGACACGAGCCAGCGCAATGTTGTCTTCATTGCGAGGGGCGAGTGTGCTCGCAATGCGCCAACGATAGCAGGTCAGTCAATCCCGACTCAGCACGCCTGCGTAAACATCAGATGCGAGCGCTAGCGACGTACATGAATCACAGAGAGAGACGTTCCCTGGACTCGTTTGAGCCTCGCTCCTGTACATGATCAAACGAGCGGGCTGCTGACGATCACCAGCCCACATCAGACGCCTCCAGCGGGAAAGCCAGACGGGCCACGAATTCCACATCTTCTGGGTTCCCCGAAGGACCCTCGTATCAGACACACAGCTCGAAGAGGCGGGCGTCTTGGGAGACGTCAACATCTCCGAGCTACCTCTGCATTTCTTCCCACTAGAGAGGGATGTTCTCTCACTCGAGCTTGACGAATCGTTTACCGACCTCTACCTCAATAAAGACGCGACACCTTCATTCTTGATGGCCAAGGCTCTCATGGAGATCCAACAGAACCACGGGCTCTTCCCTCGAATCATCGGCAAGGGCGACAATGCGAAGCGGGTAGCCGAGCTCCTGGCGCGCATGCGCCAGGAAGTCTTGGCTGGCGACGACACGAATGAAATTCAACGAGATGGTGGCTTGGCTCCGAGCACAACAATCGAAAGCGCCATCATCATAGACCGCGAGGTCGATTTTGCCACACCGCTTCTCACGCAGCTTACTTACGAGGGTCTCATTGACGAGTTGTTCGGTATTCAAAACAACCAGGCCGAGGTCGACACAACAGTCGTCGGCGCGCCAGCGCAATCGACAGCGGCCAGCGCTCAGACGCGCAAAAGGAAGATACAGCTGGATTCGTCAGACAAGCAGTTTGAACAGCTTCGCGACAAGAACTTCGCCATCGTTGGTAATCTACTTGGCCAGCAAGCTCGGCGGCTCCAGACCGTGCAGAAGGATTACGAGGGCCGGAACAACCAGAAGTCCATCGCGGAACTCAAGGACTTCGTCAATAAGCTGCCCACATACCAACAAGAGCACCAGAGCCTCAGGATACACACTGGCCTGGCGGAAGAGATTGTCAAGTACACTAGGACTGACCAGTTCAAGGGGCTCTTGGAGGTTCAACAGAATCTGGCAGCAGGCGCGGATCCGTCATCACAGTTCGACGCTATTGAAGAGCTCATTGCTCGAGACACGCCACTGCCGGAGGTTCTCAGGCTGCTCTGCATCTATTCATGCATCTCCGGGGGCGTCAAGCCTAAAGAGTACGACCAATTTCGCCGGCTGATCCTCCAAGGGTACGGCTATCAACATATCTTGACACTCAACAGATTGGAGAGACTCCAACTTTTCCTTTCCCGGTCATCACCCCTGGCTGGTATGATTGGGAGCTCTGGTGACAAGACAAATTACTCTTATCTCCGGCGACTGCTGCGACTCATCGTCGACGAGGTTCAGGAAGACGACCCTAATGATATCGCCTATGTGTACAGCGGCTACGCGCCACTCTCCGTTCGCCTTGTCCAGTGCGTGCTGCAGAAGCAGTATCTTCTTACGGTCACCAAAGGCAACGGTGTCACGGGATCGAACAGCGCATCTGCGGCTCAGGGCTGGCATGGCTTCGACGAAGCAGTCAAGCATGTCAGAGGCCAGACTTTCTATAATCTCCAGAAAGGCGAGGACAAGGCCGTCAAGGCTCGGGCCCTTCTGTCAGGCGGGAACGAGAAGCAGACGGTTTTCGTCGTATTCGTGGGAGGAATTACGTTCACCGAGATTGCTGCTCTACGGTTCATTGCGAAACAGGAAGAAGGTACGTCGAAAAGAGCGGTCTTCTTGTCGATTTTGGATGAGAACCGGTGGCTAATTTGTTTGACAACAGCTCGGAGAAATATCGTCATCTGCGCAACCTCGATCATTAGCGGGAATAGGATGATGGACGCTGCGATGGAAACGGAGTCGTATGCAAAGGATGTCAAACCGACGACCCAAGCGTAACAGGAGACAGTGGAATCGTCGTTCGCCGTCGCATTGCGGTCGAGTCTGAGCAGGGGAATTGTATATAATCTGGTTTCAGCGTCGTTCTCAGCGTCTCGAGGGCGCTTCTCATGCAGGAACAGACCGTGTCCGGATGTTCGACATTAAGCAGTGTTCTGGGTGAGACACGCGTTTCCCAGTCATTCAACGCCAGGAAACAAGATTCTAAGCGCGGCCTTTCTGTGATTGATGTTCGTTGTTGAATTGAAGGGAATCGAAGTTTCGCTAGACCTGGACGATGTTATGTTGAATGTCAGACGCCACGAGTAGCCTGGAGTGCACGTGACCCGCTGTTTCGGCTCTAACGTACAGCGGAGTCTGTAAACAGCGCCAGTGGGCTCAACATCACCAGTAGTGGTCTCACGGCTTTATATCTACCAGCATCGACCTGCAATCCTTGTTCCGGCTCCAAAGGAGACCTTGATGTGTCATCCTTCCCACGAACTATACAACTTCACTCTTTGCAGCCTTTCGACCGACGGATTGGGATTCTCTTACGCTCTGCGAAGTGGGTGCATCTCTGCCTCACTGGGCGCTCGGCTCAATTGGTACGTCGAGAGAACCTCATATATTGGCTCTCAGACGTGAGGAGGCCCTATTGTTGCAGCACTAATGTGCCTCTTCAGGACGCCACAATCAGCACTCGATGCACGACGATGGTGCCGGCCCCGACTGCCCGCCTACGTCCTGCCCTCTGATGGCAGTGAGGACTAGCAGCCTGCTTTTGCCACAACCGATCACCCATCTACCGCTTCTATATCTCCACTCACCACCACCCCGATTGTTCCGCCGGCCGATCGTATGATGAGAACAAGTCCCAGGTCGAGGGAAAAGTTGGGAATTGGGTCTGGGAAGGGTTTTTTTTCGCCGTCAGCACACCTAGACTCACACATGCCGCACTCGTCACCACACTTAAGGGCCGCTAAGACACGATACTCGATATCCCCTCGACGGGATCCTATGTCATCAGAAAGCAGTCAGATATCGTCTGAAGCCATGTCTGAGATTGCTTCAGAGATCATAGTTCAAGGCGAAGATATGGATATAGACGACTCAATCCACGACAGTTCAATGGCTACCTCCGCCGTAGCTTCACCAGCTGAGTATGCAAACTCCCTCCAAGATTTCTGACGGCCCGTTTTCCTGCCTGCGCCTTCCACAGGATCCATCGAGACTCATCATAGAATCCTTCTAACCTCATTCAGCCTCTCAGGAATCGACGAAATGGCAGATCCCTCACCCCGTTCCGACCTTCTCCAGACGAACCGCGATTCGTTAGAGTCGCACATGTCACACGCGTCTGATCAATCTGAGCTGTCATCTCTCCTCTCTTCAGTCTCTAGTAAAGCTACAACACCAGTCGATCTTGACACGGCTCGAGACTTGGCCATCTCATCCGCCCGAGATTCACCTCCTCGCGAGGTGCCCAGACGGACGTACAATGTGCAACCGAAGTCCTCTGTCCCCGCAAACCTCGACGACGCGACCTACGCTGGCGAATGCATACGGGCCGTTGAGGCTTCAAGACTCGATCCGTTTTCCCTGCATCAAGGGGAATACCAGCTTCTGCGACGACACATCACTCACCCTCAAGTGACGACATATCTCAACGTCAGGAACGGCATTGTGCGCCTCTGGTACCACAACCCACGTGTGCCAGTGACGCGGGAACAAGCTGTTGGTTGTGCAAATGCGCGATGGTTTGACGTCGCCAGCGTCTGCTATGACTGGTTGGTGCGCAACGGCTTCATCAATTTTGGATGCATCGAGTTTCCAGCGGCACCCGACGAGAAACCACAAGAACTACCAGTCCCTAAACAAAAAACAATCGTTGTCATCGGAGGTGGCATGTCTGGTCTCGGATGCGCGAGGCAACTGGAGAACCTGGCGAAACAGTACTCAGATCGATTCCGGGAAATTGGGGAGTTGCCGCCAAAGGTCGTTGTTCTAGAGGGACGCACTCGAGTGGGCGGTCGTGTATACTCACGAGCATTTACAACAAAACCGACAGTGTCGGTACCCGGCTTTCCGGGAGAAAGATTCACAGCCGAAATGGGTGGCATGATCATCACGGGCTTCGAGCGCGGAAACCCGATCAATGTCCTCCTGCGCGGCCAGTTGGGCCTTCACTACCGAGCTTTGCGACCAGAGACTACCATTTACGACTCGAACGGTCGGCCCGTAGACCCTTTCAGAGATGAACTCGTAGAAAAGCTCTACAACGACTGCCTTGACCGTGTCAGCGAGTACAAGCACCACAACCAGCCCTCGAAGCTTATCCGAGGTAATCATGATTATATTGAGTACGGTCGCGACAGCGGAACGGACGGGAGCAAGACTATCGCTCAGTCCGAAGAAGCCGCCGCTGCCCTGCCACACGCAGCGCCTGTCTCGCAGCAAAACGTCCCGGAGCGAGTGAATCGTGTGCCAGTATCATCAGATAAGCTGACTGGCCGAATCCATACCGAACCGGGAACACCAGCTACTAGCAAAGCCTCGGAAAAGGCCAGGGAGATGGGCTGGACGCTGAAGAACAATATCTCTCCGGACGCCAACATTGATCTCGCCGACGCGGCGTCACGGTCCGATTCGACTCTGGGCTCAGTCCTTGATGACGCCATCGGCCAATACCGTAATCTTGTCGACCTTACTGCCCAAGATCACCGTCTCATTAATTGGCACGTTGCGAACTTGGAGTACAGCAACGCTACGAGCCTGCATAATCTGAGTCTCGGCAATTGGGACATAGATGCCGGCAACGAGTGGGAGGGCAAGCATACCATGGTCGCGGGCGGTTACCAGAGTGTCCCACGCGGCCTTGCTCTGTGTCCCACGCCACTTGATATCAAGACTAACGCACCGGTCCAGAAGATCAAGTACGATGGGGAAGGTGGCTCCGGGCGGCCCATCGTCGAGTGCGAAGACGGCACGGCGGTTGAAGCGGACTATGTCGTCTCGACGATTCCCCTTGGTGTCCTGAAGCAGGGCAGTGTCACATTCGACCCTCCTTTACCAGGGTGGAAGACAGATGTCATCGAACGAATCGGATTCGGCGTTCTCAACAAGGTGATTCTTGTGTACGATAAGCCGTTCTGGGATACTGAACGACACATCTTCGGCGTTTTGCGAGACGCACCGAATCGTCACAGTCTGGCTCAGAGTGACTACGCCTCGCAGCGGGGTCGCTTTTTCCAGTGGTTCAATGTCACGCAAACGACTGGTCTTCCCTGTCTAGTAGCTCTCATGGCCGGAGTTGCGGGCTTCGATACGGAGCGAGAAAGTAATGAGGATCTCGTCAAAGAAGCGACCGGCATTCTTCGAGGCGTCTTCGGGCGTAGCAAAGTCCCTTTCCCAGTCGAGGCTGTTATTACTCGTTGGGGATCAGACAAGTTCAGCAGAGGCAGCTACTCGTCTTCAGGACCTGACATGCACCCTCATGATTACGATGCCATGGCCAGGCCCATCGGCAACCTTTTCTTCGCGGGAGAGCACACCATCGGTACTCATCCTGCCACGGTGCACGGCGCGTACATGTCCGGGCTGCGTGCCGCCTCGGAGGTCTTCGAATCGATGCTGGGCCCGATCGAGATTCCCTCGCCCCTGGTCCTCCCCAAGAACAGCGTCCTGCTCAAGCGCAAGAGCCCGGATGAGGTGCGGGACCCTGAACGAGCTCGTCTCGACGCCCATGAGATCGCAGCCTGGGAGTTTATCGTTGGCAAAATCGGCGAACGCCCCATCTCGCCTGGCAAGGTCGCCGCCAACGCGTACGTGCTCTACAACAAGGCCTACTTCAATACCGCACGAAGAAGATGCGAGAAGGAGCGCTCGGGTAAGAAAAAGGTCAGCCCCAACGACGTCAGAGTCATGACGTCCAAGATGTGGAAAGCTGCGACACCTGAGGAGCGGAAGCCGTTTGAGGAAGCGGCGCTCGAGGCCAAGGCTGCGCACACAAACGCCGTGCAAGAATACAATGAGAAGTCGGTCCAGTGGGACGAGTTCTACGCAGTCTTACGGGCGGAATACGAAGAGGAGCACGCTACTACTACTGGGTTGTCCGCAGCGGATGCGAAGCATCGGCGGACGAGCAAGCCTGTAGATTATGCAGAGGATGACGGCAGTGAGCCTGATGTCTGAGCAAGTCTACGGAGCTGGCAAGGTTGCGATGAGGTGTTTGTTTGCGTGAGGACGGTGGTTCTGACCCCGGCCGAGCGGCGATACGGTGTTAAGGATTTCTCGGTACATACCCTTTAGGCATTCTGCCGCGGCGCCAGGGCGCGAGGCGGACACGCGGAACTCGGCGAACAGCATGAGAGGTTGTTGAGTCTTTTCGTCTTCGACCTTGTTTTGCACTCTAGCTCATCAATACACATTGCACATACATTCACTCGGATTCTTCGGGAGTTCAAACGTGACCGTCTCATCTCCAGGTCAAAGGTTTATTGGGAAGGCTTTGGTACACCGAGGCATGGGTGGCCATCGTTCAAGAGCTTGATACAAAGGGAAGAGGTATGGTATTCTCCGACGCAATGCATCTTGCAGATTACATGTCCTCCGAGGCCGTCGCACCCGTGATAATCTCGACAAGCTCGCCCGTGATGACGGCTTGGCGAGTACGGTTGTACAGAATCTGGAACTTGCTGATCATCTCGCCGGCGTTCTTGGAAGCGTTCTGGGGAAATGTCAGTATGGATACTTCTATTATGGTGAATCTGGCGGTACTCACGTCCATGGCGTTGCGACGGGCGGACTGCTCGCAGGCGTGGCCCTCGGCCAGAGCCCAGAAGAGGGAGTTGGCAAGGGCGTACTCGCGGAGGTTGGGCAGAAGCTCCTCGTCAACCTCGAAGGAGGAGAAGTTGGCTAGAAAAGGCACGTCAGACAAAAAGGCCTCGTTCACGTCTTATCCGCTGAAGCTTACCGGAGGCGGTGATGGCCTCAACGTCAAATGCCTCAATGACGGCGGGCTCGTAGCTCTGAGCGTTCAAGAACTTGTTGTAGACAATCTTGACGTCGGAGTACTCGGTGGGGAGCTGGACGATCTGGTCGGCGATGGCGGCGGCATCGCCGAAGGTGGGAACGTCCTTGCCAACACCGGCAAAGTTGAGAACGATGTCCTTGCCGTTGGTGCGCTGGAGCTGGGACCTGCACTTCTCGCCGATGATGACCATGTCGAAGGGACCGGCGTCGGGGGTGGTGCGGCGGATGTAGCGGGAGAGACCGGAGTGAATACCACCGCAGAGACCCTTGTCGGAGGAGCAGACAACAATGAGCTGCTTCTTGCCCTCGCCCTCGGTGGGCTTGGTCTCGGCCGACTCGAAGACCTGGTTGGAGGTCTGACCGTAGGCGCGGGAGTCGTTCATGGAGCGCTGGGCGCGAGTGAGCTTGGTCGAGGCCACAATCTTCATCGTGTTGGTGATCTTCTCGATGTTGCGAATGGACTTGAGGCGGCCTTCGATCTCACGGAGGGTGGCATAGGTGGCGGCGGTGCTGGGGGCGCTCGCGGCGACGCTGCATCGGAGCCGTCAGCATCATCATTCCATCGCAAGTCGATTCTCCTGGCATCTGCCGCTCATCCCGTCCATCGCTCGCTGTCCAATTGAGGGCGCGGGACCGCGTTTCCCAGACTCTGCCAAACTTCTTCCGAGGGCCAGACCACTTACCGAGGAGCCGCAACAGCAGCTCGCAGAGCTGGCCTTGCCGCGCGGGAGAGCATTGTGAAAGATTAGGGAGGTGAATGAGCCTTGCACCGGAAGAAGCTTCAATTGACCGCGGATCGTCTTCTAGGCCAATTGACAGGCTGGGGCGAGTGCTTGAATGGGCTGTCGATGGGGTTGAGAGGCTATTTTCAACCGGCAACGGGCGAGCAGCCAATGTCGGACTTTCCCGGCTAGCCGGGTTTGGCAGGAACAGCATCACGTGATCTTGCTGGATGGAGTGGACGGGACTGGATGGAGGGAATACGGCGCGAGGCTCCACCCACCTGCCACCTCAGCCGCCCGGGCGTATTGCTCCTACCTTAACTCCTGGGGCCGCCCCAGCCAAATCGTTAAGCCAAAGCTTCCCTTCTTTCAGCCAGACCTTCGTCTCCTTCTTTTCTTCGCGACTGCCCTGCGGATCCTATCCTTCCTACAATCTATCGTACGTGGGGCCGGCAGCGTGGAGTGGCCGGGTCTGCAATCTTTTTCCGCTTCAAAACTTCCAAGAGCCGCCAATCGACGTCCACAAACCCGGTACTGCGAACCACGTAAAGCTTACAGCAACCGCGCTTCTGCGATTTTCTCACCAAGTCCATACTCCATAATACCACCCACTAGTGTCGAGCCAGCAACCCCACGGTCTCGCATTCGCCATGGCCGACAGCTCCGACGACGATATGCCTCTGGCGAGGTCTAACGGACATGGTAAGATTTTCTTGATTTCCTCTTCCGGCGCATTCCCCCGCCTCGATGCGCCTTCCACCACCCAGGCTCTGTTGACGTGTCACTTGCTTCGGGACTCGACGCGCCTTGTTCACGACGTCTTTTATCCTCTTGTCCGCTTCACCAGATTCTAACAGCCGAAACAGTCTCCGCTTCCAAGATCTCGAAAGCCGAAGACAAAGCCATGGACCAAGCCGCTTCCAAGGCCAGACCCGCGCCTCCTGGGATCTCTGTGCGCAACGGTCCCGTCCTCGACGAGATGGACATATCCCCCGCCCAGGACGGACTCGCGAAGCGGAAGGCGCGCACCTCCATCACCAAGATCAACTACCAGGACGGTTCAGACAGCGATGACGACAAACCATTGGTGGGTACCGAGCACGATTGCGCCTCGGAGGCACGACTGACCAACCGTCTAGGCTAAGCGACAAAGGACCATAACACAGAAGGTAGAAGTTGACTCGGACGACGATGTACCCATCATGAAGAAGAGAGCCAAGATGCCCCCTTCATATATGGAAACTGCGCTTCCCGAGTCCGATTCTGACGACGACCAACCCTTGAGCGTGAAGCTCGCCGCGAAGAAGGCCAGCATCGAAAAGGACGCCGCAAAGGAAGCCAGAGCCATCCGGGCACAGGAGAGCAAGATGAAGAAGCCCGCCGCAAAGAGAGCGATCAAGGACGATTCGGACGACGAGCCTCTGGCCAAGCCCAGGCGTCAATCCAACGGCGTGGGCGCTGCGAAGAAGCGCACCGTCAAGGACGAATCCGACTCTGATGAGCCCATCTCGAAGAAGGTCAAGAAGGCGCCTGCAAAGGCAACTCCTGCGAAGGCACCCGCCAAGGGCGCAAAGGCCAAGACCGCCACTCCTGCAAAGAAGGGCAAGGCTGCCAAGAAAGAGGAGAGCGAGGAGGCGGAAGAGGAGGAAGGGGTTGATGAGTGGTGGAACGAACCCAAGAAGGAGGACGACAGCGTGAAGTGGACCACCCTCGAGCACAACGGTGTCATGATGGACTACGTATACGAGCCGCTTCCCAAGAACGTCAAACTTGTCTACGATGGCAAGCCGGTCAACTTGCCCATCCAGGTCGAAGAAGCTGCTTGGTTCTTTGGTTCCATGTTCCACTCCAAGAACAACGTCGAGAATCCCACCTTCCAGAAGAACTTTTTCGAGGATTTCCGCGAGGTCATCAAAGAGCACGGTCCAGCAACGGATAAGGACGGCAAGAAGGTCGACATCAAAGACTTCCACAAGATTGACTGGCAACCCTTGGCCGACTTTGCTGAGATGCAGAGTGCTCAGAGAAAGAACAGGACCAAGGAAGAGAAGAAGCAGATCAAGGAGGAGAAGGATGCGCGAGAAGAGCCCTTCAAGTACTGTCTCTGGGATGGCCGCAAGGAGAAGATGGGCAACTTCCGCGTCGAACCCCCCAGTCTCTTCCGAGGCCGAGGCGACCACCCAAAAACGGGCAGGATCAAGAAGCAGGTGTTCCCGGAGCAGATCACCATCAACATCGGCAAAGATGCTAAGGTCCCCAAGCCTCCCGATGGTCACAAGTGGAAGGCCGTGGTGCACGATAACAAGGCCACATGGCTCGCGTCGTGGCAAGAGAACATCAACGGTGCTTACAAGTATGTCATGACGGGCTCCAGTAGTTCCGTCAAGGGCAAGTCCGATCACATGAAGTTCGAGAAAGCGCGCGAGTTGAAGAAGCACATCGACAGGATTCGCCGAGACTACGGCAAGGACCTGAAGAGCGAGACAATGGCCGATCGACAGCGCGCCACGGCGATGTACCTGATCGACAGGTTCGCGCTTCGAGCTGGTAACGAGAAGAACGCGGAGGAGGAGGCCGAGACGGTCGGCTGCTGCTCTCTCAAGTTTGAGCACGTCACCTTGAAAGAGCCGAATACCGTCGTCTTTGATTTCCTGGGCAAAGACAGTATTCGCTTCTTCGATGAGTTCACCGTCGATCGTCAAGTCTTTAAGAATCTCAAGATCTTCAAGAAGGCCCCCAAGGGCGAGGGTGACGACATATTCGACCGCCTCACGACGACACAGCTCAACAAGCATCTGAAGAGCTACATGGACGGCCTTACCGCCAAAGTGTTCCGTACCTACAACGCCTCTTTCACCATGTCTCGCCTCCTCCAGGAACTGCCCGTCGAGAAGGCCACCATTGCAGAGAAGGTCAAGCTCTACAATGACTGCAACCGTAAGGTCGCCATTCTTTGCAACCACAAGCGGACTGTCGGTGCCGGCCATCAGGCCCAGATGGAGAAGCTTGGGGATCGCATCAAGGGTTTGAAGTACCAGCAGTGGCGTACTAAGATGATGATTCTCGACGTCGATCCCAAGCAGAAGAAGAAGATGGGGGCAGATTTCTTCAAGGTCGACGAAGACCTCGACAATGAGTGGATCGAGGGACACCTGCAGTTCCTCTACGAGGAGCAGAAGACCAAGATCACCAAGAAGTTTGAGAAGGACAACGAGAAGCTCGTTGCCGAGGGGTCCAAGAAGCTCCCCGAGAAGGAGCTTAAGGAGCGCCTCAAGGCTGCCAACGAGTTGCTGTCGAAGCTCAAGAAGGAGCACAAGACCAAGAAGGTCGAGGCCGAGGGCAGAGGCCCCACGGTGGAGAAGCTCCTCGAAGGTGCCAAGAAGATTGATGAGCGGGTCAAGAACTTGGAACTCCAAGCCCAGGACCGCGACGGCAACAAGGAGGTTGCCCTGGGCACCAGTAAGCTCGTAAGTATCGACCACAGTCACGGCTTCTCGTGATGGCATATGCTGACCTCCTGCAGAACTACATCGATCCTCGTCTCACGGTTGTGTTCTCCCGAAAGTTCGACGTGCCGATCGAGAAGTTCTTCTCCAAGACGATGCGCGAGAAGTTCAACTGGGCCATCCAGTCTGTCGAGGACGACACCTGGGAATTTTAGAGCACGCCTCTTCGAATTCGGTGAGGACAGCATATCGGCAGCTGCTCGCCTCGTTTTTTTGTATACAAGTTTGGCTTAGAAAACCGGCACCGCTGCCTCCGCCCTACTGGCCAGTCGCGACACGACTGGCCAGTTTCTCAAGCAGGGAGGGCGTTTGATAGGCATCGGGGAGCCGGGGATGGTTGGCTTTGTGGCTGGGTTGCTTTGCATCATCACGGTGCTGGGGTGGAGGGTGGGAGGCCGTCAGGGGATGATAATCATGCGACAGCGGGCGCGGTCAGTCGCCTGCTCACGGAAGGTCTGCTCTTTTTGCTCCCGATGCATCACACTCTGGCGTAGGCAGGCTAGACAAATCCAAACCATAACATACATGATCAACGAAACAGGTGAGGTAGCGTAAGCTCGAACATGTGTGAAGGGGGGGGGGCGCAATGCTCACGGTGGAACGGCGCAAGCATAGTGATGTCGGGAGATATATTCCTCTAGTGCTACGTGATCATTCATGATTGATCTCTATGTTGTCGAATTCCAGGCCATCTGGCCGCCGCTATGCTATGAATAAAATGATCAAATGCGCCTCATGCATGTCCGTCCCTCCCGGTATTTTCCCGTGCCAGAGGTGCTCCAAGACGCCCCCACCCCTGGCGGCATTACAAAGTTGGTATCGTGTCGTGGTCGTACAAAATCGTCTCCGGAGGCGGCCCTGTTCACCTCCTCACCACAGCCAGGACGCCGGCGACGAAGGGCACGGCGAGGAGCAGGGCGTGGGGCTGCAGCGAGGCGGCGGCGCCGATGGCGCGCAGCTTGCCCTCCTCGGTGATGCGCCAGCCCTCGGGGACGGAGCCGCCGTCGGGCCTGTCGCTGCCGTCCCAGGGCCAGCCGGTCTGCTGGGCGGTGGCCTCGTCGGTGCCGATGCCGCCGGGGGGCACGGTGGGGGCGGGCCCGCCGGTCTCGGCGGCGGCGGTGGCGGTGACGGCGACCTGGTCGGCGTTGCCCTCGTTGGCGTTGACCTCGCCGCCGACGGCCTCGATGGACTGCCAGTTGCCCGAGTTGTCGGTGTACTTGTACTCCTTGCCGGTGGAGTAGTCGACGACCTTGATGTCGCGGACGACCATGTTGAAGGGCCCCTCGTTGAAGTCGGTGGGGCCCTTGGCCCAGGCGATGGTGCCCTCGGCGTTGGCCGGGTCGCCGCCGGACCAGGCGCCGAAGCGGACCTGCATCGGGGACTGGGGGTACTGGTTGTCGTCGGCTTCGTCGTAGGTGAGGGTGCGGACGAGGGTGCCGTCGACGTAGAACTCGGTGCGGTCCTTGGTCCAGTCGAAGATGTAGGTGAGGAACTCCTCCTGGTTGTTCTTGTCCATCTTGTGGAACTGGCCGCGGTTGTAGGAGGTGACCTCGCCCTTGCCGAAGTAGTTGGACTGGACCTCGTGGGGGTCGGCGCCGAGCCACTCAAAGTCGATCTCGTCGAGCGTGGCGGACTGGAGCACGAGGGAGGAGACGATGCCGGCGCCGGGGGCGGCCTTGAGGGTGATCTCGACGCGGCCGAACATGATGTAGAAGAGGGACATCAGCTGCGGGGCCTGGCCGGAGGAGGCGACGGTGAAGGTGACGCCGTCGTCGCCGTAGGTGGGGGCGCCGGCCTCGATGAAGGTGTCGACGGCGCCGTTGGTGAAGTCGACGTCAATCGCCATGCCGAGGGCTGTGTTGGGGTCGCAGGCTGGTGGGAGATGTCAGTCATGATTGTCTTGGACGGGGGGGGGGCTTGCCCGGTGAGGTATGTATGGGGTGGACCTACTTGTTTGGAGGGGGTTGCAGTCCGTCCATGTTTGCGCTGCGGCGAGGGTGGAGAATGCTGACACGGCCGCCGCCGCCGCTGTTGCTGCCCGCCTTGACCTGGAGAAGAAGAGCATGGTGTGTGTCGAGGGTGCGGAAAGGAACGCTTTGAAGGAAACGAGTTGTACAAGAAGAGAACCGGGTGGACGGGGCCTCGCTCGCGCCACAAGACGTAGTAAGGTGGTGCTCAGCGCTGGTCGGGTTGCTTCAGGTGAGGAGTGATGTCTCGCGATGTCTCTTGTGGCGGAAGACAATGGAGGAGGTGAGAGACGGGAATGTGACGACTAGGTCGAGAGAGATGGAGGGCAGACATGGCAGCACTAGAAGCTATATGGCAGACTTCCCAGCCTGCAGGTTCAGGGATGTGGCGGCCCAAACGACGGGACGGTGGGGAACGGAGGCAGCGACAAGCAATTCAAGATCTTGGAAACCGCTTGGCCGAGCAAGTCCCGGACGCTGGTCAAGGAATACGAAGCTGAGCCCGGCGACGTGGCCCCGTCAGGCGCAGGCGGAAGGGGTTCTGTTGTCGCATCAACGACGTGGGGAGATTTGGGGGAGGTTGGGATGGGAGCCTGACGAGCGAAAAGTTGGGTGCTGATTGGACGGCTGGGGGCTGAAAGTGTGTGGCTGGAGGAATCGTGGTGGCTGGGATGACGAGTTCTTGGCATCTTCGAAGCACTTCGAGGCTCTAGTCGCGCGCATCGTTCGTCCCTGAAATTACAATGGCAGCCCGGGCCTGCCGCTTTCTCTCCCGATTGGACTTGTCGTCATGGGCCGGAGACCGTGGGGTCCGATGTCGATTCTCGAGCTCCTTCTGCCATGTTGGTCGCCATGTGGGGTGGGGTGCAGCCGTCAGATAAGAGGCCCAAGTCTTCGTCCGATAAGGCACGGTGTGGTCCGGTGTAGTCCCCGTGACCTATCCCGGTGAGACCCCTCTGACCGAGTACCTCCCCTCCTGCCATGCCACACCTGCCATGCCACAGGAGCAACGAGCACCACGGTCTGTCCCAACGAGAGTATTGAGAGGGTAATGCTTATGCAATGGATAGGCCCAGCCCCCCGCATCTGGCATGTTCCCCTCACGCCGGACACCTGACCAGCTTCCGGTTGTGGTACAGCTCGCCGGCTCACCGAGCGCGTGACGTCAAAGGGAAGCCGCCGCTGCCCGCCGATGCCGCAGGTGGGTGGGTGTAGGGCCCTTCAGCACGCCCCAGGGCGCCGTATCGTACAGGGCGCCACCTAGGGCGCTGCCCACAGGGCGCGCTGGAAAGGGCAGGCCGCGGCGCAGGACCCCTGAAACTACAGCAAATCACAGCGGTCGCAGGCGCCATGGCGACATGGGTAGCTGCGGGTACAAGCGGAAACGCCCCGCTAATCCACCTGCCCGCCCTATCGTCGGCCGGTCGTGCCTCCCCCCTCCTTATCTCGAGTCACGATGTGTAAGAGGATCGATGTATGGGGGAGCCCGGTGAAACCAATTGCCCTTCCTACACCTCTCCATCTGCTCGTGTGTGCTCTCGAAGCTGTGTATCGAGGCTCACCACCGCAGACTTTGATCGAGAAATCGAGCTCACATAAATACGTCAAAGAGCCTCCGCCCCGCGCTCCTTCATCATGGCCCACCTCGCAACCCGCCGCGCCCTCCGCCTACGGAACCTGAGAGCCATGTCCACCGCCTGCCAGACCAGACCAGCCGGCCTCGTGCCCCGGCGATCTTTCCATGCCAAGCCGAAGCTCAGCTCGGCGGGTGAAGCCGCTCCGGTCCAGCAGGACGCCGTCTTAGAGAACCACCAGCAGCCGTCCGTGTTCGACAGCCTACGGGAGCGCCGAGCCAAGGCCGGGAAGCTCATCGCCGGCGTCGCCGCCGCCTCGGACAGTGACATGTTCAAGGCACCCTCCTACGGGAAGCCGGAGGCCAAACGATGGGACCGTAAGAGAGCCAGCCGTCGAGCACGCATGGTGGCGTTTCACTTACACGTGTGACAGACCACCTGAGCCACGAAGCTGTCGTGCGCAAGCCCTGCACCCTCAAGCAGGCTGCTCGCTACCTCAAGACTCCAGGGCTCGTTTCCCTAGGCGGCGGCTTGCCTTCGAGCGAGAACTTCCCCTTCTCGGAGCTGACCATGCGCGTGCCCACGCCGCCAAACTTCTCTGAGAAGGACAACCTCGCCGCAGACAGCCCCACGGCGCAGACGATCCGCATAGGCAAGTATGATGTCCGTGACGGCAAGTCAGAGTACGATCTCTCCATCGCTCTCAACTACGGCCAGTCCACTGGCGCCGCTCAGATGATGCGCTTCGTCACCGAGCACACGGAGCTCGTCTACAACCCCCCCTACGCCGACTGGCGCGTCTGCCAGACCGTCGGCAGCACGGGTGCGCTCGAGCAGGCCCTGCGCATGCTCTGCGACCGCGACAGGGGCGACGCGGTCCTCACGGAGGAGTACAGCTTCTCCACCGCCCTCGAGACCATCGGACCCCTGGGCATCAAGACGTTTGGCGTCAAGATGGACGCGGAGGGTCTGCTGCCGGAGAGCATGGACGAGCTGCTGACGTCGTGGGACGAGAAGGCCCGCGGTGCGCGCAAGCCCCACGTCCTGTACACGGTGCCCTCGGGGCAGAACCCCACCGGTGCGACCCAGGGACCCGAGCGCCGCCGCGCCATCTACGCCGTGTGCCAGAAGCACGACGTCTACATCATCGAGGACGAGCCGTACTACTTCCTGCAGATGCAGCCGTACGCCGGCAAGGACGCGCCCGTGCCGCCCGCGCCTGCGAGCCTGGACGAGTTCCTGTCCGATCTGGTGCCCTCGCTGCTGAGCATGGACATTGACGGCCGCGTGATGAGAATGGACTCGTTCTCCAAGGTGCTGGTGCCCGGTTCGCGCCTGGGGTGGATCACGGCGTCGGCGCAGATGGTGGAGCGGTACATCCGCCACGCGGAGGTCGCGAACCAGGGACCGAGCGGCTTCTCGCAGGTCATGCTGTGGAAGCTGCTGGATGAGACGTGGGGCCACGAGGGGTACCTGAGGTGGTTGATCGACCTGCGGATGAACTACACCCGGCGCCGCAACATGCTTCTCGCGGCCTGCGAGGAGCATCTGCCGACAGACATTGTGACGTGGACCCCTCCTGCCGCCGGCATGTTCGTAAGTTGGCCCCTTTCCCCGTGTCCTGGCTTGGAGGTTTCGTACTGCGGCTGACAGCACGCAGCTCTGGCTCAAGATCGACCCCGCGAAGCACCCCGATCACCCGCAGCGCTCGGTGCTCGAGATTGAGGAGGAGATCTTTGGCCACGCCATCGACAACGGTGTGCTCTGTGCTCGGGGGTCTTGGTTCCGCACTGAGCCCGACACGCCGGCGAAGGAGATGTTCTTCCGCGCGACGTTTGCGAGCGCGTCGGAGGAGGCGATGAGCATTGCGATCCAGCGGCTAGGCGCGGCGATTAGGAAGTCGTACCGCGTCGATTAATCGACGATTATCGAGACGATCTGGAGAATACCGGGGGGTTGGGGGGGGGGAGGACCAACATGAAGAGACAGGAGAGGGGAAGAAGAGCATGACTGATTTGAAGCATTTGGGCCAGGATGGCCAGGGAGATGGCGTTGGCAGAGCTGCATCATGACAATCTTTCACCGAGGGAGTCATCATTTAGAATACGACTATGACTATGCCTTGCTACCAGATTTCTTGTCCATGTTTTTGTCCATGTCGAGCATCTCAGGGACAAATAGGGGCGGGTCACGTGGCAGCAGTTGGACCCTCCCACTTCACAGTGCAGCTTCGGACGCCGCTCTGACTCACACACGGTCCCCGCGAAAGATCAATCGCATCCGCCCCAAGGCCCAGAGCCACCCCTCTTCTGCCCGGGCTCGCGAAAACTGCCCCTCACTTCCCGCGATCCCTATCACCAAAACCCAAACCTCCAGCACCCCACGCAACCACCCACCATGTTGGACGCCCTCGACTTCATTGCCGAACGCGGCGGCGACCCTGAGAAGATCAGGGAGAGCCAGCGCCTGCGTGGCGACCCTGTCGAGCTCGTCGATGAGGTCATTGCCCTGTGGCAGGAGGCGCGCAGCGGTTCGTGATGGCCCCTCCTGATCCTTGCCCTAACAACTTTTTTTCCCGGCCGTTGCTCCCCCTTCTCTCCCCCTCTTCCGTGACAACAGCCATGCTGATGGACCCCTCAAGAGCAGTACAAGGTGACCCAGTTCAACGCGCAGATCGGTGCCGTGCAGAAGGAGATTGGACAGCGGAGGAAGAACAAGGTCGACGATGCCGACCTGCAGACGAAGAAGGCCGACCTGCAGAAGCAGCAGAAGGAGCAGGAGGCCGCCGCCGCCGAGAAGCAAAAGGGTGCGTTGCCTTGCCTTGCTTTGCTCTGCGCTGTCCCGCGACTGTGGGCGACCGACCGATTCGGGGACTGACCCGCCCGTGTAGAGCTGCGCAACAAGACGAGGATCATCGGCAACTACGTCCACGAGTCCGTCCCTGTCAGCAACACCGAGGATGACAACAAGGTGATCCGCACGTGGAAGCCCGAGGGGCGCGAGCTGAAGCCCTTCGCCGCCGCCGTCTCGCATCACGATGTTCTGCTGAAGCTCGGTGGTTACGATCCCACCCGCGGCGTCAAGCTCGTCGGCCACCGCGGTTACTGCCTGACGGGCATGGGCTACTTCCTGTGAGTGCCCCCCCGGAGCCATTTACGCTGTGCATCATCTCTCACACGCCAGCAGCAACCAGGCCCTCGTCAGCTACGGCATCGAATTCCTCTTCAACAGGGGTGCGTCCCCCCCCCCTGAGCCCCTATAACCGACCCTTCGAGAGCTAACCCGGCTTCGCCCAGGCTACACCCCTAACCAGCCCCCCTACTTCCTCGACCGCGACCAGATGGCCAAGACGGCCCAGCTCTCCCAGTTCGACGAGGAGCTCTACCGCGTCACCGAGGGCAAGAGCACCGACGGCTCGGCCGACAAGTACCTGATCGCCACCAGCGAGCAGCCCCTCTCCTGCCTGCACGCCGACGAGTGGCTCCAGCCCGGCCAGCTGCCCATCAAGTACGCCGGCTTCAGCACGTGCTTCCGCAAGGAGGCCGGCAACCACGGCCGCGACGCCTGGGGCGTCTTCCGCGTCCACCAGTTCGAGAAGGTCGAGCAGTTCATCCTCTGCAAGCCCGAGGACAGCTGGAAGTTCTTCGACGAGATGATCGACATCTCGGAGGAGTTCTACAAGTCCCTCGGCCTGCCGTACCAGGTCGTCAGCATCGTCTCCGGCGCGCTCAACAACTCGGCGGTGCGTTGCCCCCCCCCCTGATCCATAAGTCCGTGTGATGGGTGCTAACTCGTCGCAGGCCAAGAAGTTCGACCTCGAGGCCTACTTCCCCTTCCAGGGCGAGTACAAGGAGCTCGTCTCGTGCTCCAACTGCACCGACTACCAGACGCGCGAGCTCGAGATCCGCTTCGGCGTCAAGAAGGCCAAGGAGGCCCCCGGCAGCGGCAAGAAGGAGTACGTCCACGCCCTCAACGCCACCCTGACCGCCGCCGAGCGCACCCTCTGCTGCGTGCTCGAGAACTACCAGACCGCCGAGGGCCTCAACGTCCCCGAGGTGCTGAGGAAGTACATCCCCGGCCAGCCCGAGTTCATCCCGTTCCAGAAATGAGCGCGCGGTGCCCGGGCTGTGGGGAGGCGGCGTCGAAAAGGAGCATGGGTGGGGATTTTAGAGGATACTTGTCCCTAGACTTGCGAGCGAATGAACAGAGAATGACATGTCGACGTGGCTGCTGCGATTGAGGCGTCATGTTTCTAGACCAGTTCCCTCTCATATGATGTGCGGTCCGAAGGGGAACACCCCCTCCATTCACAGACCAGGCCAGGCTGCGAAGCATCCCACGGCTCCAATCATGAAAAGCACAGGCTCGGCGCCCCAGTGAGCGCCCGCGGAAAGTCCTCCGCCTGTTTTGTTCCCGGCAACAGTCCACTAGCGAACCCAGCCGCTTCTTCTACTTCTTCGCACGTGCCGCATACCTGCCGAATCCTGCGCTCGCCTCAGGGTCCGCAGGGCTTCACCTCGCAGGCGGGGCGCGCATGTCAGATTGAGCTTACGGCTTATGCCCCGTCACCTCACCTTGTTCCAACGACATGCGATGAAATGACTACGTCGAATCGTGTTCGTTGAGATATCCGCGTCAAATGCATGCTTGAAATTACAATCCAGCGCCACAACCTACTGACTTCCCTGGCCACCACCTTCACGCCTTCTTCGCTTCCCAAAAGGCAACCTTGACGCCCTGGCCCGGCTGCAGCACAATCTCCGACTTGAGGCATGGTTTCCCGCCGTCGACTTCGTCCATGTAGCTCTCCACCCGCTCGTAGCGCTGGAACAGGCGACACAGCACGTAGCTCATCTCCGTCAGCGCGAACTGCTGCCCGATGCAGATGCGCGGCCCGCCGTTGAAGGGGATGTACGTCCAAGGCTTGGGCTGCCAGTGCTGCCAGCGTTCCGGCGAGAAGACGTCATGCGGTGCGAAGGTGGCCGAGGGGGGCGGGTAGATGTCTGCGCGGCGCTGCATGGCGAGAGGAGAGTAACCGATCGGGGTGTTCTTGAGAACAGGCAGAGGCAGAGTGCCGTCAGGCCCGCCGCCGCGCGGGAGAGTGGTATCGTGCAGGGCGAGGCGCACGTTGTAGGGGACGACGGGGTAGAGGCGGAGAGTCTCGTTCATGACGTTCTGGAGATACTTCATGCTCTTCAGATCTGCGTAGGTGGGCTCGCGGTCGGGCCCGACGTATTGGAGGATCTCGTCACGAAGCTTGCGGACGAGTTCCGGCTGGCGAGAAAGCTCGTAAATCGTCCAGGAGAGGGTACAGGCGGTGGTGTCGCGTCCGGCGAGAAGTACGGCGACAAGCTGGTCGCGGATGACCTTGCGGTCCTGCGTGAAGCCGGCAAGCTCGTGCAAGAAAGTGTAGTCCTTGTCGGATTTGGTCTTGGAGAAGAGCTCCTCGGGGCTCAGGCGAAGGGCGCGATCGATGTACTGGTTGACGAAGTCGTTGATGACACGGAGGCCGCGGCGGAAGGAGGCGCGGGGTACGAAGCGCCTCAGGCCGTTGGAACGTGCGATGATGCTCTGGACTCGTTGAACTTCATTGAAGGCCTCAGCAAAATCCTGACGAGGGGTTCTAAAACAGTGTAAGCTGGGTCTCAAATCAAGAAGGTACATTGAAGGGCCACTCACGACATGGACTTGACATCCTTGCCCAGGAGAAAGTCGGTTGCAACATCAAGAGTGTAGCGGAAGAACATGTCACTAATGTCGAGGATCTTTCCGTTGCCGGCCTCAATGTTGACCGGCTGACTCTCCCCGTTCAGTGCACCGCCGTTGGCGATGGCCTTGAAAAGTGTCTGGACATGAGACTCGAAGCAATGCAAGTCGCTGACCCGATCGCGGATGAACTGAGGACGGATCAGATGGCGGCTGGTGTGCCACTTGTCTCCATCGGTAGTGAAGATGCTGTCCCCAAGGAACTCGCTCCATTCCTGGTGGAAGGGCTCGCCCTTGCCGAAGTCATTGAACTGGGTTGCCAGAATGGCCTTGATGTTCTCAGGGTCAGCAGTGAAGACGATGCGCTGGCCGAGAACTCTCGTCTCGCCAGTGAAGTCGTCGATCTCGCGGAACTTTTGTTCCCAGAATTCAAGATTGGTGTGCGCCCTGGCGTGCCGGATGGCGTTGAAAACGAAGCGGAGGCCGAAGGGGAAGGTCAAGCTGTAAACCTTGCCCGAGGTGTAAGGTGCCAGGCGGCGCAGGCGGACGTGTTCATCAATGCGACCGAGAACGACCCAGAGGATGGTAGCAAAGCCGAGGAAGACAGCGAGGGTCCTGGCGGAGATGTTCTCCACGGCAAAGTCGACCAGGCCCATGGCGGGTGAGGTTCACAAGGGTCGAGAACGGACGAGCAGATCAGAGTTTCGGGCGGACGTCGGTAGCGGGCACGTGGCGGCGTCACCAGTGGCTGGGTCTGGATCGGTCTCGACGAAGGAATAGGCCGGGACTATGAGACGAAAAGGTCGTTGGCTGGTGGGCAGCAGACTATGACGAAGGACAGAGGAAAGAAGGACCCGGTATGCCTTTGGAGATTCAATGCTTGGAGGTGAGCAGAAGGAAACGGGAGAGCGAGGTGCAACGGTGGAGGAGGAACGCAAAGGAGACGGGAAGCCCTCCAACCTTAATAGGGATAAGGACCGACCCCTCGAAGTTGGCGTCCAGAGAGTCGCTCCGTGTGGCAAGTCGGCGGAGAGTGACGCTTGTGCCGGTGCGGTGACGGGCCCCCCCACTTGTTAGTGCTTGGTGCCCGCTTCGACCGTTTGTTTGGGCTGCCTGCTGCTGGTCATTGCAGGCTAGTTAGGTGGCCAGCACGGGGCCTGCGATCTGGAGATATCCCGAGGGTCCTTTCCCTGGCTTGTGCTTTCCCCCAGGCGGCCGCCTGGGCCTTGCTTCACCTTCCCTTGTCTGTCGTCCCTGATCGCGAATGGCAGCCGATGCGAGGCCGAGAGATCTCATAGGCTGCTAAACGGCCGGCCAAATGTAGGGCGTCTTGGTCTGTCTGGTCTGGTACTGCGGGAGCCCTCGTCCAATGCGGCCGCGCAAGGGTTCTGTTGTGGAAACGAAGAACCGACCGTTTCCTGGGTTGGGGAGGAGCAAGCACCCGTGGCCGAGCATACGCCCACGTAGTACATAGTCATCAGCTCTCGCAGGCCATGGCCTTGATGCAGGGCCGGAGAGACGAGGGAAAAGAAGACGAAACGGAGCCGGAGACGGAGGCGGGAGGGTGGACGGGAACGGAGATTCTGACTGTGTCCGATGCTGGGCACTGCTGCAGGGTTGGCGTCTCACAGACCGGTGCAGATGTATTTGCGTAGGTCAGGCCGTGGTGGTGATGGAGATGGGAATGGAGAGATGTGGAGACGGCGGCCGTTGAACGACGCTGCCAAGAACAGTGATGCTAGGACAGTGTGTATATACATCCTACACGGGTACGTGGTGGGCAGGTGCCTCCAGTCGTGATTTCTTCGATGAAACGAGTCCTGGTGCTGGGGCAGGTGTTGGTGGGTACAGCGGTGGAGGGTTACTTCCTTGGTATGCCGCGCTCCTGCCTGCTTATGCGCCGCATGTCAGATCCAAACGCCAAGCTCAACCTCAACCTCAACCTCAACCTCGAGCTTCTTCTGCTTCCATCTCTCCTCTGAGGACGTTCGCTGCCAGAGAACAGCAAATACAGTCATCAACCATTCCAGCTGCCGGCCCGAGTACCGCCAAATACCAATGCGAGACTCAAGTACAGACAACCCATCTCTGACACAGTGCTCAGGCGCCCCACCCACCCTGAGCCTGTGACAAGACGATTTGAATACCCAGAACGGGAAGAAGCTCGTCTCCTTGCCTCTCTCCACCGCCCACAACTCCCCCGCATCCGTTCCGTCTCTCCCGGTGCTAGATCCAACCCATGCCGCCTCTGCGCGCTAGCGGACGTTGGACATGGGCTTCCTGCCTCCTGCGACCAACACGAAAACCAAGAGTCTTCAGCTTTCTGCTTGCCTTTACCGCTGACTTGATAGGGCCGTTGGACCCCTCCCCACCTCGTCGAAAACGTAATGAACGGCCAACGGCGCCCACCATCACGAGAGGACGAATCATCCCTTCATCCACTGCAAGGTGGGCCTGGTTAGGTTGCTGTGGCGCTGCATACCGCTGTGCAGAGCTTCTGGTGTAACCCCTGGACGATCGACCCCGTGGGGAACCCCTCACACGCCTGCACACCCTCTCGCACGAGTGCCGCGGCTTCGTTACTGGTCCCCCCCCGTACCCAAACTTCCATGTGAACATCACGGAGCCGGCCACCAGTTCGTCCGACGGGAATGACCTGACTGGTTCACTACCTTTTGCTGACATTCGGTCGCTCTCATGAGACTTCCGACATGTGTGCCTATTACATCGGATACCCGCACTCCTCCGGCGTCGTCTGCGAACAAAACGTCATGTACACCGGCGCCGACCCGACCCCCCGCGCGACCATTCTCTCCCGAAACTCGGCCAAGCGCGGCGCCGCGTCGTATTGGCTCCGGTTCTGCCCCGACGCGTCCGTCCGCCCCGACCACAGCACCTCGCCCGCCGCGCTCGTTCGCGGCCACAGCACCGTGTCCAGGTTCACCGCGTCGATCGACTCGCTCCACGCCGTCACCTCACCGCCGAGCACCAGCTTGGCCTCCTCCTCCGTCAGGCCCTCGGACGGCTCGTGCGAGTAGATCAGCCGCCACCCCTTGGCAGGCGAGCACCAGTCCTGGAACGGATAGAACGTCTTGAACGCCTCGCCGTTGTCGAAGTTGAGCCAGTGCCCCCTTCCGCAGTCGAGATACCAGAAGTCTGAGTTGCTGTCGATGACCTTGTGGCCCAGGGCTGTCACCTTCTTGATCGACGGCCCGCCGAGCCAGGCCTGCACGATCACGTCCTTGCCCATGGTGATGTTCCACTCGAGCGCCATCTCCTCCCACACCATTGGCACGAGGCCGTGTTTGCGCACTCGCTCGTGGTTCTTGTCCATGAATTTTTGCAGCAGGGGCTGCAGGACCTCTGACGAGTTCGAGCGAACACCTTCGTCCAGCATGGAGTCGTTCTTGTTCAGCTCGTCGCCACCGGTGTGGAAGTACGCCGTGTAGGGGGCGACGCGCGGGAGGAAGTCGTCAAAAAGCGTGTCGAGGAAGTCATCAACGTCCGTGCTGTTCATCTTGAACGCACCGCAAGGCGGCTGCACGCACCACCAGTAGTAGGGCTGCTCGTTGTAGGCGACAATGAGCTCCGGGTAGGCCAGGGCGATGGACCCCGTGTGGCCGGGCATGTCAATCTCGACAATCACCTGGACACCCCTGTTAATGGCGTACTCCTGGATGAACTTGACGTCTTCGGGCGTGTACGAGAGGCCCTTGCGGTAGGCGCCCTTGGCAGACAGGTCAGGCATGGCAGGGATGTCGAGAGGCCAGGACTGCGAGTCGGTGGCGTGGATGTGAAGCTTGTTCATCTTGCTCCAGGAGAGGCCGTCGATGGTGCGCAGGATGTCCTTGACGGGGAAGAAGTGCCGGGCCGTGTCCATGAGCAGGCCGCGATGGGGGTACTTGGGCTCGTCCTCGATGGAGACGGGCGCCTGCTTGGTGTACCAGGAGGTACCGGACGTGTGCGCGTAGAAGAGCTGGGAGAAGGACTCGAGGGCTCGCAGGATGCCAATGGCCGTGGCGGCCTCAATCTCGGCCTCGCCGTCTTTGGAGAGGGTCAAGGTGTACGACTCGTCAACGTCGCCGGACAGGGCCTTGTACGGGCTCTCTCCGTCGTCGGTGTCAGTCTGCGTGATGCGAAGCGACTTGACGCGGCCCTGGTTAGCGGCGTGCAGGTCGGGCTCGAACTCGGTGTTCTTCTCGTGGAGCATCCACGGGACGAAGTTCTGCTGGAAGATGGACGTCATGGTCCGCGAGACGGCGCCTTGGACAACAGCCTTGCTGCTGAAGGTCGAGCCCGCGTCCGGGGTGTAGCCGTATGTGTAGGGGAGCTGCATGTTCAGAAGGGTCTCAGCATCCTGCGCGAAGGCACCGCCGGTGTCATGGGGGGAGGGGGAGTTCCAGCGTACAGGGCCGCCATTGTAGGTTATCTCCAGGGTCTGGTCTATGAGGAGGGTGGTGTCGCCCGTCGTGAGCTTCTTGGGGGCGGGCCAGATGCTGGCGCCGGTGAGGGTGACGGCGAGCGACGAGAGGAGCAGGAGGGGGGGACGCATGGCGGGCGGTTCAGGGGACAGCTCGGTCAAGCGACGAGCTCTCTGGTGCACGAGATGTAGGAAGCTTGACAGAGTGCGGAGGTGCAAGAAGGACGCTGTCCTGTGTGCTCGTGACGGGGGGAGGTAGAACAAGGGGGGAATTATATGCTGTCAGACGTAAGGAGAGCAAACGTATCGTCGGCGGTCGTCAGGGAATGAGGTGTGGTGTCGCGGTCAGCCCCCGGGGTGCGGATCCTCGGATGCAGGCGTCCAGTGGGTTGGTCTGGTCTGGTTGTGTAACTCAAGGGACTTTTCTAAAATTGGGCATGCCGTGGAGACGGAGGCGGTCCAGAAAACGAGGACTTGGCGGGGAGCAGACGGCAGAGGGAGGGCTGTACGACGTTGTCTGAATCTCGGAAAGCCTCCAGAGTGGATGGATGACGGGTCCAGCTGGGATAGACGACCAGCTAGTTACCTAGCTAGCAAGCAAGCCAGCTACTGGCAGGGTCTGGGGGGGCCTCCCTGACGGGGCGCCGGCAGTTGGGGGTTGGGATGGGATGGGATGTGCGGGACGACGTGGGTGGGTGGGAATGATGATTCGGCCAGCCACCGGTCTGTGTCGTGAGATCTACAGCCGCATCTAGGGAGGTCGGAAGGTGGAGGCGATGCAGAGCGAGGGGCGGTCGGGTGGCGGCAACGTTACCTCAGCTGGCGGGCGGGCGGCTGGTGGGCTGAGAGGTGACGATGTCTCTTCCGCTGTCAAGATGCGTGATGCGTCCGCGGCCAGATGTGCGATGTGGCGTGTCGTTGCTCGTGAGAGACGCGAAGCGGGGGATCCGGTCGAGATGGCAAGCGATGGGACGGCTTGGCGGGAGGGTCATGGGGATGGCATGTGCAGGGTGAGGGTGTCAATCTGCCGTGGTCTGAAGACACGGGGCGTGGAGAGGGATGCTGTGAGACGACGAGGTTTGGAGGTTACACCGGTTTGCTTGCTCGTTCCATTTCTCTGCATGGTCATTCAGGCTCGTGTCATGTGGTCAGCCGAGGCGGCCCAGGCTCCAGCAGCCGTGGGATGCATCATGGATGGGGAGGGGGGGGATGGATGGGAGCTTGCACGAAGCTTGCCGGTGCATCCAGGGATCTAGATGAGGGGAAGGGGGCCATGCTGTGTCGAGGTAACGACCATCGGCCCTCCCTCATTCGACATTCGAGAGACAGACAGGGAGAGACCGTCGTACCGTCTCCAGAATGATGTCAAGTAACATTGGACCACGACGGATCGGCATTTGAGTTGGCTCGTGCAGCACGCGCTGCGTCAAGGAAGCTCCTGGTCAGAGGACTGATAACCATTGCAACATCGCCCGTCTTGGCAGAACATTCATCGCCCGAGATGTGCACCCGAGCATGCTGCTCGACGGTACCCTGATCTTCGGCATCCGACCGACGAGTCCGCACCCGTCATGACGCCCGATTCGCACAGTGCGAATATACAACACAGCGCCGTTGGTCTAGCGGTATGATTCTCGCTTAGGGTTCACCCTGAAGCACAGCTTGCGAGAGGTCCCGGGTTCAATCCCCGGATGGCGCCTGTTCCTTTTGCTCATGGCCCTCTCGAGCGGGAATTTCGATTTTTGTCGCTTTTGCTGTTCCTATCAACGTCCATGGGGTGCGTTGTGAGGTGTTGGAGCTTCCACGATGGTGGTGTTGTGATGGGGTGCGTGGTCACAGTGCGGGACTTCGTCGCAAGCCACCAGTGTCGTCAGTCGTATCAAGTACACCACCAAGCAAGTAAAAGACAGACATGTGAAGGGTGACATTAGGTATTTATTCCTCGGTTTTCGAGGCTACACGTGATATCTGTTGTACAGTCTGGACAGCCACGTCCATCTACATGAACACAAATCATACAACCACAGCAGCTGCAGCCCTCTCAACGGAGCCACTGCATCAGCTTCGACACCCGCTCAGGAATCAGCCTGCCGATCCCCTGCAGCCCAAATCGGCCGACGGCCTGCATCTTGGCCATGTCGTCTCCCCGGAACCGAGCCAGACCCGTGTCGCCCACCGGCGCCTTGCCGGGGTTCGTCACTTGCATCGCCACGTCGTAGCCCGCGCGCAGCGAGCCGACGACGCCGACGGCCGAGTACGACGGTCCCGCGACGGCGAGCTGCCCGTTGAACGCGGCCGCCAGCTCGCCGTCCGCGCGGGCCATGAGGTCCCGGTGCCCCACATGGTGCTGCGGGATGCAGTCCTTGTTGGTGCGCGCGAGCATGATGCACTTCTCATCGGGGTCGATGCCGAGGTGATCGTGGAGGATCTCGCGCACCTTGGCTTTGGCGTCTTCCTCGCTGTACTTGCCCTTCATGAGCACGAACATCTTGGTGCCGTTCGGCTCCTCAAACGGCTTCGGAAGAGCGTCCGAGTCGAAGAAGACCCCGAGGAGACCGTCGAGGTCGTTGTTCGAGTTGTCGTGGCGGGGCAGGAGGTAGCCGAGGCCCTCGTACGGATGGTTGAGGCCTTCCTTGGGGTACCAGACGTTAACGGCTGTGATGGTGACCGACTCGGTCGAGGCGAGGGCCGGAAGATGCTTAGGAGCCAGCCTGAAGAGGTGCTTGCTGTTGATGGTGGAGATGACCTTGTCATAGGCCGCGGGTGAGGCACTATCCGCGGTAGAAAGCTGAAAGGGTGGTCAGCAGAGGTTTGCATGTGTTCTTGCGACACATGGCAATGAAGCTTGAGCCCTTGGGATCAGAAGGAAGGCAACGGAAAATTTCGACATCGTTTTTGCGCTTTTCCGACAAGACGATAAAGGTTTACATCCGCAATATTTCATCATAAAAGGCTGGGTGAGAAAGAAAAAAATGAGAAACGTACCGTAACCTTGCGAGCGTCTGCGTCGTACTGAACACTCGAGATGGCTTGACCCAACTTGATCTCGACGTTGGGCTTGTCCTGCAGGCCCTTGGCGATCGCCTTGGGGACAGAGCTCATGCCTTCGGGGAATGCAATGAGTGCGCCCTGGTGGCTCAGCTTCACCATGTCGCGGACTTCCTCGCTCAGCAGCTGCGTCACCAGAGCCACCTCATGCTCGGGCATATGGCAGATGTCAGGGAGAGGTTCCTTGTACCAGTAGTTGTACCACGGCTTCGGCATGACGGACTGCATGGACAGCCGGTCGATGTCGCCGCCCCAGATGCCGTGCAACACGGCCGAGGCGAACTGGTCGACGGCGCGGGACTCGCCCGCCGCCATGCGGATGAAGTCTCCCACAGACATGTCTTTCGGAGGACGCCGGTCGCCGTGGTCAGCAAAGGTGCCGAGGCGGTTGCGCTTCATCCGCCAGAAGCCCTTGAGCATGGGCTTCCAAAGGAGCTTGACCATGTTCTTCGGCGTGACGGCCACGAGGTTCCCGTCGATACGGACGTAGCGCGTGCCGCCGGGCCTGAAGCTCGGCATGATGTCGAGGTCGTTGAGCTGTTTGCGTGGGCAGCCAGATCAGCCAATTGCTCTTCAAGACAGACCGCAAGCGCGAGTGGAGGCAGGGCAACGCACCAGATTGAAGAGCACCAGGTCATCCATCTTCCAGGTGTCCCGGGCGTAGCTCCGCAGTGTGCGGGGGCCGCGCTCAAACTGCACGACGCTCTTTTGGCCGTTTTGCTCGAACTCGACCTTCTGCGTGTCGAGCCAGCCACCGAGACGATCGCTCGCCTCGTAGAGCGTGATCTTGGTGCCTTCAGGGGCAGACTTGGCGAGATAGTGCGCCGTCGTCAGGCCCGTGATGCCACCGCCGATGACGGCGATGTTTTGCGGCTCGCCTGTGGCATGCGTCGCAAGACCACGACGGTGAGCAGAGGGTGTGCATGCTCTCACAGCACTGTAAGCCGACGGTGCCGAACGAGGCGTCCACGGCGAAACCGTCATGACAGACCGCGAGGCCACACGCGTCGGCGCGGCAGCGGCGGTGATGCCATGGCTGCGTTGGAGGGCTTTGTTGCAGAACATGGTGGTATGATATGTTCTCAGCAGGGACAAGAACGCATCTTAGCCGTGTCTGCAGACCATTGAGTAAGCTCAATGGTGGAAGGCACGGATGGGACTGCTGTTTGGGGAGGTCGTCTGGTGGGAAAATAAGAGGAGAAAAAAAGTCGAGCAGGCCGTGTCGTTTGATGATGAGCTGACCTCACGATCCACAGCAGCTCGGTTACCTTAGCGAGCCAATCCCGGCGGGCGGGTACCTGATGACTAATGTGTGGTCTGTTCTTTCCACAGTGCGCGGCCGAGAGAGATGGGTGCCGGGCCATTGCCATACGAGAAGGCTCGGGTATTGGCGATGGCCGTCCTCCAACAGCCTTCAACAAGGCATCGACGCCATCCGAATCGTATGTGGAGGATTCTTGTGGGCATGAATAGTTTAGGGAAGCACCCTAAAGAGGACTTCTGAGAAAGGGCCCTCGATAAAAATCAAGACTGCATTTATTCAATACATTGTAAGGCATGTACGGATTTATGTCATGTAATAAACATCATCTCTTCATTCATTTCAACGACCAACTGCCTTGGTACAGAAAACCACCTCTGATTAATGATAGGTCACTTGATTTCACCATTGTGGCTTACTGGCCGAGAAGCGCGTGCACAACAAACCATCGTCTTAGTCGCCTGTCGACTGGTTCCTCATTATGCTGGTGTTAGAAGATGCGAGCTAGTCGACGTTTCTCTGGTCTGATTCCCTTGTCATCGGCGTGTCGAAAGAAATTGCTCCAAATCCTCCTTCGAGGCTCTAGTTGACGAGCTTGTAGGTGTACCAGTCTTGCCTGATACCTTCGAGGCAGCTCATTGCATCCTCGATCAACGAATCTCGCCCCACTCATGAAATACTGCTCCAATATCACCAACAAGGTCACACTTCATGGTGTGGACTAGGTCTGAAGTCACCTGCATGCCGTCCAACCAGCGACTCGTATTAGCTATGAACATCCATCATCACTAGTTCCCAATTCTCACCCGTTCGCAAGGTAACAGCATGTGTGTCTGTTCTGATACAGTCACGGCCTCGACTGGGATGGTTGATGCGCACACAAGGTACTGGCAAGCATTCAGACAATGGAGCTCCCTCTAGTCGCCGAATGGCCGCCGCACAACTGTCACTCAGGTCATCGTAACAACGGAACCGTCAATCTACAAATATCGCACCACTTCACGTCCCCGACCAAGACTGGCGCCACAAGCGACGAACGGCATGAGGTAGGCGACGAACGGCACGAGGTGAACAACACGGCAGTGACGGCGAGACGACGGGTAGCGCGTACAGAACACCAAGACTTGAATTGGGCCATCGCCGGGCCGTCCCCCAACGCCGCTGAATGCCATGGCTCGTAAGCCCGATAGTACAGTTACAACAGGTTTCTCATCATTCCCTTCGTCATTTGCTTTCCCGCCCCCGTCCCGTCCCAAGTGTCCGCCTCGGGCACATCCCTGGAGGGGGTCGGCTCATCTAAGTAATCAACTCCTGCTTCACGGCACTGTCCTCCTGGCCCATCGCGCTGTCCTCCGGAATCATGACCTCCTCATCCTCGCCGTCCACGACGAATTTCCGCTCGCTGACGTGCTCGCCGCCCTCGGGGGTCCACACCTTGTCTTTGAAGCCGCCCTGCTGGCCCTCGTCGTGGGAGTACGCGCAGTGCGGGTTCTTGCAGGGGTTGAACCGGCACTTGACCTTGACGTGCGTGAACTTGCAGCCCGATGTCGTGCACCCGGAGCCGTTGCGGCAGAGGGGCATGTCGGGGTGCTTGAAGGGGCACTGGGGGTTGTGGCAGTTGGGGAAGAACTTGCAGTCCTGCTCGCCCTGGTGGGCCAGCTTGGTGGCGGGCGAAGGGTGGCGGCCGACGCACTTCCGGTTCTTGCAGGCGGCGCCGAATGTGCAGACGTCGTTCATGTCGACGTGCGCGCCGGGCGGCGCGGCTGGCGACTGGTGTCCGAACTTGCAGTCCCTGTTGGTGCAGCGGAGGTTGAACTTGCAGACCGTGTCCTCCGGGTTGGGCGGCTCGCGCTTCGCCATGTCGACGTCCTCGCCCTCGGCACCAGCCTCGCCCTCGCCCTCGGGCTTGTTCTGATGTTGCCTGTTGCGGTTGTTGTTGCGGTGCGGCTGTTGTGTGCGTTCGAATAGGGACTTGCCGTGGCGCTGCTGGCCCATGCCGCCGTTGCCACCGCCGCTCATAATTTGTTGTTGAAGCTGCGCCATCATTTGCGACTGCTGCTGCATCATGGCCATGAGATCCATCTCGCCGCCCTGGGGCATCCCCCAGCCGCCGTTCATGTTGCCCATGCCGGGGGGGCCGTTGGCGCGCACGTTCATCCCGCCCATCGCGTTCATGCCGGCCTGGATGTTGGCTGCGCGCGCGTTCATGCCGCGACCGCCGCCGCGCATGTTGCCGCGAGGACCAGTCGGAGGGCCACGGGCGTGCGAGTTGATCCTGTCGTTGCCGCGGGTGCGATGGAGGACCGAGTCGCCTGTCCTGTCGAGAGCCTTGCCGAGCATGCGCTTCTCGCGGCCGCCCCGAACGTTGTTACCATTTCGCATCGACCGGGGGCCCGTAGGACTGTAAAACGTGTCAGCAATCGCGCGCCCTGCGAAAGGGAAGGAGTTTAAAGGGGGAGTTAACATACGCGTTGAGCTCTGAGGCTTCACCAGCATTCATGTCGGTATCCATCTCGGCATTCGCCGACTCGTCCTGCGCGCCAAAGTTCATCCCTGGCGCGGCTTCCGAGGGTTGCGCCGCCGAGAGCTGGTTGTTCAGGACGTCGACCTGCTCGAACATCCAGGCGACGAACTGGATCGCGCCGGGGTCGTTGGCGGGGAGGCCGAGAAGGTCGGTGGACAGCTCATTGACGATCTCTTCTTGGCTCTTGCCGTTGACGAGGGTCAGGACGATGTACTCGGAAAGGGCGGACGCATCGTGAGACTGCGCCAGGCCGACCTCGATAAGCTTTCCCTGGATCGCCTCATTGAGGGCATCTGCCAGCGGGGTGCCGACGACGACTTGGATAGGCATGCTTGCGAGCGCCTCGTAGGCGAAGGTCGCGTTGGTGGTCTTGCTTTGATGTTGCGCTGAGATGCGCAGGGCGACGAGGATGTCAGGTTGAGGGAGATATTCGTCGATATGGTAGATTGCAGACGGCAGCTCGGAGACGCGTGAGATGGGGGTCGTTGGGTAAATGAGGTTTGGAGAGGCTGCTGCGTTTTCTGATGACGGCAAATTCCTGGAGCATGGAGCCGCACGCTTTGCCTGATTGGGATGGATGTGGCGCACGGAATCACGTGCCTCGCATCTCGCCGAACTAGACTAGCACAAAATACGTCTTTGCCTGTATTACAGAAGTCAAGAGGTTGGTTGGTCTTATCCAGTCGTCAGTGGGCAGCTCCGTCTTATTAATCCACCAACCTTCCCAAGAAACTTTCCTAGGGAAGGGCTAGAGTCGGATGGACAAGCTCTCGTTCTTCTTGTTGCGGTACTACCAGAGTTATTAATGGCGACAGGCTGCTTTGATCGAACCTTCGCGCTGCATCTACCCTTTTACTTCCAAAGGATACTCCTTTCTTGTACCCTCGAATCAAAGGGCCTACTTGCATTGAGTACATGTACTCGTCTATTGTCATGCAACGATGAGATTCGGCCACGGAACGGTATTGACCTATGATCTCTTCGTCAAAGAGACATCTCCACCATCTTTTCTTCTTCGGCAGAGTGACAAAGTTGAAGGAGGGCTTTGCAGAAAAGCACCTGTTCCTCGAGTCCGGAGGGAATACCAACAAGTGCTTCTTAGAACTGATGCAACTCGCCATGCCGAAGTACACACACTGACTGGCCCGCGTGGGCCTCGGAGCCAGCCCTCCATTCCGCCCGAGATGACCGGCGACACTTGGCCCGCAGTGCCCCCATCCCCCGCCGAAAGACTCACCCCACGCCGCCAGCCCCCTTTGACCCCATTGGCGCACCTCCCCGTATTCCCACCAAGCCAGTGCCTGAGCCCCTGGAAAAATCCCGCCCTGTCCCACAGTTCCAGAACTCCACACCGCAGTGCAAGCCCTCATATACCACACAATCCTCGCAACTTCCCATCGACCGGCCCCTGATTCAATCAGGGATTTGTTCACAAACGCGCCGTTGGTCTAGTGGTATGGTATGATTCTCGCTTAGGGTAACACCCTGAAGCTTAGCTTGCGAGAGGTCCCGGGTTCAATCCCCGGATGGCGCCCAATCTTTTGCTTTTTGCGCTGCCATCTGGCCAGACGACTTGTTGCGAGGTTTTTTGGTTGTTTGTGGACGGTATCTCGGGTATGATGGAGGGCTAGCTCGCCATTTTATTCTTTTTTAAGGTCATACACAAACATAAATACATGCCATCCATTATGGCTATCACGTATTGGATCTCATAACCCTTTGACACGGGAACTTGAGTGGCAGGCATGCATGACACGGTTGCTTGCACTTTGACATACAGCCACCAGCAATGAGTCTTGCAACCAGTGTCTCCTCATCGTATAGTACAGGGGCTGCTCGAACAACAATGGCCAATCCTCGACAGCCCAGGTTCAAAACGGATTGTTCTCCATGAACCTCAACATCTCGTGATTCCTCTGGTACCAATCCCCAAGCTGTACACCCTCCGGATCTAGTTCCATCCCGGCACCCCAGGGTGCCTGACCCGCCTGTAGCAACCTTGTCGTCAGGTCGGGCACGAACTGGTCTGTGGCAGCAAGATCACTTTCCAGTCCCATTCCGGCCAGATCATGCAGCCCTTTCTCGGTAGTAGCCGGTGGGTGGCCAGCAGTCGTGCTGTGTGGCACGGCAAACGGACTGAAACTCATGTGATCTTCGGCGCTCGCCTGCACTTGTACACTTTCCTCCCTGATAGCGGCTTTGACCTCGACATACTTGCGCGCAATGTCGTACAGCGCCTTGAAGATGTGGAGTTGCTTGCCGCAGGTACTGTAGTAGCTTTTCATGGATGATGTCGTTTGCAGCGCGTTGACCAAGCCTTCCAGGTGTTCAAGATCGCTGCCATTGGATGTCTCGATGGTATGGCAAAAGAGTACGATAAAGGGGACAAAAGGTGCCTCGAGCTGAGACCTGCCGCAACGTTAGCTCGTCGACGTGTTTCCAGGGCAGAGAGAATCACTTGCCAGTTGATGAACGTTTCCAGGATTTCAGGCTCCGTTTTACTGTCCACCATTAGAGACACGCACGTTCTGTGCTCCTCCAGCGCGGTCCTCGCCGCAGTTATGCACTCGTCGCGAAATATTGTGTCCGAAGGCTTTTCGGCAGGTATCGCGCGGTATACCAAAGCTAACATGGATGAGATGTGGATCTTTTCTAGGTGCCAGAATATGTCGTGTAGCGTGCCCCCGTAAACATGGCGTCGTGCTTCATAGTATCGTTTCTGCCCTGTTGTTAGTGACGTTAGAAAATATTGCAGTTCAGTCGGGAGTATCTCACGAATGTACCGTCTTCGTCGCTGGTGATCTTGATCAAATCAGCGGCGAGAGCTCTCGCGCGGGCCACCCTGACGTGTTGCGGCTGCATCAGAGCCCCTGGGCTGTATATATCATCGTATACTCTGCCATGCAAAGACGATGCTTCGATCCAGGCGGGAAGAACTGGATTCAATGACCATGCTGGACTACTATCTCCCAGAAGGCGTGGGACTGTGATGTCGCTGTCCCGTATAGTAGACGACCGCCCCAGCCTGACAGACAACAACTTGTCTGTCATGTAAACAGTCCAGAACAGGCGCAAGTTTTCTTGCCGCGTGTCCGCAGACAGCGTGCTCATGGCAATAACGCTGTGGAGGCCGAGAGATTGGCAGGTTTGTGATGCCGTGACAGCGAAGCTCCACGCCACGGAAGGCATACACATCTGCATGCAGTAGCAGGCCTATGATAATTTGGTTAGTTGGTTGGTTAGGAAAAGCATGGTTTGGCAATAAGAACAGATGAGAGATGCTTACTGCTACGCTCGTAGCCAGTGCACAGTCCCTGGTCAGGGGTGTGTGGAAAGGCAAGTTGGCTAACACGGTCTCGAGGTTGTCCCGTGAACTCAGTGCGTGGTTCAGATATTCTTTCTTCAGGACCGGGTCGTCCACAGCGAGCCTACACCCAACGAAAAGCCAATGCAAACCGGCGTGAACAATGACCATGTCCCAGTGAGTTGCTGCTCCGGGAGAGTACACCTTGAGGAAGTATTCCATAAATTGGCCGACGGATTGGAATTCGAGAAACCACATCATCTGGACCAGGGTGCATTCTGTCGAGCCACATTAGCCGTCAAGGCGACCAGCATGATGCACCCATGCGAGCCGGACGTAGATACTGACCATTGACCTTGCGCAAGCAAGCGAGCACGATCTCGGCCGGCGGAAGGGGCAGGTTGCGTGCGCTGGCGCCGGGCGGAAGCTTCCGGGCGTTCGGATAGACTTTATCTATCTTGTCGCCGTGCCGTTCTTTGAAGGAGTTCATCATGCTGTGGAGGTTTCTGATGGCTGAAGTCATCTCATGGGAGATGTCGATGGAAGGGTTGCTTGCAATGGCATTCTGTATAAACTTGGCGGCGAAGACGGCATGAGCCGACATGGAGGACTCGCCCTCAAACTCAAGCCTAGGAGCAGAGTCGTCTTCGTGGTCGCATGCGACTTGGCTGGACGCAAATGGCGAGGCGGTTGAGACGGGGGTGTTGAACGAAGGCACTGGTGGTTGAGGGGTCAATATCTGGGTCTGGCCATGGCTCATTTGACTCATGGAGCGCGTGAGCTCGTCCAATTTATGGCTGATGTGGTCGATTTTTCTCTCACTGCCGAGCGTGCTGTCAGTGATGCTGGTGATGCCTCGGGCAGGTCCAGTAGGGGGGGAGGATGTTGGAGAAACTCACTACTGGGTTGAGATGAGAACTCGCTGGCGCTTTTCCCTGGGCTTGGGGGCGGAGGGAAAGGCGCATGTTGTCTTCGCGCGAACGCATGCAGAACAGGGGTCGCTACGGTTGCATCGAATCTGACAAGACGTTAGAGGAGCGGGCTTTGATGAAGGTGCCTGTTTTATTTTATCTGAGGGAAAATAGTCAAGCCGAGGCTGGTGCGCACCTTTCTGTGTCGACAACGGTCACACTGTTGGGGAGAGGATGATGATCAGTCATGGGTTGACGCAACGCGGGAGCCGATGCAGATTGGGCATGAGATCCATACAGCAAGCTTCTGGGTTGCGTGAGAGCCGCGCTCATCGTCGTGGTCGTCGTCGAGATCGTGAGGCTGGTCGTCTTGGTCAGGGAGGTCATCAAATTCTTGGTCCATGAAAAGGAAGCTGGCGGTGCTGTTGTGGCTGGTGGCAGGGGTCATGGGCACCATGGCTGCTGCATAGGTCGTATGCCGTCTTCACAACGAGGCACGGCGTGGAGAGGAATGAAAGGCAAAGAAGCAAGAAGCGGGAAGGCGGATGCTGAGGCCGGCCGAGATTCCGTTGGACATGAGGTACATATGAAGGACCCGACTGTGGCAACTGCCCCCTTTGCGCTTCACCCTCTGGTCTCCAGTTCTAGGCTAGGTATCTGGGTAGGTAGGTATATTTACGAGGCAGCCATGTACGAGGCCTCCCTACGGTGTCATGGCTCAAGGTGCTTAAGCATGACGGAGGGGCGTGTGGCGCCGGAGGTTTCAATCGCCTGTTTTCCCTGGAGCTGCCTGCCGTGGACGGTGGGCACAACTCGGCGTCGGTGTCTGCGGACAGCGGGTTCGGTGGTTCTTGCCCCCGGTGCTGGTAGTCGCTGCCGAAGGAGTCATCCATAGGTGGACCATGGGCCAGAGTGGATACCCATCAGCCTTAAACTACGTTGTTTCGGGCTAGCGTCCTTTGGGCCAGCGAGGCTCCCTCGGAGCCACGGGCCCTTGGCCGCCCGCACCCGCTCCCCCACCTTGACCTTACCATCGCCGTCAAGCAACAGACAGATCCTCAGTGAAGCTGCCATGGCGGAGCCCCCGCCTCCCGCACCCGCTTCGATTCTGTGCCAATCTGTGGCCCATGATGCTGCCTTGGGCGTGGCTTACGATGACGAAGCACAGGGCCGAGTTCGCGCTCTGCGGATTCCGTCTACCGTTATCGACATCTTCAGGCAACTTTTTCGCGAACATGAGCAAACACCCAGCTAGCTAGGTTCAATAAAACCTCTGCCATAACCCCCTAACTCTCATCTATGCCCGAATTGCCTTTGAATGCACAGTCGTTGGTTTGCTGTCGCTCTTGTGCATCTTCTTGCCGACACTCTCCTTCCCCTATCTTGACCATTGCCCTTCTTGAGACGGCGACCTTCTAGATACCTCGTCGGCCTATTATGGCAGAGCTCCCTCAGAAGACAGAGGCGGCGGATACCTCTTCTGGTAGTCAACTCGACCTCGCAACAAAGCAAGAATCAGCCGCAGCGGAGCACAAGAATTCGGCCTTCAAAGGCTTCATCGTACGTCGTCTTAGCCCTAGCCCCGAGGAGCAGCGTCTCGCGGAATTCGATCGCTAACTCCGTCGTTCCCACAGCGTGTATTCACCTACGGCCAACCGATACACTATGTTCTTGAGATCATTGGCATCGTTGGCGCCATTGGCGCTGGCATAGCCGTCGCCATGGTCAATGTTGTGTTGGGACAGTTCATGAACATCTTGAGCGACTTCACAACAAGCTCAACAATGCCCGAGGATTTTATGGACAAGGTCCAAAAGCACGCGTCAGTCAAACATTCTGCACAGCCAGCATATCACCCCAGCTAAAACCTCCCAGTCTCTACTTTGTCTACATCGGCATCGCCCGCTTCGTTCTGACCTACGTCTACACCTCTCTCTTCACATATGTCGCCTATCACTTCACCCGCGACATTCGCCATGCCTACTTGCGCGCCGCCCTCAGCCAAGAGATCAGCTACTTTGATCATGGAACGGGAGGCTCTATCGCCATGCAAGCCAACTCCAATGGCAAGCTCATCCAGGCAGGCGTCGCCGAAAAGCTAGGCCTCTCCGTACAGGCCATCTCCACCTTCGTGGCCGCTTTCATTATTGCGTTCATCAGCCAGTGGAAGCTTACCCTCATTATCATTTGTATTATTCCCGTTCTGCTCATCGTCGTCGGCGGTGCCTCCACTATTGATGCTGGGCTGGAAGTCAAGGGGCTCAAGATCTATGGCCAAGCTGGTTCTTACGCCGAAAACATCCTCGGAGGCGTGCGAACCGTGAACGCCTTTAGTCTCCGATCCAGGGTCATCGAGCAGTATGGAACATACCTCCACGACATATTAGCCATCGGCAAGAAGAAGAGCCCGCTCTACGGTGTCATGTTCGGAGGAGAATACTTTGTTGTCTTTGCTGGTATGGGCTTGGCCTTCTGGCAAGGCATAGCCATGCTGGCGAGGGGCGAGGCCGATGGCATCGGTACCATCTTTACGCACGTGTCCCCCGCTCTCCTCTCGCAGACTCCTCTAATACCTCTCTAGCGTCCTGTTTTCCGTTGTCATCGCGGCCAGTTCCGTTCTATCGCTGGCCCCGCACACCGTTTCCTTCAGCCGAGCTGCCACCGCTGCCGCCGAACTCTTCGCCCTGATCGACAGGCAATCTGCAATCAACCCCTTCGACACGTCCGGAGCTCGACCTGAGAACACGGCCGGTGTAATTGAGATCGAGGGCATAAACTTCAGCTACCCTACGAGGCCCGATGCGCGAGTGCTGGAAGACTTCACTCTACAAGTCCCCGCAGGGAAGGTGACAGCTCTGGTCGTAAGTTTTGGAAACGGAATCTCGAAGTGGCTTGGTCTAACGTTTACTCAAGGGAGCCAGCGGTTCTGGTAAGAGCACCATAATTGGCCTGCTCGAGAGATGGTATAACCCTTCTTCGGGGTCCATCAAGCTCGACGGAGTCAGCATCTCTGAGCTCAACCTTATGTGGCTGCGCACGAATGTTCGACTGGTCCAGCAGGTAATTTTCCCTCCGTCATCGATGCCTTGGTTGCTTCCACTTTCGCTCATTTCCCATTAATGGCTAACAAGTAGTAGGAGCCCGTGTTATTTGATGGATCTGTATTCGACAACATCGTCAATGGTCTCGTTGGGACGCCCTGGGAAAACGCTTCACACGATGAACAGATGACGCGCGTCCAGGAAGCTGCAAAGCTTGCGTTTGCACACGACTTTGTACTTGGTCTTCCTAAGGGCTACGATACACGAGTTGGGCAAAGGGGTGGGATCTTATCGGGCGGTCAGAAGCAGCGTGTTGCGATTGCCCGGAGCATCATCTCCCAACCTAAGATCTTGCTCCTCGATGAGGCCACCAGTGCGCTCGACCCGCACGCAGAGGGTATCGTCCAGCAGGCCCTTGACCGTGTCTCCAAGGATCGCACCACGATAGTTATCGCGCACAAGCTGGCTACCATTCGGGATGCAGATAACATCGTGGTCATGTCTGCTGGCAAGATCTTGGAACAGGGACATCACAAGGCCTTGGTTGCCCAGGACGGTGCCTATGCCAAGCTGGTCAAGGCACAGGATCTTTCCCCATCCGAGGACAAGGAACAGAAGCCTGAGATATCAGATGAGGAGTCGACTGTCAACGAAGTCGAACCAACACAAAGCATTGCCAGGTACCGCACAGCCGAGGCACACCACCTAGCGTCACTGAAAGACCTCGAAGACTTCGACCGCGCTGATCACACCGGCGTCATCCGTACGGTATGCAAGCTCGTCAAGGCAACACCAGAACTGAATGTTTGGTACGCCCTCACGCTTGCAGCTTGTTTGCTAGGAGGTAAGTTGGCCTCATGTCCACCTAATAGCAAGGCAATAGGGTTTTCAGGCGTTGCTCATGCTGACTTGGCCTTTAGCTGCCGCTTTCCCTGGGCAGGCTCTGCTTCTCGGTAACGTCATGGACATATTCTCAAGCCCTGACATGGTAAAGCGCGGCAACTTCATCGCGCTCATGTTCTTTGTCATGTCTCTGGGCATTCTGGCCACGTATTTCGTCATGGGATGGTCTACCAACACAATCGCACAGGTATGACAAGCACAGATCGATGCTTCAAGATTGAAGAATAGGAGAGATGGATCACTAACTTTAGTGTTCAGACCATCAACGTCAAGACCCGGAGAGAGATGCTTGATTCCATGCTTAAGCAGGACCTCCGCTTCTTCGATCGACCCGAGAACACTGTCGGTGCTTTGATCGGCCGTCTTGATTCGTATCCCTTGGCCATTCTCGAGCTCATGGGATTCACCGTGGCATTGATTGTCATGTGTTTCTTCAACGTGCTTGGCAGCAGCATCATGGCTATTATCGTCTCTTGGAAGCTTGGTCTAGTGGGTGTTTTCGCAGGTCTGCCGCCGATGATCCTGGCTGGCTACACTCGCATTCGCCTCGAGACCAAGATGGACAGCGACATGGGCAAGAGATTTTCGGCGAGTAGCACCATCGCGTCCGAGACCGTCATGGCCATTCGCACCGTTTCCTCGCTCGCTATCGAACAGCGCGTTCTAGGGAGGTACCTGCACGAGCTCGACACGGCGATACAACAGTGCACGCCGTCCCTGTTCTATATGATGATCTGGTTCTCGCTTACGCAAGCGATCGAATACTTCATCCTTGCTCTTGGATTCTGGTACGATGCCTCACTCTGATCTAGCGCGCCCGAGAAATGAACTGACATCTGCAGGTGGGGATCCAAGCTTGTCTTCGAAGGCACTATTACCTTCTACCAGTTCATCGTGTCCTTCATGGGAGTCTATTTTTCAGGACAGGCCGCTGGCCAACTCCTCAGCTTCTCCAGCAGTAGGCCTATCCCCTCCTCCAGCCTTGATGGAATTATCTAACAACCTGCAAGGTTTCACCAAGGCCAACGAAGCCGCCAACTACTACTTCTGGCTGAAGGGCCTCCAGCCCACCGTGCAGGAAACCAGCGAAAACAACGAGAAGCAGCCGCCAAGCGACTGTGACTCGTATGACTTCGAGAACGTCCAGTTCTCCTACCCCCTGGCGCCTGACACGCGAGTCTTGAAGGGAATATCTCTTACCGTAAGTAAACCGCCTCACTTCCACCCTGTGTTTAGCGCCCCATGACCTGTCACTCACACGTCTTCCACGTAGGTCGAGCGCGGTCAGTTCGTGGCCTTTGTCGGCGCTTCAGGATGTGGTAAATCGACCATGATCTCGCTCCTAGCGGTTCTACGACCCGACTTCGGGCACCATCACGATCGACGGCTCCGCCCCGCTGCCATCCCTCAGCCCTCGCCTCTACCGCAGCCGACTCGCGCTCGTCCAGCAGGAGCCCACGCTCTTCCCGGGCAGCATCCGCGAGAACGTGGCCCAGGGCATGGACGTGGCCGTGACGGGCGTGCCGGCCTCCGAAGCCGACATTGAGCGGGCGTGCCGCGCCGCCAACGCGTGGGACTTTGTCTCGTCGCTGCCCGAGGGCCTCAACACGCCCTGCGGCACGGGCGGCAGCCAGCTCTCCGGCGGGCAGAGGCAGCGCATAGCCATCGCGCGCGCGCTCGTGCGGAACCCCAAGGTGGTGCTGCTCGACGAGGCGACCAGCGCGCTGGACACGCAGTCGGAGCGCGTGGTGCAGGCCGCGCTGATGGAGGCCGCGTCCGAGGGCGACCGCATCACCATTGCCGTCGCGCACCGCCTGAGCACCGTCCGCGACGCCAACAAGATCTTTGTCTTCTTCGGCGGACGCATAGTCGAGGCAGGCACCCACGGCGAGCTGATCGAGAAGGGGGGCATGTATCAGAAGATGTGCGAGGCTCAGAGGCTTGACCGGTAGAGGCGTCTTGTGACCTCTCAGCGGCCCTTAGTCTCAATTTTTTGCTTTTCGTTTTCCTTTGTTGTATACCATAATAATAGACCCGGATAGATCCGCATAGATGGATAGAGCCGCAGATTTGGACCGGAAACAAGGTCCCCCCCTCAACCAGAGCAGGCCTGAAATGAGCTTCGGTGTCATGTGTGACATGCTTGTCGTTCGAATAATATATCCCCATGATTTGCTCCATGTACAACTACTCGCATCCTTCGCCGTGGAGCATTCTAGACTGAGCGTACATCGCTGTGCTGGACGTTCGCGGGTCCTGTCACGGGAATCCACCTGCGCGCTGCGGGTGCACTGAAAACTGACTATATTCAGGGGTATCTGAGGTATCACGCGGCCAACCCCTGTTGCCTGCCTGCCAGCTTGCCTGCCCGCAGCCCGTCCGTCTGCCCACTTCGCTTGGTATCAATAAGTCAATGAATCAACTGCCGCCCGTCTCAATCCAGCACTACGACCGGCGTGTTCTTCCCGCCCGTCGGCCCCTTGCCGCCTCCGCCGCCCTGCTTGCCGAAGCTCTGCTTGCGCGCCATGTTCTGAGCCTGGTTCTGGTTCTGAATCTGGTTCGGCCTCGGTCGTGGGGTCTGGCCCTGGCCCGGGCCCGCCTTCTGTGCCTGCGTCTGGGACGCCTGCTTCTGGCTCTGTCCCTGGCTCGTCTGCGGGGTGCCTTGGCTTGATCCCTGGCTCGAGAAGACCTGGCTCGTCTGCGTCGGCAGCCCTGCGGTCGAGGCGGTGTCGTCGGCTGGTATGTTGCCAGCTGCGTACGCTCTCACTGCATCGTCCATCGCCTGGACCATCTCTAGCACACCCATTCCCAGAGGCGCAACCGCGCCCGTTGTCAGACCCCTCCATCCCTCTCCTCGGGACTCCCATACGCCCTTGAGAACCCTCCTAAACTCTTCGTCCGCAGGTGATGCCGGGCCCCGCTGCTTATGCGAGACGAACCAGAAAGCCTCGCCTTGGCGTTCCTTCGACCGCACGTCGACCGTGAGTTGACGCGCGGGGCCTGCTGTGCCCGTCACAGTGTATCGGACGGCAAACCAATCGGCCGCCGGAGTGAGGATCTCAACGTGCCCCTGACCCGCGGCCTCCACCTCCTGCCATTTCGACTCGAGAATGTCCAAGGCCCGAAGCAAGGGGAGCACGTCGGTCATGTACGCCATCATGACACGCAAGCCCTTCTCCGTGTTGACCACCTTAGTGAGGAGGTCGACGATCCGCAAGTGCGGATTGTCTGGCTCTAGGACGAGACGCGTACCGCTCCTTGACATGTCGAGAACAGCCGTCCACTGCCGCGGCTCGCCGGTCTCTCCGGGAAGAACAATGTCGGGGTACGAAAACTTGACCTTGCGCAGGCCAACCTCTGTGCACTTGACCGACCCCTTTGCGCAGCGCATTGCATCGAGGAAGCCAACCAGCCTGTCGATAGACTTGATGTGATCCGCGAGCGCCTGCAGCACAGGTCGTCCGACGGAACCCCGGATGTGGAACACAAACTGCCCCATCCGTCGGTCGAAAGCAACGTTCTTGTCGATTCGCGCCTGGAGCTGCTTAAACTTATTCTTGTCCCTCACTTTCAGAACTGCGTCGACAGTGATTCCCAAACCAGTCGTGTTGGCTGTGGCGCCGTCTTGTTCTGTGGCGCCTTTGGTGCCCTTGAAATGGACCTCGACGGTATCGGTAGCCCAGGATGGGGCGCTCGGTTGCGCCCGGCGGTCCTGCGCGCGGCCATGGGCTAGTGCGTCTTGAGGAGAGAGAATGTGTGCGAGCCTGATGAAGATGACGGGGATCTTAATCTGTTGCGTCAGGCATCGGCTCTGCATGTCCTTGGCGGTGTGGTCGATTCGGTTCTTCTTAAGTTCACCAAGCTCGACGGCATGAGAGATCATGCCGGCGGCCAAGCTTGTCAGGTTGTTCCAAAAGTTGTCGTTGAGATCGGGCTGCCCTTTGGAGAACGGTAGCTGCGTCGATGTGTTGACCGTGCGGGACGCCCCATTTCGATTGCTGTTCGGGTCAGTAAGAAAACCGTGAGACGTGGAAAGGGGAACTTCAACTTACACCTGAATCAACCACCATTCATCGCCGGCCAAGCTCAGCGACATCATCACGAACCAGTCCTGGCCTAGGCCTTGCCGCTGAAAGAATACTGGCTGGAACTGCTCGCGAGTCTTGATGAGCCGCCTGACCTCTTCGTTCCCGATCGGACTCTTCGTCATGGCCCAGCCCGAGCTTCGACCACGGCGGTTAAATTCGTCCACGATGTATCCCCACCGAATGTTCTCCAGACAAGCAATTCCGTCCTCGGCTGGGTCCTTGCCGCCGTGGTTGATGCGTGATTCACCTTGCAAGGCATATCTTGTGTGGGGCTGCACCGCGGCAAACCCAGTGATGGGCTCGATGAGCAACGTGACCTTCTGCTTGCAGCCGAGCTGCATCTCCAGCGACGAATCCAGTGGCTCCGAGCGGGAGATGTCGAGTCTCATGAAAGCCTGTCGTTTGACGAATCTGGGTGCGGCCGCAAGCTTGTCGTGTATGGATGAGAGGATATGTTCGACGTGCTTGGCGATGGCCGACTTGAGGAGAGCCTCTGCTGAGAGATCCTCGATGTTCAGATTGAGATCCGCGTCCTTGATCTCTTTGTTGTCGCGGTGCCATCGAGCGATGAGACGGCTGGGGCGCTTCGGATCCGGCTGGCCGTTCTTCTGCTTCCCACTCTGCACCGCGACCATGACCCAGCTCTTGGGTGCTTGGGGGCCGTAACGAGCAGTCCAGTACTGAATGGCGAGTGCTCGGTTGAGTGGCTCGACCTTGAGGTTGCCGGTCCATGAGCTTCGCACGAGGTCAACAGCTTGTCGTTTGAGCTCGTTGATCTTGTGGGTCAGGACAAACTCGTGAAGGAATCGGTAACATCCTTCCAAGCCCTCGCGCGACAGGACGTCGTTGACCTGACCCTCCAAGAAAGCTACCAGAGCATCCGACAGCTTCTCGGATGATGGCGTGAAGTCGAAGCGGAAGTCGATGAACCAGAACTGCTTCTCAAAGTCCTCGTCGGCGATAGTCAGATCTACCTCGAACTCGCCCTTCACCTTGAAGGTCACGCGGCCTGACTCGATGGTGTAGTTTTTGAACTGGTGCGGAATCTTGTCGTAATCTTCGAGGTTGAGCCGCAATGACAACAGCGTGTTGAGCTCTTCAATCCACTTCAGTTGCTCTTCGGGCGTCAACAGTGGCGGTGGAATGTAGCCAGGCTAGGCAAAGTTAGTCACGAGAAGCAAATGCAGCAGGTCGCAGCATGGCAAACGTACCTCCGGGATCCAGGGCGCCTCGCCCGTGGTAAGAATCTGCAAGGCCGTCTTAAGATCTGGCCTCGGTAGCCTGGCCTGCCCCAGAGAGCGCTTCAGCTCAATCAGCTCGGTAAGGGTGAAGTCGAAGAGACTGCGCTTCTTGTCGAGATGCGCCTTGAGGTCGATCAACTTGCTGACTGTGGCGGCTTTCCTGCTCCAGTCCGTAATCACCAAAGCCTTGACCCATTTCGTGTGAGCGTCTTGGGCGAACTTCAGCAAGGTCAGCTTCCTCGCCTTGTTCGCCTCGGACGAGTCGTCGGGGACTTCGCCTCCGCCTGTCGTGTTGCCATTCAACGCAGGCGGCGAGTACTTGATTCGAGCCGCGTCCATGATGGCTCTCTCGAGGTCGTCATGCGTGGACTGGGCAAGTCGGAGGATGATGGTCGACAGCGGGATGAAACCCTGGGTAATGTGTTGAATCTCGTCGGGGAGGTCGTTCATTCTCGAGCGATTCGTCATGCTGGTAGATGATGCCACACGCTGCATCTCTTGTGTCTTGGGTTGCTGAGCGCTGCTATCGCCGTTGGCGTTGTGTGCTGCTTCGGCTGCGTTTGGTTCGGTGGCCTTCCCCTTATCCAGTGGCGTTGGCACTGGTGCGTCTACCGCCACCCCTCCGCCGTTCATCTTCGGGTCTCTGTCATGATTTGAGTGTGCGCCGTTCTGTACCCCGTTCTCCATGTTGATGAGCCCTGGCATGAAGCCAAGGCCTCCGTCCTTATGGTATCCTACCGCGCTGCCACCGCCCAAAAGCCTGGCTGAGTCGCCCTTGTCGCCGAATGATGGGTGGTTGGATTATCGCATCAGATGATCCGTCTGGGTGTCGGAATAGGCCCGAGACAGACTGGCTGTGAGAGTCGGTCTCGGTCACTGGCGCCGATTGCGCAAGTCCTTCTACGAGGTGGGACAAGTCGCTAGAAGAAGGCGACCGTGGTAGTGGACTGTAAGAGAGGGCGACTCGAAGGCGCAGCGTGGGAGTTCCTCGTCGTAGAGAGCTGGTTAGGTATTGGCGTAGTGGCGAGGGCCGATGGGCTCCTCGGAGGGTTCGCGGGTGGTCAACCCAAGCAAGGAAAGGGCGCGTGAAATGCTGCTCTAGCCGATAGTAGAGGAGTCGAATGAGGTGTTATCGAATGAATCCTGGGTGATATCGCGTTGTGCGGCCGTTGCGCAAGGGGGAAATGTCGTCGTTGTAGAGAGGGTCGCAGGGTGACGTGAGGTGGTGGTGAAAGGATCACAGGGAAGGTGACAACAGCCCGGCGGAAATGGAAGGCAGAGAGAGCCTTCTGTTTTTTGCAGGGCAGGCAAGGCAGGCACCATGGCACACTGCTGCTGCCGGCGCCGAGCGCTGAGCTGGGGGGGGCGGATAGTGGAGACGGAGCGGGTCCTGGCGGGTTGTCCACCTGGAAGGCTTGGCACATCCCGGAGGTCATGTGATCCGATTCGTCAGAACCATCACCCGGGTTCTCCTCCCATTCTTCCTCGTCGCTCGCCGGCCCCCTTTCCGGACGCGAAACACGAAGTACAGGGGGTACCGCAAAGGGTCACAAAGGGTCGCACAGCATCCCAGTAAGAAAGTGATTCTTTTCCGTCCGTTTTTTTTTTCAGACATGAGTGTAACTACACATTGCACCAAAGACCAACCTGACCGCCCATAACTTTGCCCTTGTGACTCCGTCGCAACTAATTTATGTCCTCGGAACCCAGCACCATCATTCCTCTGCGGAATGTCGTCGTATATGGTTGTCGTCGTGGGATATCGAGAGAACGCGGAGAGAAAACGTGAGTAACGCGCTTGGCTTAGCTGTACGAGAAGAAAAATACGTCATGAGTCTCATTTCCCTATCTAGAGTGTATGCTTTAAAGCACCAAATGCTCAGCCACTTACAACTTGTTCGGAGCCGAGGCCGCGGTCGTCGGCCATTGGTAGCCCGCGGCATCACTGAACTTGTATCCGTATGAAGAAGTGAAATCATCAAGGACGGCGGGGCCGCGAGAGCCTGCACACATGGTTAGTCGCCGCATCATGGCCGGGGTGAAGCAAAGCACATACCGTAGGGGTACTCCATGGGGATGATCTCCTTGTTGTCGTCGAGGTAGTGAAGGAGAGGGGTGAAGATCCTCCAGCTGGCGTCCAGCTCGTCGTCACGCACGAAGTTGGAGTGGTCGCCCTTGAGGCAGTCGAGAATGAGAGACTCGTAGGCCTCGGGAATCTTGAGGTCGGAGAATCGTCGGCGGTAGGTCAGGTCGAGCTCGGTGACGACCGTCTGCATGCTGAGGCCGGGCAGCTTGGAGTTCATCTTGATGTAGACGGACTCGTTGGGCTGGATGCGCATGACGAGCTCGTTGCGAGGAATGTCCTTGAAGATACCGGACGTAACGTCCTTGAACTGGATACGGATCTCCGTCTTCTGCTCGTTGAGGGCCTTGCCGGCCTTCATGATGAAGGGAACGCCGTCCCACCTCTCGTTCTTAATGTAGGCAACGAGGGCGCAGAAGGTGGGGCATCGCGAGTCCTTGGGGACAGTGTCGTCCTCCTTGTACGAGGGCTTGCTGCCGTCGAGCGACTTGCCGTACTGGCCGATGATGACGTTCTTGGGCTCAATGGCGGGAATGGCGCGCAGCACGCGGACCTTCTCGTCGCGGATGTCCTCGGCGGAGAAGGAGATGGGGCGCTCCATGGCGAGAAGGGTCAGAACCTGGAGCAAGTGGTTCTGCATGACATCGCGAACGATGCCGAACTCGTCAAAGTAGCCGCCACGGCCCTCGGTGCCGAAGGGCTCCTTGAACGTAATCTGGACGTTGTCGATGTTTTGCCTGTTCCAGGTGGCGCCGAAGAATGAGTTACCGAATCGAAGGATGAGGATGTTCTTCACCATCTCCTTGCCCAGGTAGTGGTCAATTCGGAAGAGCTCGTCCTCCTTCCAGTCCGGCTCGAGGGACTTTTGCAGCTCGCGGGAGCTGGCGAGATCCTTGCCGAAGGGCTTCTCGACCTGCGGACAACGTGTCAGGGGCGCATCGCCAATATGCGGCGAACTTGCAACTTACGACGACGCGGGCAATGCCCTTGGAGGGGTAGCAGCACTTCTTCAGGTGCTGAGACACGATGGTGAAGACGCTGGGAGGCAGTGCCATGTAGAACAGGCGGTGGGTTTCGGGCTTGCCGGATTCGAGCTGCTCGAGGTGGTCGTTCAGGGCGAGGAAGGACTCGTCCTTGTCGTACTGGCCAGAGACATATGTGCAGAGGTTGCAGAAGTCGTTCAGCTGCTGCTCGATCTCCTTGGTGGGCGTCTTCATGTAGGACCTAATGCGACGGATGTACTCGTCGTGGTCCATCTTGGTGCGCGCATATCCGACGATCTTGATGTCCTTGGGCAGGAACTGGTTGCGGTACTAGATGCGGAGGTCAGCAGAGCGGCTCAGAAGTCTTGCCAAATTCCGTTTCGAAATTCTTGGGCTTTTGGCGTCGTTCCTCTCCCCTTCGGGAGAAGCGGTGGTACATACCAGACCGAAGAGCGCGGGGTACTAAGACAAGGTCAGCAGGCTGCGCCAATAATGAGGGGCAGGCGGTTGCGGTTGCTCGTACCGTCTTCTTCTTGGCCAGATCGCCCGAGGCACCGAGGACGATGATGACGGTGTTGTCCTTCAGCTCCAGCGTCCTGCGAGGCGAATTGGTGTCAGCAAACTCGAGCCACGACGGTGGGCGGATGTCCCGGAGCTCAGCGTGCGCATTCCAGGGTGCTGGCGCGGGCATGGGCGGCGAAGCTCCGAGGGGCAAGTTGGAGAGGCGGCGCTGGTGGGGTAAAAGGGCGATGCAATACGTACGCTGCGGCGGATGTGAGTTCGGACATGATGGCGGCGGTCGGGGGACAAAAATTGTCTCTCGGAGAAATAGTTTGTGGTGGGAGTTGTCGCTAGAGAAACTGGTCGAGTCTCGAGAGGCGACAGTTAGCGAAGGAGGAGGAAGAACGGGGAGTCAAAAGGAGGACGAAGGGGTGGCAGAGGTGACGAGAGGTGAGGTAGGTCCGACGGTATTTTAGTAATGACGCTTCGGCACGCTCGCCTCACTGCATCTGGGACTGGCGACTGGGCCAGGCTGGGCTTCGGCGGGCTGGCTGACTGACGGGCGGGCGGGCTGGCGGGCAAGCGCAGGCCTGAGAGTTGTTCCTTCCAGGGCAGTCCACTGTCTGCCCCGCCGGTCGCTTCCCAGCGCCTGCAGCTCCAGCACCAGACCGTACCGCACTTGCCAGAAACACTGGGGAGGGGGGGGGGGGGGGCGTGGCCAGAGCTCGCGGTCCCAGTCCCAGTCCCAGTCCCCGTTGGCGGGGCGTGATTGGAAGCGACGCCGCGGGACAGTGGTGGTCGGAGAAGAGCTCGGAGGTGATAGGTGTTCTGGGGGTCATGGGGGTTCAGAAACTCACTTTTCCGCAACTCGTCTTGAGGTGAGGCCGTTATCGCCGGCTTCGGAAGTCGTTCGCCCGGTCTAGCAGAGGAGGGGTCAGGGCCGGGGTTCAGGGTCAGAGGTCGGGGTCGAGCTCGGACAAGAAATTTAAAAAATGCAAGAGGAGGTGTGCTGTCAGAAGGTAGACGCGCAGCTCGCGGGAGGTTCGTCGGTGTTGTATGCGACCGAAGGGGAACGAGAGGGGGAGCGATGAGTGAGGGACCAGGGAGCAAGGGACAACTCCGCGGTCGCCGGAGGGGGAGGAGCTGTCGGTTCCAGCGGTGCGGGACTCGTCGATGCGACAGGCGGGCAGGCAGGAAACAGTGACGAAATTGCTTCCGGTCACAGTGCTTGGTGGGGGTCCAGGTGAGGGGCTGGTCTGTTGTTGACTGTCGGCTTTAAGAGCGAGAGCGGCGATCCCGGCCTGATTATAAACGTTGAGGCTGTTGCAGAGCACGTACGCCGGAAGCTTCCTGGGCGAGTGGTGAATCCCAAGTCCACGGAGGATGTGGTGGTGGTGGTGGTAAGTGCCGATAATGCGTACGGGTGCTTTCCGTGGGGTCCACCGATGGGTAAAGTGATGAAGCGAAGGGAAGGAAGGTGGTTGTTCGACTTACATGGAGGATGCACTGTAGGGAATGCTTCTGTGTGCCCTTCACTGTCCTGGTCGCTTCGCTGGCATTCAGTCATTCACTGGCCGAGTTCACGTCGTCTGAGGAAACTGGGAGCGCCTCCATTCTTGTATCTCCCGCTCCTCGTCTGGTCTGCAGATGCCATGGGTCGTGGTCCATTTAGCCCCCCCACTCCATCTCATCGTGGACACGGCCCTTGGCAGGCACAGCAATGTCGCAGAAACTGGTGAGTCTCGTCTCTCTGGCCTCCCCTGTCTCGTCAACTCCAGCGAAGCCGGCCTCTGCGCGTCCAGCTGGCTGCGAGTTCTCAGCATCCAACGCCCAATCGTCGGGGCGCGCTTCGGAGGCCCCAATGCGAAAAACCCCGCGCCCCTCCGGCTCAATTCGCGCAGACCAACACCCTGCCAAGCGTGCTCGGTGGATATCTGGGCATCGTCTGGATCCGGCCTATCTTTTCCAACACCGATGACCTCCGGTCGGACTTGACGCGGTGGAGATGGGTTTGAGGGGCCATAAGCCAGACGCTCAACTGCTGCTTGACCGGAGCCTGGAGCATGGAGCCTCTTGACGCTGTTTGTCTCTCGTCAAGTTGATGGTGCCCATAATGGCATCGATCAGGCAAACTGCCATTGCTGGTGATCACTCTTCGACCTGCTCAGGTATGCAGCATCATCGGTGAGGGCGAGTGGTCTCGGATGCTATCGACGGCTGGGCTTTCAGGCGGCGGCCATGTGCACTGCGCTCGAGTGTGTCTCATACGTCCGCGAGTCCGGTCGTCGCGAGTTCGTCCCGTGCTGCCTTCAAACCTCCACTGGGGAAGTTGTAGGAGCTCCGGAGGGCTTCGTGGATGACCATATGGACCGCAGCAGAGCCCCTACCTCTCCTCTCGTGGGGGGCAGCCATGTTGCTCGCCTGTCGTCAGCCGTGTTTCGGCTCGAAGAGCATCTCCGATCATCTCCAGCTGCAAGGCTGATTGATGACTCCCCAACGCCAATCCACGCGTGCCGACGCGCGATTGACGGACTTTCTTCCCTTCAAAGATTTGGCACAGACAAGACCAGACCCACCCTCCCGGCCAAACTGATCGAGTGAGCCGCACCAGTCACGAACAGGCCATGCACAGACCATCTCAATTGTCGTTATCGTGCTTATCGTTATGCACCAGCCACTCGGCCTGCTTACTCAGAGCCTCCGACGAAAGCTAAGCCTCAGCCTCAATTATCAACCGACAAAACGCACAATCCCCGTCACCTGACCTAGGGCAACGCCTTCCCGAATCGAAAATTATTCCAGTGGACCTGCCACCACCGACCATCACGACCAGCGATTCAACGACTCACACGACAAATCGGCCGGCAACTAACCTTGGAGAATCGTCTTGCCGCGACAATTCTCTAACTTTCCTTACAACAGCACATCCGTTGGAGTGAGGGAATACGTCAAGATGCCTTCGGAGCAGGGACACAGACGTGAGTTGCTCCCCCGCCGCCCTCGCACCTCGCATGCGGCGCATCGGCAGGATTGCATTTCGCGATCGCATGGCGAGCGTGTCAGAGTTGACTGAACCTTGGCTAACCCGTCGCAGTATACGTCAAGTGAGTACTACCATCCGTCGCACTCTGGAGGAGCACCTTCGACTCGAAACATGAAACACGCAATCACAACATCTACGATCCGACCCCGACCCCGACCCGAGCGAATCTGGCGCACAGAGAGCGACCGAAGCATGAAGCGAGAGGGAGCAGAAGGCTGACTTGAGGAAATAGGGGACGCCACCTGTCCTACCAGCGTAGCCGCCACGTCACGCACTCCGAGACCAGCCTGATCAAGATCGAGGGCGTTGACAACACCGACGCTGCCAAGTAGGCCAACCCCCTCCCCTGGGCGCAGGACCCTCGATTTCCAAAGCAATATTTGCTGACCATCGCGCAGCTTCTACCTCGGCAAGAAGGTCGCCTACGTCTACAAGGCCCAGAAGGAGATCCGCGGCTCCCGGATCCGCGTCATCTGGGGCAAGGTCACTCGTCCCCACGGTAAATACATCTCCCGAGCGGTCCCCCCGCGTCATGCGAATGCGGTTCACTGACCAGCCGTCCATCAACAGGCAACTCCGGTGTCGTCCGCGCGAAGTTCCGCCACCCCCTGCCCGCCAAGTCGTTCGGTGCGTCGGTTCGCGTGATGCTTTACCCCTCTTCGATATAAGAGGGTTTCGTCTCGGATGGAGTTGGTAGTGAGGATGGTTTCTGAATTGGCTGCATTGGCCATGGTCATGGTCAAGGATCAGAGCATAGCCTTGGGCTCAAGGCTCCCCAAATGAAACTCGTCAAAAACACAAACCCGCACAGCCCGCACACAACCCCTCGCAGCCAACGAAAGAACTCTCGAACGCTTCTTGGGGTTTCGCAAGACCACAAGAACCGAAACAGAAAGATGAATTGGCACATCCCCCGCGTGATTCCGGTCCCCGCGTGAGAGAGCCGACAGGAGATTTGATTTGGGAGAAAAAGCGCACACCACACACTTTGCATGAGGAGCCGACGACGACGACACAATATCGAGGGGTTCGGGAAGGGGGAAGGTACGGAGTTTCGGACACCGCCAACTTCTCTCTACCCGTCTCCTCTGTCAATGACTTCGGTAATGGGATGGGTTAGACCGGCACTTTTTGTTGTCAGGATGCGTCGCACTTTTGCGACGTTATAAACATGATGATTTCTCGCGCCACGCCTTGAACAGAGCCCATCCCAGCCAGCCAGCCTTGACTCAACATGTGCCGTCCTCTCCTCCCACACGACAACTTGTAGTCGCGCGCTGGCGTGCCCTTTGTAACATCCACCCTCCAGCACGCCGCAAGCCCAACTGGATAATTGTGACATGCGTGACGTCAACATATGATATCTTAAGGTGTAGGTGCCAGGGGTCGACATCCAACAGCATGCCTTGCACCATGAGCTCCCTCGCACTTGTGACTGCTGATGCCTTGCCGGCAACTGCGTGATTTGGGTCGGTCCTAGTTCGAGATGGCTCCTTGCGGGAAAACAAACAAGACGGAGTGTCACCTAATGGCTGACGTTTGTCTCTGTAGACGAGCACACAGGGCGATATCATCTCGGACATTCCCCAACGGCGAATGCCCGGGCTTGCGTGGCAGATCTCTCGACATTGGTGCCAAGGGGACGCTCATGGCGAACGCCCAGGAGAGCCAGTACGAAAGCTGGAGCATTCGCAAGCAAATGCCAAGCTTGCTGGCCGCCTGCTTGGTTTACGATGAAGCCCAATGGACCAAAACTTCATCTGAGATACGCACAGTAGTCGGCTTGTTATATCGATAAACCAGATACATCTTCTGGGAAGGAAGTAACCAAGTGTGCCACGGAGTATCCGCGCTAGTTGATGATAGAGTCCCGTTGATGGACCTTCCCATCATCTGCCTCGGGCATTGTTCTCTACAAGACCGGTCAGCTTGGGGTGCGGCGCCCTGAAACGCAACCCTTTTTATGTTGTCACGACGACGAGACGGTTTCTTTGAGGTTGTCGCATCTTGGCTGGGAAATTATCCATTGTAACAGTCCGACGGCCGTTTTCTCAATCCATTAGAGACGAGCTGAGCCAAGTCGATGGGGCCTTAAGGTCATCACCGCACATTGCAACAGCAAGGTGCATGCAGAACGCTAGCCAACGTCTGGCTGCCAAGGAAAAGATACACCTGTAGGTTGTTCAACCACTTGCCCATGCTGGCTGATCTGTAGATCTGTGCCCCTGGCCCTTGGAAAGCTTGTTAGGAGACAGCACCGGACCCAACGGTCTTTCATCCGGATGCAGAACGACCATTGCAAGGGAGAGCCATTTCAATGTCCAAGCGTCCTAGTAGATGTGGTCTCGCAACTAATGTGTGATGGAGGTGGAGACATCCGGCTGGTGTGGTGGATGTGGATGTGGTGAGGGTTCGAAAGCCTGTCGTCCATCGCCAACAGGCTGGCACCCCACAGCTTGGCTTGGGACGAGATGCCAACATGTGCTTCAGTGTTTGGAGAGGAAGGTGTTACCGGGGTTGCAAAGGTTGGAGGGGTGATGATGCGATGACATTCGGTCTGTTTATCTGTGTGTGAGAGCGGTGCTTCAGACTCAGGGCGCCATTGGCTGCAGACCGCCTGGAGTCATTCTCAATGTGTCCAGGCTTCCCCCATGCGAGTTACCCTGCACCCCGAAGTGGATGCACCTGGACCGGAGTTGACGCCGGAAGCATCGGGCATGTAGTGTGGGCGGTCAGGACTCGTCCTGGCTAGAGAGAGCTTCTCAGACTCGAGTGTGCGAGTCCTGCCGTGGTGGCAAGCTGAGCATCCAATTCATGATTGGACTTCGCTGATCAAGTCGAAGCTGAACGCTCGCCAGGCTCGGCCTCCTTGTGAGGCTGGTGGCGCAAGTCTGGTGGCGGGATCTGGGTGCGTCTTGTAGGGGAAACAGCCAGCTACAGAAACTCAAGAGAAGAAACTTCAAGCTAGAGGGCCTTGGGCTGTGGCCCAACAAGCAAAGCACCCACTCAAAGTGAAAGAAGCTTAAGGAAGGCGTTCCGATAGGAAACCACTCCAAACCAAGACTCCATGCTGCCAGCACATTAGACTGTAGCTATCAAGGAAGGCGCGGCTTGGGACGAATCCTGTTGTGCTGAAAATCTGCAGCTAAGCGGTGGGAGTGCATGCTTCCTCTCAATCCGAGTGGGAGTCCGAACGAGCCGGCGACCGTGGCGAGGTGTGTCTCGTATGCTGGCAGGCTGGCAGGCCACAATGCAGACAGGGCAGGGGGGCCTTGCTGCCAGCACCGCCGTGGATGGCTGCGATGTCTCTGTCCCCCTCATTTGCAGCTTGTCAGTAAGGTGATGGTCTGCATTGGATTGGGCCTGGGAGCATCGATTGCGGAAGCCGTGGGATTCCGTCGCCGCAGTAAAAACCAAATGCGCCGATCCAGGGGAGAAGCACCCGTTCGTATCCTCGGCAGGTTCTTCATCAATTGGCTCAATTATTGACCAATTGCTGAAAGCAAGGCCTGGAAGCGTGGCAGTGAGTGATTGATGATGAGGGTCGTCGTCAGAAGTGCCCCAGCATACGTCAAAAGGGTTGATCACATAGATGATCAGCACCACGGGTCCACTGGGCCCGGGGTCGCAACCCCAGTACGCTGGAACGGCTTCGGGACTTGGGGTTGCAGACAGCCCGACTTGAAGCTTGAGAAAGAAGACACTGAGCATGGGGGCAGCAAGTACTGGTAAGGTTTGAACCATGACACCTCGTATGGGTCGGGCCCAGCGGAAGATGGAGAAGTGGCAGAGGCCGACGAGGGGCCGGAACGCGTAATCGGACTGCTCATCAGGGGCCGTCGATTGGGTTGGTGCGCCTTGGACAGGCAGTGTGTAGTGGTGTGGGTGAGACGATTGCCGTCTTCAAACTCGGTGCGAGTGCTGGAAGCCGATTTCAGAGCCTCTCGGGGGCAGGCTAGTCCCATGTGGGCTGGCGCGGCCACTGGTGGCAGTCCACCGCGCCGCAGCTTTGCGTGGCCTCCTCGTCGGTCGTGCTATGGTTGGCCTTGGGTGACGAGGTGGTGTGTCGCGTTGCAGGCCGCAGGTCGACTGCCCTGCCTCGCAGCTCGTATAGATAGAAACCCACCGCCGCCGAGGTTCGTTTGGAGGGTTTCCGATTTCGTTCCTGGTTCTTTTTGCCTCTTGTTGACCGTCATCGTCCAGATCGTGAGAAGCCGAATTCTCATCTCCTTGTCGTGCCTCATCTCATCGAGACTCGAGTCGCTCGTTTCCACCCTTGCCTCGCCACTTCAACAATTGCTGCCGGAATTGATACCGATACCCATTTCCGTATCACAGCATCACGAGAGATAATTCTGAGTCAGCCACGGACTCTACGGTTACGCAAACCTTTCCGGTATATGAGGGGGAGGCGAGAAATTCCGATAACTCGTGTCTTGCCCCGTAATCGTCCCTATCGCCACCCGGACAGACCAACGATTCGGACGACGGCATCGCATAGCATCCTGCACGGCAGTGTAGTGCAGAGAAGGACGAAAACCGCTGTTGACAGTGTCGACGAGAACAGAAGGACGGCTGATTCGCATACATTCCGAGCTTCGGAGGCGGCCAAACGCTGAAACACCACGCGACCACGCGAGAAAGCAAAGTGCTGCAGCTTTGGTTGAACGTCAGTACAAGACACATTCCAGACACACGGCACGGCCGGAAGACCTGAAGACACCGGGACGCACCTCAGCAACGCAGCGCTACGCTTCCGTCGAACACCAGCTCCGTGCGCAGCCGTTGAGGAACATTCTTCGGGGGCGAAATTTGAGGGCTTGCGGAAGGCATCGAAACAGCTCTTTTCCTGCCGTCAACTGGGGCAGAGAAAAGATAGAACCTGAGCCACAACCGGCACGTCCTAGAAACATCGGGCGAAACGAAAGAGAAAGAAAGAGACGAGAGACCGAGAAAAAGCGCAACAAGCAGAGAGCTGCTTTGACGGAGAACAGACACCCGAGCGTCGACAACGACGGCAGCCCTAACATCGATTGTGGAGAGGCCCTTCCTTCCTTCCTCCCTCATTTCGTCAGTATCATCATCACAGGGAAACTGGAAACCACGACCGAGCTGTGGGTTGCTACAGCAGTACCTGCCTCAACACGATAGACCAACCCGGACGCCACGGGCAGCGACGACGTGCCGACGCTCCTTGGTAGAGACCAAAGCGAGCGCCACCAGGACTGTGATCCGCCGCTAGCAGCTCCAGGGCTCCCCCCCTGCACGCAGATTTTACGACCTGGCACGTTAGCGGCCTCCACTTTTCTCTGACCCTGCCTCGAACCAGGAGCAGAACAGCAATCGCCATCTGTGTCGCAATCGACTTTGGGTGCAATTGCGCCTGCTTTTCTTGCCTGCCAGCCAGCCGCCCTGCCACGTCTGAATCCACAACCGGATCCACACCCACACCACCCACGCAGCGACAGTAGCAAGGTTTCCAGGTACCTTGGCAACCACGTCGGTACCGGCACGCACATTCTGGTTGCCTGGTCGCACTTGCCCCTCCACCGCCGTCGCACCCTACCAAGCAGGTACAGGTACAGTACCGCTTCCAGCAACAGGCCACCACGCTCGAAGCCGCAAAGGTCAAGAAGCTCAGGTACCCAAGTACCCCCCAACCACCCGCTCAGGCAAAAGCACCAGAGACGTACACCTTCCCTGATTCTGCGTGCACCTGCGACAAGTCAGTTCCATACCACAAGATCCATTGCGGTCCTCACCTCACCTCACTTTTTCCTCACTCCCACTACATCATCTGCCTGCCCCTCTACCGGCAGCCCACCTCCGCGACCCACGACTCTCACTCTGTCGCATTCGTTCGCTATTCAATCGTTGCCAGGATCTTCTTAAGTGGACTCGCTCTTCTTTTCCATCCTCTGGAAACGGAATAGACGCATACCTGCGTGCCCAGTACCCACGCGAGCACGATCCTCGTCGACACCCACACCTCCACTTGACGCCCGCGATACGACGCCGTCCCTGGCAATCACCCTCGCTAGCCTTGTGTTGGAACCGCCGACACCAGCACCCTGGACCCAGACGGTACCCAGTATCGCCTCCTTTCGTCTTGCCGATAGCACGTTTGCTACCATCTCCCGATCCAAGCTCCTTCGCCGAGACTTGAACGGTCCGCTACGACTCCATTCTTTCTCACAGCCAAGCGCACAGGGATAGTCCACCACACCCCCCGTCTAATCATAAGGAGCACATCGCTCCCCTGTCCGAAACCATGGCCGACCAACCCCAATACAATCGTCATCCCCTCCCGCCTCCTCCTCCCTCCCACGAACATCACCACCATCAAGACTCGTACGACTACAACAACCAGCAGCCTCAGCAGTACCAGCAGCAGGTGTCGCCCACGTCGCCTCATCAGCCAGTCTTTGCTCAGCAGCAACCTCGACAGCAGCAGCAGCAGCAGCAGCCGGCGCCCCAACAACAGATCCGACAGCCGCCGCCCGCCCAGGTCGCCCACCAGCAGAAGCCTTCCAAGTCTAGGACCTTCAGCTTCCAGTCGGGCAAATCGCATCGTAGCTCTGGCAGCAACCAAAAGCACGACGACACGCATGAGACTTCAGCCGAGAAGGAGTCCCACCGCCTACACAGCAAAGCCGACCCCACCATGGCCATCAGTGAAGCTGAACCAGGTGAGCACAAAACGCCAGGGAATTCCGTGACGCCTGCCTTGAATACTAATCGTAGACAGCCGCCGTTCAGGCAATGACAAAGTCATCTTTGGCCCCCCTTCGCGCCATTCAGCACAGGGACTCGTACGGCAACTCGATCGGTAAGCTATCCACCGAACTGGAGCTACTAGGCAGGCAAACTAATGCAAACCAGCTGAACCGGATCGTTCAAACCCCACGCGCAGCCGCTGGGAACGACCCCTTGATACTATTCGAAGCTTTGAGGCAGCAATTGATGGGGGTTACTCGCGCAAGTCTATGATACGATCAGGTACATGCGGCCACCACCCTTTCTATGAAATCTTGGTATTCTGACATCAAGCGTTCCAGACTCTGAGTCGGTCCCACAGTTTGGTCGGCGAAGTAGCTATTATGCTGGCAGTAAGTCAAACAGGACGACTCCGACGCATGGCGTGGTTGCTAATGGCGCTCCTCTAGACAATGGTGCGCGATTCCCTCAAGACAGCTACTATGGTGGCCGTCCCAACACTATGCGACCCGAGAGTACGCACATGGACTACAACAGCCACAACCGCTCCGGTTACTTTGACCCCTCTCAGGCCAATGGCCAGGGTTCCTACGGGCCCGGCCCCAGCCGACAGAGGACGTCTAGGATGATGTCTGAGCCGATGAACAACTACGGCCGTGGTCCGCAACAAGTTTACCCGATGCCCCACAAAGACCGCTCATACGAGACTGTCACAACAGCAGCGGGCAGCGGTCACTCTGAGCAGGCCGGTTACCAGACGGACCCGACCAGCAGCGACAACAGCTCCATCGAACGTGTGTCACCCACGAAGCGCGCCGAGCCCGTTAATGACTACGGCATCGGCTTCAACCAACAAGGCTCGTACCAGCCTGCGGCATTCACAAACAACTTTGCTTCGGGCGCGAACGGCGCTGGCCCCAGTGGGGCAAACTACCAGCCCGCGCCTCTCGCGAACCCGAGCGCGATGGCGCCGCCGGCCGCTCCCCAGAAGAGCGGAGGTGGCATGTTGCGCAAAACAAGCACCCAGCAAAGCACGCAACAACGACCCGACGCGGGTGAGAAGAGGAAGAGCTGGTTCTCGCGTCGCTTCAGCAAGGCTAATTAGTCATGAGTGAGCGAGCGAGCGGCGAGCAAGCAGCAACGCGGCGAGTACGTTTCTTTGTGGATACCCCAGTTTCTCTACAGTCCAGACGGGAGGAAGTGGGCCAGGTTTTGTTCAGCACGAGTCAACGGGATGGATTGTGGTACATGCACATACGAATTTGTACGAGTTTGGAGTTGAGGCGTCTCACGACTGACAGGGGCAACTCGTCGTTATTTGGAAGTACACAGGGGTGGAGGGGCAACTGGCGGCCAGTAATTATCAGCCTCTCTTAGCCGTGCATCGGAATGGCGAGGCCTTGAAAAGCAGACTAGTAGGCTTGCCGGTGTAGGGCAAGCTGGGTGAGGTGAATGGATCAGATCAGTCCTTTCCAAAAACGCTGCCCTCTCAAAAAGTGTCCCGCGACGTCCCACGCAAGTCCGCTGTGTTGGTTTCAAAAGAAGTGAGAGCCTATCATGTGGTGCAACGCACGCAGCGACATGACCAAGGATTGAAGTGCTCAGCGGTCTTTTTTGCCCTCAGCCTTGGCTTTCTCGTCGTTCTGCTCCGTCTGGTCTTCCTTCATGGCCACGATGATGTAGGCGATGAGGACGACGTTGGCCATGACAGCGGCGAAGGCGCCGGCAAAAGTCGAGTTGCCTGTGAAAAGAGTCAGATCACTGGCAAGAGAGCGAGCGTTGGGCCGAGGGAGGCAGGGCGGCGGGTAACGCACCGTTGAAGACAGTGCCGACGGTCACAAAGTAGGAGCCGATGGGGAAGACGATCATGGCAAATGTGAAGCCGAGGAGCTTGATGATAACGTCGGTAGGGACGGCCGGCGCGATGTTGGACCTTTCGGCGGGCGCACTGCTGGGCTCATCTTGGTCGAGGATGGTCTTCTCGGTGGAGATGATGCGTTGGGTCGCCATCTTGAGTAGGGACGACGGGGTTCGATGAGGGGTGGTGGTGAGGTCTGAGTTTTGTCTTCGACGATGGTACTGCAGATGGGTTAGTGAGGTCCACGAATACATAGACCATGTGGGACTTACATGCGTCTTATGCTAGTTCTAGCTTGATCGAGCGGGATGAAATCGTTGATGAAATGATGAGGTCGGACGGCTTCAGCGGCGTGCCTGGGATGGAGCTCATGACAGTTTGAGGCAAGGCAGGGGCAGCTCGAGCTTACCGTGTTGTACCGTGAGCACACTGTGAACGTTTGTTTAATTGACATGACGCGAGTCACGTGTTAGCGCGCGCCAGGGCCCCTCCCCGCCGACGCGTCTCCTGCCGTATCTTTGTGCCGGCTTGCTCCTGAAATTCTCCTCTGCACGGCAGAGCTCCGCCGTATGCCTTTTGTTCCCTACCAACAATAGGCTGTCGCTTTTTGGACCTTCTTTGACCACGCCCGAAGCCCATTGTGCCCACCGAGTCTATTGAGCCATTCTTCGCTCTTATTGAGAAGCACCTGGTCTGGAGGATTTCCTCTGATTGCTCTCACATCCTTTTTTTTTCCCTCTTTCTTTCTTTGTAGCCTCCACCAGTCTCACTTCGATTCACCTTGAACGGCACCACCCTCTTACCAATCGAGGAGCACAGCAAGAGTCACAACCAGACGATTCCACAATGGCTGGATTAGCAGCTGGGTTCAGCTCATCGCCTCCCGGCCGCGCGCTCGACGACGAGGACGAGCTGGCCGGCGACACAATCCCCTGTTCGCCCTACGCCACGCAACCCACGCAGGTCGTCAGTCGGACCTCCCTTGGACCCAAACACACCGACGTGCCCTCTTCACCTCTCGCCTCCAGCGTCGTCGAGGTTCCTGCCTCCTCTCCCTTCCAGCCGAAACCCTCCAACGCGCCCTTTGCGTCTCGGCTCGCACCTCCCGGCACCATCTTCCGACCGCCTCCCCAGCTGCCGCGGGGCACGAAGCGTCCTGCCGCCGAACCAATCATGATCTCCTCCGATGATGAGGGAAGCCCGTCGCGAGGCGACATCCAGCCCACAGCCTTCAAGAAGCGCATGTCAACGTTCCAGTACAACCCCGCCGACAAGGCCGACAAGCTCGAGAAGATGACAGCCTTGACGGAGCAGGTCTCTACCGCAACTGGTCAGAGCTTCCCGTCTCGTGCTTGCCGCGAAGCTTTGTTGGCCTGTCATAATAACGTGTCGGATGCAGTGAACTACCTCTACGACGGCAAACACCTGCAGAAGGAGAAGAAGCAGAGCGTCACATCCGCGTCGTCGACCGCCACAAACCCGCTCAAGTCGAAGCCGGCCCTCGCTGCCAAGGGCAGCGGGTCCGCCTTCTACCAGACGCCGGACCTCAGCCCCCGAACCCCGAGCCCGGTGAAGCAGGCGAAGCCCCGAAGGCGTCTCGTCCAGGGCCGCCGCCCCAACCGATCACCCTCGCCCCCAACGTCACAGCCTGTGCAGGAGGCGCGGGAAGTGATCGACGTCGACGACGAGGTAGACGAACTCGCCGACGAGAGGATTATCATTGCGGACGAAAAGGACGACGATTACGACAATGACGACGACGTGATGGAGGCTACTGTTAAGGAGAGCCTCTACGACAAGGCGCTCAACACAATCAACAACAGCTCGATCGAGGATCTCTCTGCCATGACCAACCTGAAGCAGGACGAGCTTCAAATCATCGGTACCAAGCGACCCTTCCACGACATCGATCAGGTCGAGCGGGTGACGCTGGCCAAGAAGTCTGGCGGTCGCAAGTCGAACAAGGCCGCCATTGGCGAACTGCTCGTGGAGGCGATCATGGAGTTCACTAAGGCCGTCAACGCCATCGACACGGTCGTGGCCGAGTGCGAGAAGAAGGCGGTGCGCGTAAAGAGCGAGATGAGCCTGTGGGATATTGACTTCAAGGGCCACGCGCGCAGCGGAACGGCCACCCAGACCGACGCCGACGACCTCCCGATGACGCCCAACAGCTTCAAGGGGCAGAAGTACTCGGCGCCCCCGATCCCCCGCCAGCCCGCCCTCATGGAGGGACACTGCACGATGCGGCCCTTCCAGGTCTACGGCCTCAACTGGATGTCGGTCCTGTACAACAGCGGCTACGGATGCATCCTGGCCGACGAGATGGGCCTGGGCAAGACGTGCCAGGTCATCTCGCTCATGGCGCACCTCGTCGAGAGCTACGACGAGAAAAAGGACGAGAAGCGGCCGTGGCCCAACCTGATCGTTGTCCCGCCTTCCACGCTGTCCAACTGGGAGGCCGAGTTTGAGAAATTCGCCCCCGACCTCTCCGTCCTGACGTACAAGGGCTCGCAGTCGGACCGCGCGGAAATAGCCGAGGACATGCGGAGCGCGCCCGAGGAGTACCACGTCGTTCTCACGAGCTACACGCAGGTCGGCAAGGAGGAGGACATTGACGCGCTGATGGAGCTCCGGCCGAACGCGGCCATTTTCGACGAGGGCCACAAGATGAAGAACCCCAAGACCAAGATCTACAAGGACCTCATCCGCATCAAGGCGGGCTGGCGCATGCTCCTCACGGGCACGCCGGTGCAGAACAATCTGATGGAGATGCTGTCGCTGCTCAACTTCATCGACCCCAAGATGTTCAAGGGCCACATGGAGCAGCTGCAGTACATGTTCAGCCAGAAGGTGACGACGCGGGACGTCAACAACGGCGCGTTCCTGTACAGCGAGCGGGTGACGCGCGCGCGCACGATCCTCGAGCCGTTCATCCTGCAGCGGCGCAAGCAGCAGGTGCTCTCGGACATGCCGGCCAAGACGTGCAACGTCGAGTACTGCGAGCTGGCACCGCAGCAGAGGGAGCTGTACGACGAGCTGGAGACGGTGTTCAAGTCCGGGCCGGTGGGCAAGGCGGCGGGCGGCAAGGCGGCGGCCAACGCGCGGCAGAACGACGTCAACAACATCTGGATGCAGCTCCGCAAGGCGGCGATCCACCCGCAGCTGTTCCGCCGGCACTTTGACGACAAGAAGGTGGACAAGATGGCGCGCGTGCTGATGCGCGAGGTGCCGCAGTCGGAGCTGATGCAGCCGGACCTGCACCACCTGGTCGGCGAGCTGAGGAACTGCTCCGACTTTGAGCTGCACCTGTGGTGCCGCGACTACGCGTGCCTGCGGCCGTTCGACCTGCCGGAGGGCTCGTGGATGGAGAGCGGCAAGGTGGCCAAGATGCTGGAGCTGATCCGGGAGTACGAGGCGCGCGGCGACCGCGTGCTCGTGTTCAGCAAGTTCGCCAAGGTCATCGAGATCCTGCGCGAGGTGCTGCACTCGGACGGCGTGCGCCACTGCGTGCTCTACGGGGCCACGTCGGTCGAGGAGCGCCAGGGCCTCATCGACGAGTTCAACCGCGACACGGCCATCCCCGTCTTCCTGCTGACCACGGGCGCCGGCGGCACCGGCATCAACCTGACCTCGGCCAACAAGGTCATCATCTTCGACCAGTCCGACAACCCCCAGGACGACATCCAGGCCGAGAACCGCGCCCACCGCCTCGGCCAGACGCGCGACGTCGAGGTCATCCGCCTGCTGACGCGCCGCACCATCGAGGAGCTCATCTTCAAGGCCTGCGAGAAGAAGATCGAGCTGGCGAACAAGGTCACCGGCGCCGCCGAGGACGACATGGCCAGGAACGCCGAGGTGAACCTGGAGAAGGAGGTGCGCAGGATGCTGGCGGACCAGCTGACGCCGCCGTGATCGGAAGCTCGAAGACGGGGGGGGGGATTGGAGGGGATTACGACGTCATGACAAGGTGCATGGGAGCAAGCGGCGTGTTTGATATTTGCTTTGCGACGAGGCCTGGCTGGGTGTGCCTGCGCACGGGAGGAGGATTATTGCATTGCATTCTACGAGGCTACAGGTGTAGAACATAGAGGTTCATTTTATGCCGGCCAAGGTCAGCTCGCTACAGGGCCTGGATTGAGCGGGCTGTCCTCGCGGCTTCTTAGATAGGGGAAGAGGAGATGCCACAATACACTTTGAGTTTGTCACGAGTGGAAGTGCTCGAGAGGGTGAACCTGTGAATGTTGTCATCTCCTTCGGGTCGAAGGCAGGCTCCCTCGAGGAGCTCCCAGAGAGAATGCCGGGAGACAGGCGCGAGGCGGAGGGCGAATGAAGCGACGGCAGTGACATGCTATCTTATCGATGAATCCGTTCATTACGTCACGCCAGGCGCTCGCATTTCATTCACCAGGCAGCACCATGTCTCTCTGCTCAAGGCCGGGCAGGACCAGCTTTCTCCGGACGAGCACGAGGCGCGCCAAGCAGCAGTGCCGGTCGGTGGCTTCTGGCGTAGTGGCGGCGGGCGTGCGACGGCGGCGATAACAGATGCTTGGCCGCACGCGGCGAAGCGATAGCAGAATCCGCAGGGGTGCGGTCGGTGCCGTTGCGCTGTGTCGCGTCAGCAAATTCAGGTACGTAAACGCGGAGAGCGGGCTGTGAGTGGGTGGACGGCCACAGAGACATCCCGCATCGACCCGCGGCGTGGTTTGCTGATAACCTTTCTTCTAACATCATTTCGCGTGCTGCCCTAGCCTGCCTGGGTGATGGGGGGAGGGGGGCACCCCGGCTCAGGGATCGTCTATCGGGCGCCTTGTGAGCTGGTGGGCTGATAGGGAGCCAGCGAGCTGGCCATCCATCCGGGCTGGTGGTTTTCGATGGGGTGGGCGGTATCACTAAGAGTGACGTCTTCGGCCGTGGCTGGCTGGATGTTTAAGTAGCTGTCGCGCCCGTCGGTGTGAGATGCCGTGGCCGAGCTGCTTCTGCTTTGCTTAAATCAACGACGATCGAAGCATCACCAGCCGAACGACCGACGCAACATCGCTCCAAAGCTCGCAGCATAAGAAGCTCGCACGATCGAAAGCTCCAGCAGCGCAGAGCCCCGAAATAAACACCTCCAGCACACAATGCCATCCAGCGAGGTCTCCCACGGCCGCGGCGGCGCGGGCAACATCCACGCCGACGAGACCAAGTACGTCGACGGCTCCGTCGTGCGCTCCGGGCCCGAGGGCAGCCACGGCGACGGCGCCTACAGCGTTGGCCGAGGAGGTGAGTCCCTGTTCTCTCTCTCTGTCTCTCTTTCTCTCTTTCGTTTCTCCCACGTCGCCATGAGTCGCAGGGCGGCGAGCGCATCGTGCGCTCCCAGGCGCGTCAAACAGGACGCCTTATCTCTGGGCGCTCGAGATGGGGCATGACGATTGCGCCAGGGCGTTGATAAGGCGGAGCGACGGCGGCGGCCAAGAATGCGCTGGGGGGTTAGGGAAATGCCCCACGCATTCATTCGTCTCTGGGCGCGGGATTCACGAACCTCGTCGCTCGTCGGAAGAGGCTTAGCGTCGCGTGGCTTGCTCTGATCCTCTCTCACCGAGTCACCGACACTTCGCTCACCGCTCACCGATGCCGCGCACCTTGCCCTGCCTTCCGCCTCGGACGAGAACACTGAGCAATTCAGGAAAAAGAGAAAGAAGCTGACGCAACCCAGGCGCTGGCAACATCGGCGATGTCGGCACCAAGACTCCGGCCGAGGGCCGCGCCGACAAGGACGTCGTGTCGACCGAGGCCTACCGCCAGTCGGGCGACACGGGCGACTACCACACCGGCCGCGGCGGCGCCGGCAACGCCTACGAGCACAGTGCCGCCACGCGGGATCCGGCCGACATAGACGGCAAGGCCGCGAGCGCCGCCCACCGCGCCGCCGGCGGGCCCGTCGGCCTGGCAGACAAGCTGAAGAACAAGCTGTTCGGGAAGAAGTGAGCGCCCTGGTGGGGTGTGATCAGGCGGGGGCCGCTGAGACGGGAGAGAGAAGGCGAGATGATACCACTGGGATGGCGTGCGGATGGCGGAGACGTAGATGGATGGACGCGATCGATGGACGGGATTGTGGAACGGTGTCGATGGAAGGACATGCGGACGGATGCTTGCTTGTTGTTACCCTTCATTACTACCCCCTTTGACACTGATGGTCGCGCCATCGTTCAGCAATGGAGTCGTACGGATCGGCGTGCTGCAGCTGTCGACGCCCATCTCAGGATCCCGTGACGATCTAAGAAAAGTGCAAGCGCGCGAGCCCCCAGCCCGCCTCCCGCCGTCAGACAGACCAAACACGCAGGAGACGATCGCCTGTATCTGACACTTGCCTGTCATGTCATTCACAGAGCCGGCCCATCTGCACTGGCGACTCAGCACCCGCAGGCTCGATAGCCCACCCTCCCGAGTGCGATCGACATCTCCAGATCGTCGTTCAAGGGTCCACCGCGCGCGCTGTGGTTGCAGGCTGGCACTACCGTTTTTGGCCCTCCGGCGGGGCGACAGCCTGACGCTCATTACCCCATCAGGCCCGCCCATCAACGTACTCTGCGACCATGGAGCGCACCTAGCCGGAGGAAGGGTCACTCAGGGTCTGCCAAGCTCGGCATTGGGCTGCAATCGACGGCGGCCTCCTTTCACCGTTTGATATTGACCGGTCCACAGTTGGGCGCTTCGCTTAATGGCTCTTCTGGCAAATTGAAGGCAATGTTGGTTTGCCTTGGTTTGGCGGCCGTGTCATCCGGCCACATCTCCGCGGCGCGATCCAACAGAGGGTAGCAGGCAACGAGAGCACCGCTCACCGGCTCGCATCTTCGGCCGGTCATGTGTCGGAGAGCCAAACAGCCGAGAGACAGTCCGGCAGGCTGGGCAGCTGACGGAGGGGGGGAGGAGTGGGTTGGTGATCAGCCTTCTCCGCCTGTTTCTGTCTGGTGTCCCGCGGCCGGCGAAACACGTTCAATGGATGCTCGAGATGCTTCTGCCGCTCTGCTCGATGACTGGGCCCCCGGTTGATGGGCAGAGCTACTGTCTGTAGGGTGGTGGTGTAGTGTGAGGCGCGGCTAGTGCAGGACTAGGACACCCTTTTCGAGGGTTTCGCCCCCCGAGAAACGGGAAGCCGATCGTGGAGATCCCCATTCTTCGTCTGTTTTTTTTTTCGGGGCGCATTTCCATGTTGCAGCGGTTGGCACCCTTTTCCTTGTCGTCGTCGATGAAGTGGAGGGGCGCATACGAGGATTGTTGGGCAGCTCGACTCGACAAGACCCAAGCGGGGATACCGCAGCAGGGGGGGGAGTGACCGGGCAGGCATTGGCAGCATGGCAGGCATGGCATCCATGGGCGCAGAACGAGAGAGGGCGTGAAGCCTTGCATCGTCTTGCCTTTTCCTGTTTGCCATGGCCGGTTGACCGGCGTACGTTAGCTCGTAGGCAAAGCCCGGTAGGGTCGCAAGCGCAAGCGCAGGCACATCGTGCACCAGCTCCAGTTTCGGGTCCAACATGGGCGTGAGCGGGCGAGAGCACGAGCACCATTATGCCCAGTGTGGAAAAGCGAAGACGTGAAAGCCAGATGTGGCCCTCGTGTTGGTGTCGTGTCGTGTCTAGTCGTTCGTTCAAATGTGTGCCGAGTCCTCTCATCCCCGTTGTTTCTCACTCCTTCCTTTCTCTCCCCTCCTCTCGTCTTTCCTCCGTCCCCTCCCCCCCTCCTCCTTTCCCCTCTTTCCTCTCTGGCTGGTGCTGTACACGATTCGCACCTTTCGGCCCTCCCCTACTCCTTCCCCCCCAAAAAGCAGACTGGACCCCGCCTGCCCTGGTCCCGTCCCCGAAGAAACCGCCGAGTGGCTCATTTTGTGGCGCGCCCCGGGGACCTCCTTCCCCAGACCCAGTGTGAGCTACAGGTAGGCTCCAGGCGCTGGACTCTAGACTCGGGCTCTAGGCCCAAGCCGTCCGCCCCCCTTCCCAGCCGCGCCCTCCCCAAAATTCCAGGCTCCCGCTCCCGCTCCAGCTGCACCTGCCTGCACCTGCAGACTGCTGCAGTGGTTCGCCCGGCTGAAACAGGCCGGTCAGCCGCCCAGCACAGGCGACCTTCCACCCCGAGGCCTGTGCCTGCCACCGTCACAGGACAGCTCCTAGGCTCCTAGGCTCCTACCCCCCCTGAAGCTGAACGGGCAGCCGCAACCATGGTCCCGCGTCAGGACCAACACGCCCGGCCACCACCCGCCCCTCGTCTCTGGTCGCGCCTGTCCAACTTCTCCAAGAAGTCCTTCATCTCATTTTCTTCCTCCTTCGAGGCCGACGACGAGCGCTCCGACTCGGAAGACGACGACGACTATCACCACCAACGCTACCTCTTCCCCACAATGTCCGGCCGCCGCGGCGACGACTACGGGCGCGGTGATGGGTCCCCTCCCGGCCGCTACAACGGCGAAGACACGAGACCGACCTCCCAGAAGGAGCTCGCCGGCTGGTACACCTACGCCTTCGCCGCCGAGACCTATGTCATCTGTGGTGAGTCTCGACCGTCTGATATCCCTGCCTCGAGTAGCTCCGTGCTGACCCAGCTTCCCTAGCCATCGGTATGTTCACGTCCGCCGTCGTCGCCATCCCGACCCGACCCCCCTCCTTCCTCTTGCTGACCGCCCAGGCTCCTTCATCCCCATCCTCCTAGAGACGCTCGCCCGCGAGAACGGCGTCCTCCTCGCCGACCGAACCACCCCGTGCGGCACCAGCGACTCCAAGAACAAGGCCGACGGCCAATGCGTCGTCTACGTCCTCGGCGCCGAGATCAACACGGCTAGCTTCGCCATGTACACCTTCTCCATCAGCGTCCTCGTCCAGGCCCTGCTCGTCGTCAGCATCAGCTGCGCTGCCGATCACGGGAACTTCCGGAAGAAGCTCCTCCTCGCCTTCGCCTGGACCGGCAGCATCGCCGTCATGCTCTACATCTTCGTCACCGCCGACACGTACCTCTTCGGCGCCCTGCTGGCCATCGTCTCCAACACCTCGTTCGGCGCCTCCTTCGTGCTGCTCAACTCGTTCCTGCCGCTCCTCGTACGCCACCACCCCGACGTCATCGAGGCCGAGACGAAGCATGTCCCCCTCGACTTTGCCCAGACAGACCTCGAGTCGCAGCCCCTGAGGCACCCGAACGCCGATTCCGACTCGGCCGTCGCCGATGTCGACTCGACCTCGCCTCTGCTGTCCAACGCGGAGGACATGGTCACCCCGGACTGGCCGCGCAAGGCGACGCGCGAGGAGCTGACCTCGGTGGAACTGAACCTCTCGACGCAGATCTCGGCCAAGGGCATCGGCATCGGCTACACGGCGGGACTGTTCCTGCAGTGCATTGCTATTGGGGTCTTGATCGCCATGCGTAACACGACCTGGTCTCAGCGCATCGTGCTGTTCATGGTCGGTGCCTGGTGGGCGACGTTCACCTTCCCCGCGGCGGCGTGGCTCCGGCCGCGGCCCGGACCTCCGCTCCCCATCGTTGCGGCCAGTGGCTTCTCGGGCATGTGGTCGTGGGTGGGCTACGTAATCTACGCGTGGAAGTCGCTCTTCAAGACGATCAAGCTGGCTCGGAGGCTCCTCGACATCATGCTCTTCCTGGCCGCCTGGTTCCTCTTGTCGGACGCCATCGCGACGACATCCTCGACGGCCATTCTCTTCGCCAAGACGCAGCTTCACATGAAGCCTTGGGCGCTCGGCATGATCAACGTCATCTCCACGACGGCGGGCGTCATTGGCGCGTTCAGCTGGGCGTTCATTTCTCGCAGGCTCGGCCTCAAGCCGCACCAGACGATTCTCGCATGCATCACGCTGTTCGAGCTCATCCCGATCTACGGACTCATGGGTTACCTGCCCTTCGTCCAGGCCTGGGGCGTCGGCGGCCTGCAGCAGCCGTGGGAGATGTACCCCTTGGCGGCGGTCTACGGCTTCGTGCTGGGCGGTCTCAGTGGCTACTGCCGATCCGTGTACGGCGAGCTCATCCCGCCGGGCTCGGAGGCGGCTTTCTACGCGCTGTACGCCATCACGGACAAGGGCTCGAGCGTGTTCGGGCCGGCCATCGTGGGCGCCATCATCGACCGGTGGGGTCACATCCGGCCCGCATTCTGGTTCCTGGCGGCGCTGGTCGGCCTGCCAGCGCCCCTCATCTGGTTCGTCAATGTGGATCGCGGAAAGCGCGAGGGCGAGAAGCTGGCCGAGACGATCGACAGCTTTAAGGTGCGGCAGCTTTCGGACGACGGCGCCGACACGGACAGCGGCAGCGAAGATCGTCCCATCCTGAGTGCGTACGACGACGACGACGACGACGACGAGGTGCGCCACGAGCGTCGTTGAGCTGTTAGCGGGGGAGCATCTCTTCGCGATGCAGCACGTTTGGGTATTTGACTGCATAGCGATGGCGTTGGGCATTACTATTTGCCTTGCCGGGTCAGTGGCTCCGCCGCGACACTCGGGACGAGCATGGTACATTATATTACACATACATAATTGAATGCAACACGAATCACGATCAAGCCGTCGGCATGTCTTGCCAGGCCTGTCTTGTCAGGCTTGTCTTGTCAAGAATCCATTCGAGGTGAATACCATTAATCACTAGGGCGAACCAAGACACGAGGCAATTTCGCGTGTTGCAGCCATCTCGGACTTGGGGGACTGGGGACGGACAGATGCGCGACTCAGGGGCTTGCTTGAGGGGGGGAAGCTCTCGGACGCGTCGCGGGGGCTTCGGATGACGTGTAATGCAGCGGCCAGGACTGGAGCTTGGAGCTCACGTGACCGAAACCGTGTCAGCAACTGCAATGTCATGTTTTTCGGGGTGGCGCAGGGACCGCTCCTCGCCGTTTTATGGCAACAGATAGTTTGGTGAGATAGGTCTACTAGTCCATCCCAGCCCGCGACAGATCGATCCTCGCAACCCGGTTGAAGCAGAAGCCCTTTGCCCGTCCGTCACCGCCCACCACCACCACCGACCTTTCTTCTCGTCAACTCAAGACGCCAACACGGACCTGAGCTCCAGGCGATCCATCACCCTCGCAACCGCTCCCTTCCCCCAGCGAAGCCGAAAGCTCCAGTCGTGACGGCGTCACGCTATCCGCAATCTGTTCGCGTCGCATCCCTCGGTTGTTGTCATTGAGCCGACTCGCTTCGAGCATCGTTCGCGACCTGTCCCGCGGTGGCCTCGCGACATCCCATCTCCCACCCGGACCGTTCGGCATCGCGGCGCATCCGATTCCACGTCGACACGCTTTTTTCCCGTCGCAGCTGACCGCGCGACGGACCCTACCGGCGACCCGCGGAAATACATCGTGCGGCGCTGCCCCTGCCCCATCGCGCTCGACCCCCCCTCCCGGCATCGCGGACTCTGAACTACCACCCGCCACCACAAACCATCAGCATCATCGCCGTCGCCATCGCCCGCCATGTCGTCGAGCTCCAGGAAGCGCAGCCGGCCCGAGCCGGCCGAGGACACCAAGGCCGAGTGTCCCTTTGAGGTCAAGTACGAGAGCGAGGACACAAAGACCAAGGCGAAGGCGGCCAAGAGGCGGAAGCAGCTGGCGGCCGGCGGCGCCGACGTCGAGGAGGACGAGGTGGCCAAGGTCCAGCATTCGCCTTTCACGCCGTCGGGCACCTTCAAGAACGACGAGAACATGGACCTCCGCTACTGGGTCGAGCCCAGGGATAAGTGGCTGGCCATGACGAGGTACAACAGCTTTGTTTGTGAGTGCCCCCCTTCCCCCTCTGCCCCATCCCCCCGTTCGAGGAGGTATCTACAGCCTGCTGACCCGGCGCGCAGTGAACTCGGCCAAGTACTTCAGCGAGGGCTTCATCTACATCTCCAACGGCACGGCGTCGCCGACGAAGAACCCGGTCAAGGTGGACGAGAACGGCGTGCGGCAGCGGATGCCGCACGAGTGGGTGGGCCGCATCCTGGAGATCCGGGCGCAGGACGAGCACCACGTGTACGCGCGCATCTACTGGATGTACTGGCCGGAGGAGCTGCCGGTGCAGACCAAGGACGACGGCAAGTTCGTCGCGCGCGCGGGGCGGCAGCCGTACCACGGCATCAACGAGCTCATCGCGTCCAACCATAGTAGGTCGACCCTGCATCCGCTCGAGACGAAGAAGGAGGTTGCTAACCGCGGCCAGTGGACGTCATCAACGTCGTCAGCGTGACGGCCGAGGCCAAGGTCAAGCAGTGGTTCGAGGAGAACGACGACGAGATCCAGGACGGGCTGTACTGGCGGCAGGCGCTCGACGTGCGCACCCTCAGCCTCTCGGTAAGGAGCCCCCCCCCCCCCCCCCCCCCCCCCCCCCCCCCCCCCCCCCCCCCCCCCCCATTACATAGATATGTTGAAGAGCGCTGCTGACCATCTAGTCGGTGCACCGAACCTGCAAGTGCAAGCAGCCCGCGAACCCCGACAGGACGCTCGTGGCCTGCTCCCAGCCCGACTGCAGCACGTGGCTCCACGACGACTGCCTGAAGCACGACGCGCTGATGAGGACGTTCGAGGCGCTCGGGCGGGACAGGCCGTACCTCAAGCCGGCCAAGGTGGAGAGCGCGGCGGCGGACAAGGCGGACCAGGAGACGGGCCGGCCGCTGAGCCCGCCGGACAACGGGGTGGAGGTGCAGCAGTCGATCGACGCGAAGCCGGCGGTGGAGGAAGAGGAGGTCAAGACGGAGAGCGTGGGCACGCCGCGGGCCAGCGTCACGCGGGGCGGGGCGGGGCACCTGGGCACGCCGACGGTGGGCACGATCACGGCGGCGCCGGGGTCGGGGCGGCGGACCAAGACGCCGAAGCGCAAGGCCAACGGGGCGAAGCCCTACGAGGGGCTGTTCGAGGCGACGCTGAAGGTGGCGGAGAACGTGGTCGAGCTGACGGATCTGCGCGACGACGTGACGGGCGGAACCAAGGTGTGGACGGAGCCGCTGGTGTGCCTGGTGTGCGAGACGGTCATCAGCTGAGGGGGAGCCGATGATGGCGCGAGATGATCATCAGCTGAGGGCGAGCTGTGCGGAGGCGAGATGACCGGGCGAGGGGGGGGGGGTGCCTTTCTTTCGGCTGTATCTATTTTTCATGCCCGCGGCCTCCACTCCCCCGGGCAGAAGGCGGCGGGCGGCGGTGGTGGTGTTTCTTAGATTGCGGTTCTCACCATGGCGTTCAAAGCGGGCCGGAGTCGGGGTTCTGGATGGGCGGGACGGGGGCTGGCTGGCGGTGGGTGGCCTGAGGTTTTTGGATGTGACGGAGCTGAGCTGGGTGCCTGCCCTCTCTGGATCCAGGGACCTCGGGCGGGCGGCATTCTCTTGTCTAGTGATCTTTCGACGAGTATTGGTTAATACTACTGCCTTTCTTGTGTACAAGTATGAAGCGATGGATCTGACATGACATGACATGATGGGAGGACTGGGCGTTGGAACTTCAATGTGTGGGAAGGAGGGAGACGATATCACTATCACGATGAGGCGCTGGAGCTCCACCTGATTGGGCGGTGTAGGGAGCTCGAGCTCGGGGAGGTACCGCCTTTTTTAGGCAGTACGTGCTGAGCTACTGAGGTACGTGCTGAGCTACTGAGTTACGTGCTGAGGTATGTCGCTGTGTACTTCCCTGAGGACGCCCCAGGTCCCTACGCCAGCCACGCCGATCAGCACCAATTTAGTGCTACCCCGCCACGCCCGGACAACGCAACCTCGCTCTCCATCTGCAACGCCCGCCCGGAACAACCCACGTCAAGCTCCATCGGCACCATCATCAACACCATCGACATCCTACAGGCTCCGTCCCCGAATCGAACCTCAGAACCCCCCCAGCAGATCACACACAAAGACACCACCATGGCGTCCGCCGACCCCTTCGACTCGGCACTGTAAGCCCCCCCCTGCCTCCCCTGCCTGCCTCCGACTGACGACACCTCCCAGCGACCTCCTCCGCCGCCTCAACCCCAAGCACACGGCGACGCACCTCAACTCGATCATCACGCTCGCGCCCGACCTGACCGAAGACCTCCTCTCGTCGGTGGACCAGCCGCTCGGCGTGCGGCGCTGCCGGCAGACGGGCCGCGACTACCTGCTGTGCGACTACAACCGCGACGGCGACAGCCACCGGTCGCCGTGGAGCAACGAGTTCGACCCGCCGCTGGACGAGGCCGGGCCGGGCGGCGTCAGCGGCGGCGGCGCCAACGACGGCGCCGGCGAGGGTGCCATCCCCAGCGAGCGCGTGCGCCGCATGGAGGTGCGCGCCAACGAGGCCTTCGACGTCTACCGCGAGCTGTACTACGAGGGCGGCGTCAGCAGCGTGTACTTCTGGAACCTGGACGACGGCTTTGCCGGCGTGGTGCTGCTGAAGAAGAGTGAGTCCCCTTCCCTGCCCGTTTCCTTTCCCCTGCCCGTTTCCTTTCCCCTGCCCGTTTCCTTTTGCCCAGCCTCTTCCCAGCTTTCCCCCCAGCCTTCCCACCTCGCTAACAGGCCAGCGGCGACGCCCGGCGCGGCGTCCGAGGGCGTGTGGGACTCGATCCACGTGTTCGAGGCGATCGAGCGCGGGCGCACGACGCAGTACAAGCTGACGTCGACGGTCATCCTCAGCCTGTCGACGGGCGGCGCGGCGCTGGGCGCCATGGACCTCGCCGGCAACATGACGCGGCAGGTCGAGCAGGAGCTGGCGGTCGAGGGCGACGAGAGCCACATCGCCAACATTGGCCGCCTCGTCGAGGACATGGAGCTCAAGATGCGCAACCTGCTGCAGGAGGTGTACTTTGGCAAGGCCAAGGACGTCGTCGGCGACCTGCGCAGCGTCGGCAGCCTGAGCGAGGGCGCGCGCGACCGCGAGGCCCAGCGCGAGGTCATCGGGAGCATGCGGAGGTAGCTGCGAGACGGGGATGCGGCGAAGGGCGGGGACTACGGAGGCTGTGTGGGATGCGAGGGCCGGGACGCGAGACGGGGGATGTCAAGGGCTGCCGTCTCGGCCGGCCGCTGGCGAAGTTCGACAGCCGTGCCTCGCGCCGGCACCAGGAAGCTGGCTCGACCCGCCTGTTCGTTCGTGCCCAAGGCCACGGGCTCATCCCTGCCGCGTTCTAGACCTCCTCGCAGCCTGCCCGCCTCTATAATATACTTTGTAACATACTTCCAAGCTGCTGCGGTCCCTGCCTTACTCCGCCCCCTCGAACGAGAACAAGGCCGGGGCTCAGCGCCCGCCGCCGTGGGGCTACCTGAACGTGCGGGCGGGCGCCTGACGACTGCCGGGCGTGCCGCGGGACGGCGCACGCTCGATGGAGAAGTGCCGGCGGCGCTCTGCCATGTCTTGCATGTTTGCATGTGTTTGCATGTGCATGTGTGTGTGTGTGTGTGTGTGTGTGCGTGTTTGTGCGTGTGTGTCTGTGTGTATGTCCGTCTGCAGGAAGGGAGAGCCGTCGGGGATGTGCTGGTGACATGCCGGGCAGGGCAGATGAGACATGCAGGAACGAGTGGGAGGGTGTCTCTGATGGTGCGATGGGTGGGCGGGTGTGTTCCGGTCTTCGCGGCGGGGTGTCATCACGGGGTGTCATCACGACGAGCGTTCATCAGGGGCACTGCGGCGCGCTTCTTCGGGGGGCGAGGTGGCATTCGCGGCGCAGTATAGGGGCATGCAGAGGAAAAGTCTGATGGATGCGGTATGCCTGCGCAGGCAGGGGCAGATGAGAGGCAGCGGGCAGAGGCAGCAGCGGGCAGAGGCAGAGGCAGCAGAGGCAGACGGTGAGATTATCGTCATGTCGGTTCGCAGAGTGCGTCTCCTTCGTGGGCCCTCCCCAAGCAGCGTTTCTCCTTTCAGTGACCTTGCCAGCGAACCCGTCAGCGAACCTGTCAGCGACCTGCCAGCGAACCCGCCGGGCAGCCGATCAGCCGCCCCGGCCAAGGCACGCCCGCGGCCAGTGCGGCTAGCGGTGTCAATAATCCGGGTGGCCTGGCTGCGGGAAGAATCTACCCAGGACGTTGGCGAGCAGGCCACTCTCCGTACGTTGGAGGCAATACTTGTTAGCGCCAATACTGTGAGGCCAATACTGCCAGGCCAATACTGCTAGGCCAATGCCGTTAGGGCCAATATTGTCAGGGCCGGTACTGGTACGGACACAGCGGACGGCCTGATCGCCAGGCACGCAGAGTGCGACGCGCGTGACGCCGCCGGGGCTTGCAGGCGGAGGGCTCGTCGGGAGGGGCGTGCATGAACGCTTCATCTCAAGGGGCGGGCCGGTGATGTGACGGGTGGGTGCGCTGTCATCCTGACGGTGGGGAGAGAATGTGAGAGGTGAGCGGCCGGTGAGCCGTCGGTGAGCGCGACCACTGTCAGTACCTACTGTAGGTAAGGTACCTAAGGTAAGGTAGGTACCTAGGTAGGCACCTAGGTGGGCGGCAGCGCGGTGGAGGCCTCGTTCCGATCTGCGGCAGCCCGCTGTAACGCGCTGGAGGCACCCTGCGTCAGGGGCCTGCAGAGGCGGCGCCTGAAACGCGCGCAAAAGGGGTGCAGCGGTGCAGCGGTGCAGCGGTGCAGCACGGAAATGTTCTAGAATGCCCCGCCGCCAACAGGCCGCCTGTACGCCGTCCCTAAACACGCCGATGCAAGCGGTCGAGCAGCGCTGGAGTGCTGCAGTGCTGCTGCTGCTGCAGCCGCGAGGCCATGTGCACCCACGGGAGCGCAGCGGGAGGGCAAGGGAACAAGCGCCGCGGCGCGTCCCTCGCTCGCCCCCTTTTTTTCTGCCTCGCCTGTTTCTGCCTCGCCTGTTTCTGCTCGCTCTTCACCTCTGCGCCGCCAGGAGGGGTGCCCCATGGACCAGCCCCTGACGGGACGCGGCGGCGCGGTGGGGGGAGGGGCGGGATGGGCGGGAGCCGGGCGCTTGCTAGCGGTGGCTCTATCGGACTTTTGCTGTTGGTGCCGTTCTTCTCGTATGGGGCGGGGGCGGACTGGCGGTGATGGGAGCATCTTGAGAGAGCATCCTGTTTCCGCCTTTTACACTCACCCAAGGACGCAGGGACGCAAGGAAACAAGAGGCTGAACAGATAGGACAGACATGACAGGCACAACAGGCTGAACAGGCAAACTCCGGCACACCCTGGACGCGTCGGCCCACGGGCGCAGGTGCCGAGCATCCTGGCTGTCGACTGCCAGCCCCCAGCCCGCACGACGAGGGCAGCACCACCACCGGCAGCCCTCGTGATGATCATCGTCTGGCAGGGGACGGACGCCGGCCGGGGGGTGTGGGCGGTAGGTAGGCGGGTGGGGTGGTGCCCAACGTGTTGCTGCCAACGTGATCATCAGATGTCGGCCGGCGGTGTCAAGTCGGTGGGTGACACGACGGGGGTATGGTATGGGTGTGGTTTTTTTTTTATTTCATCTCTTGATTATTATTAGTTTTTTCTACTTCTTTTTTTTTTCAATCTGCCCAGGTGCCAACAAGCATCACGCTATGTCATGGGCAGAAAAGAAAAGCACGGGAACCAGAAAGGGCAGAAGAAATACAGGGCAAGACAAGACAAGATCCGGATGCCATCCGAGGCCGGCCGCACGTCGAACACATACATCAAATACATAGATACATCGGTCGTCTTCTTTTTCGGTTTTCAGTATCAACCCCCCCCTGGACGGCCTCTCGCAGTCACCGTCTCAGCCCGAAGCCGATCCGTCTGGGTGCCCGATACCCAGACCGAGACTCGATTCATCATCACCTGCGCTCCTCCTCGCCCCTTCCGCCGCGATCCCTCGGTCCATCAGACGAGAGGACAATCTTGTATGCACCCTTTTAATGACGGACCGCAGAAAGAGATCCACCGCGCCCCGACATGGGATGCATTTTCTGCCCCGTCGAGGGGAGAAGGGGGGGGGGGGGCCTCTCAGAGCCTGGCGCGCGCCAGCCGGGCCCCGCCCACCTGCCTGGGAGGGCGAGTCAGGGCCAAGCCCGGCGATCTGGAATGAAGGAACCTGCGCTGTAGCCTGTACAGCGCTCTCTGCGGTGATGCAGTGATGCGCCGGAGAGGAGTACCTGGTACAGTAGCGGCGACGCCCACGCGAGCCCAAGCCCAAAGGCCCCCCCCTCCCCCCCTCCCTCCTCCGAGCAGGGCCTGCCCGTCTTGTCGTGTCTTGTCCGATGTCTGTGTGTCTTCCATTTGATTGCGAGAACGTCAGTTGGTCAGGGTACTAATAGGGGGGCACTGGCTCCCTGCTGATCTGTGTCTGCCTGCCTGCCTGCTTGCCCTGTCTGCTGCTTTGACTCTGTGCGTCTTTGCGCGCCCCTCCTCCACCTCGAGCCTTGCCGTCCGTCGTCCCGTCTCAGCTCTCACCTCCCACCAACACCTACCGGACCTTCCTTCGTTCTCTGGACTTCGATCAGAAGACGCACTTTCCATCGCGACGTCGCCTCGAATCCCATCCCATTGACACCATCGCACACTCGACGTCCGGTCCCTCGACCCCTGATTCGACTCATCCAGCCCGGCATCATCATCACCACCACCATCACCCCTGCCATCCCCGACGCCCTCGACCCCGCCTGCGCCCCTCGCGCACGCAACGGCACTCGAACCCCCGGCCGACCGCTCCACGAACGAACGGGCACGGAAAATAAAAAATCGCAGCCAAAAAAAAACGCAGTCAGAAACGCAGCCATGGCGGAAAAGCCCGCGGTCCTCATCATCGGAGGGCTGGGCTACATCGGCCGCTTCCTCGCCCTCCACATCCACCAGAACAACCTCGCGTCCGAGGTCCGCATCGTCGACAAGGTCCTGCCCCAGCTGGCCTGGCTGGCCCCCGAGTTCCAGGAGGCCTGTGCCGGCGACAAGTTCATGCAGGCCGACGCCAGCAGAGAGCGTTGCCTGGCTGGCCCCCCGAGGTTATTTTCAGGAGGCCGTTGTTGCCCGGCGAAAAAAACAAGCCTCTGCAGCGCGCGCGCGCCAGCAAGAGAGCGTGGCGTCCCCTCCTCCCCCCCCCCGCCCCCCCTCCTCTCACGTGCATCACGAGTCTGGGCCCCTTCACGGGGCCGCAGGCGCACAGCGAGCCCAGCTAACAAGAGCAGAGTCCCTCGCCCGCATCTTTGACCGCGCCGACGGCAAGCAGTGGGACTACGTCTTCAACTGCGGCGGCGAGACCCGCTACTCCCAGGAGGACGAGGTCTACAAGCTGCGCTCCCTCGGCCTGTCCATCGCCGTCGCCAAGGAGGCCGCCCGCCGCAACATCAAGGTCTTCGTCGAGCTGAGCACCGGCATGGTCTACAAGCCCGACTCGGCCCCCAGCAAGGAGGGCGACAAGCTCAAGCCCTGGAGCAAGATTGCCGTCTACAAGCTGCAGGCTGAGGAGGCGCTTTCCAAGATGGAGGGGTATGTCGCTCTCGCCCGTCCCTGCTGAAGAGCAAAACCCCGCCGGAGGACTGACAAAGGACAGGCTCAACCTCGTCATCGCGCGCCTCGCGCACGTCTACGGCCCCTACGCCTCGCAGTGGGTCGCCACCGGCCTGTGCATGGCCCGCGTCTACAAGTCTCTCGGCGACGAGATGAAGTGGCTCTGGACCAAGGACCTTCGCACCAACACGGCGCACATTCACGACGTGACGCGCGCGCTGTGGGCCATGGCGACGTGGTACGAGACCTCGGGCGGCCGCGCGGCGTGGGACGCAAAGGCCAACGGCGGCAACGTCGTGCCGACCTTCAACGTCGTCGACAAGGGCGCCACCACGCAGGGCACCATGTCCAACATCATCGGCGACGTGTTCAACATCGGGACGGGGTTCCAGGGGCAGCTGATCAGCACCTTTGCGCGCATGAGCATCGACAGCGTCGTGGACGACGTCAACGACGAGCTGCTGGGCCCGTGGGCGGAGCTGCTGGAGAAGGCCGGCATCGCGCGGCCGGGCCCGCTGACGCCGTTCCTGGAGAAGGAGCTGTTGAAGGATACCGACCTCAGCATGGACGGATCGCGGTTGGAGCAGGTCGTCGGGTTCACGTACGAGCGGCCCAAGATGACGAGAGAGGACGTCGAGGAGGTGATTGAGAGCTACAAGAAGATGAAGTGGTGGCCATGAGGGGGCATGACATGTTGGTGGCTCTGGCGGGGACGCGACATGCTTGTACGATTTATGGGGGGTTCAAGACTGAGACGAGACGAGACGAAGAGAACGAAGAGAAGACGAGAGACGAAAGGCGGAGGGCCCAAAGAGGAGAAGAGGGGAGGGGGCGCCTGCGCATCTTGTACTATAGGATATCCGGTTGGCTGCTTCTGTTTGGCTTCTCGTTTCGGCCCGGCCTGGCATTGTACATGGCGCGTAATATTAGCATACACATTCTTGGTCGGCTCGAACGAACCAACTGCCGTGATATTGGTTTGAGGATGGGGATGGGGATGGGGTTTGCAGAGCGCGGGCGAAATGAAGGTGGACGGGGCGCGAAGAGCAACCGACGGTCCGGAGGCTGGCAGGGATGTCCTTGCGGCCGCGGCGTCCGTGTGGTCTTCACATGCGCGATCCGGCGCCGAAGCGGCGGTGCGTCGCGGGCAGATCGGTTAGAGATCAGGCGCTGGAGTTTGATCTGGGTGGCAGGCAGATGCCACGAGTGGGAGCCAGGAGGGCCGAACTGGGAATGGAGGTCGCTGTTTCTGGGTCGTCGCTTGGGCGATGGTGGTCTGAACAGGTGCCGGGTGACCCCGCTTCCGTGATGCTCGGCAGGGTGGTGGTGGTGCTATGCTTGGAAGGGAAGAATTGACGGACGGGGAGGCATGGCGAGCGCGAGGTGGTGGTCTGCCTCGGCTGGGTTGTGCTGCGGAGCTGGGGTGTGTTGTTGATCGTCAGTAGTTCGAGAGGTGTTGTTTGACCTGGTATTAGACCTGCATACAGGGAGCTGTATACGGGGAGAGATATGAGCTCGATAGATTCAGCGCATATTGAAAAGGGTCATTGCTGCCGTCGTCTGGTGGCACCGTCGGTCGTGTTCCTGATGCTGGTGCAGTGAATGCAGCTGAGGATGCTTCATTGGTGGTGGCAGCAGGTGGCAGGTGGTGATTCTCATGATGGTGGTGGTGTTTCCCCGCAAATAGAAACGGGCAAGGTGCCTGATTCGGCAGGGGCGCAGGGGCGTAGGCAGGGGCACCGGACGTTAGGGGGACGTTATGCCAGGCAGGTGAAGGCCCAAGGTGGGATGCAGTACGACGCTACGCCATTAAGAATGCCTTACCTAAAGAGGGGCAGAGCCACTGGAGGCCACTGGAGGGCCAAGCGACCAACAGAGGCAAGAGGTACCTGGGATGATCTCATGGGTTGCGTGCGCTCGTGTCACACGTCTGGGCGTCTGCGTACCCTTTGCCCTTCCTTCCGAAGCTTCGACGCACCTACCTCAAACTGGACGTGCCGCGACGGCTGCTTCCCCCATTCACTTACGGCAAGGACCTCGGCCTTTTTGATTCAAACATCTTCTTGTGACAATCCTCCCCTTCCCGCTTAGCTACTTAACACGGCATCACGCAACGGCCCCTCTCTTCCCCCCTCCTTCGTCTTTCCCCCCTCAGGTCCAGTACCTTATCTCTCAATCCTGTACCCCCCTCCATACCCCACCCACTCAGCATCACCAACATCGTCATACCGCAACATTCGCCATGGCTGCCCCCGCCGAAAAGACCATCAACAACCTCACGGGCAAGTGGGTTATGGTAAGCCACCGCATTCTTCCCCCTCGCTCGCCCACCGCACCCTATGCCACGTGCTGACACTCTCCAGAACAAAGCCCTCTCCGACTCGCCCGAGCCCGCCCTCGCCCTCCAGGGTGTTAGCTGGATGGTGCGCAAGGGCGTCGGCCTGTCGACCGTCACCCTCCACGTGAAGCAGTACGACGGCGCGCCCAGCCCCCCGTCGACCGCCTCCGAGCCGGCCACCCACATCGACATTGTCCAGACGGCCACCGCCGGCATCAAGGGCACCACCGAGAACCGCTGCCTCGACCTCGAGTGGCGCGAGCACTCCGACTGGCTCTTCGGCAACTGCCGCGGCCAGAGCGCCTGGCGGTCGCCCGCCGAGGTCGAGGACCCCCACCTGAAGAAGGGGTGGCTCGAGGGCGAGGCCGAGAGCACCGGCCCCGGCGGCAAGAGCCACGTCTACAGCCACGTCGAGAACATTGACAGCGGCTGGACCGCCACCCAGATCTGGGGCTTCCAGGAGGTCGACGGCGCGCGGCGGTACGCGCGCAACATTGTGGTGGCCAAGGGCGACGAGAAGGTCGAGTTCCGTCTCGTCTACGACTGGCTCGGCGAGGACGTCGATGCCTAGACGCCTGCCCGCCGGCATGGCACAGCATAGCCCGGCCTGGCCTGATGCGGCGTGGCCTGGCATGGCACGGCAGGGAGCAGCACGGTTTATGAGTTTACATCAGTTCCTAGCATAACCTACATCATGATATCCCCCCCTCACGAATGACGCCCGTACGTAGCACGTCCGCGGATGAGAATCGAGAGACCAGTCATTACCAAGGTTCATTCCCTTCATTCACGGGCAGTGACATTGTTGAATGATGTCTGTCTGCCGGTACCAGATCGCCGACGCCGTTGATGCAGCCCGCTTGTCCCGTCCCTGACCATTTGGTCCATTCTCCCGTGTTGGCTCGTTTCGCATCCATGATCTGTTCCTGCCAAATCCCCTCGCAAAATATATCCCTGTTCCTGCCGAATCCCCTCGCAATAGATACCCGCTTCAGCTCATCCCGCTCACGGCCCGACGAAAAAAGGGGGCCGACCGCCCTTAGGCCGGCCTCCTCTTGACAAACTCCTCCAGGTCGCCCACGGTGGCCACGCCCAGCACGAACCGCCTCTTCTCGTCGGTGACGACGGCAAAGGTATTCCTCTCGCCGCTGCCGACGCCGTTGCCGCCGCCGGACGCGAAGAAGGCCTCGAGCTCCTCGAGCGGCGTCTGCATGGTGATGACCTTGTACGTGCGGCCCTTGCGCTGGAAGCGCACCATGGCCTTGGCCAGCTCGTCGTCGGGCTGCACCTTGCCTGCGTCGAGCAGGGCCTGCAGGTGGGGGATGGCGAGGTAGCCGAGGAGGGCGCGCGTGTGGCGGTCCGTGATGGTGAGGTGGGTGTAGTCGCGCTCAAAGGCCGAGAGGAGCGCGAGGGAGATGGGGTCGGAAGGGTGCAGGGAGAGGGCCGCGGGGGGATCGAGGTCCTGAACCGTGGCCTGGCTGTGTTAGCTTGGGGGGGGGTGGCCGAGCAAGAAGGGGGGCCAGAGGAACGTACGCCGCGGTATCGTGACGACCACTTGGAGACGAAGGGCTGCGAGGTGGAGGAGGCGGGGGTGGTGCCCGTGGGGACGGCGGAGGTGGCGGCGGCAGCCATGGTGAGCGTGCGGCAGTGGGCGGCTGATGCGGTTCGGCGGTCGGATGGTGAAAGTCAGTCGAGGCAGCGGGTTTGGTGTGCGTGGAGTGAGAGTCGTCGTGTGTCAATGTAGATGGAAGGCGAGAGTGGGACAGACATGTGAGGGTCGATTCGAGACGGGAGTTTGGCGCCAATTTTCGATGGCGAGCGAAGTGGGGGGAGGGGGTGAGTTGCACACCGAGGTGGGGGCTCACGGTGTGTTCGGCCAGGCTGCGTTCATCTTTCCCCGACCGAGATCCATATATGAGTTCCTAGAAATACCACACCTGGAGCTCACCTGCTTTGGTCAATGGGAGAACCCACGCCTGATGTCACTTCACCTGAATTCGCATCAGCATGGGTGTGCTTTGACTCGCACGCAGCGCCTCTCTTCGACCCAGAGAAATCCTTCACAGCGTCCGACTTTGCCGTCCCAGCCAATGGCTAGTGCCGTCGTCGCGGGGGAGGTGACACCCGTCGAAGCTGTAGGTCCTCGATGAGGCAAAGCTCCAGCTGTGTCACCCATACGGGAGAGAGCTCCAGCGGTAGGATGACAACATTGGGGCTCGTCGGAAGGCTCTTGCCGGGCCTCATTCTCACTCCCTTTGCTCCTTCCGACCGCACCTGGCTCTTCTTTCTACGAGACCCCGTCTTCGTGAAACCAACTCGAAGAGTCATCCAGCGACTCGTGCCCATTGACAGAATTTGAACAATACCCTGAGCGCGTCTTCTCTTTGATCGCGCTATCGCCTGTCCCCTTCCCGGCTAGCGATTGCCTGCGCGACCCCCAAGGTGAACCAGCCCCCTCCCACCCTGATGCTCGATGCGTCACTCACCTGCTGTCCCAACAAGGCCTCTCACTGTCAAGCCTCACGACAGCCTTGCCGCGCTTCCCGAAGATCCGATACTGACGGCGGTCCAGACACCTAGGCTCTGTGATTGACATTGACAAGCTCGGCATCATGTCGTTGTTGTACCCCCGGCAGGATGCCTTCCAGCAATGTTTCGCCTCCCCTCTGGCTTCCGCTCCCGAGCGCCCATCATCCTCTGTAGCGGGACGGCCGACCAAGTACCAGGCCCGCCCTGAGCTCTACGGTGCCTTCTCGACCGTCGACGATGTCAAGGGCAAGGCCCAGAAACTCAGCACCGAGGCGGCCAGGGAGTTCGAGAAGGCCTCCTCCGCCGCGCAGGCCAAGGCTGGCCGCATCGAGCTCTACTCTGGCAAATACTACGCCGCTTGCACCTTCGGCGGCATCATGGCTTGCGTACACACACCGAATTCTGCCGAGGAGCGACATTCAGCTGACCACCACAGGGCATCACGCACACGGCCGTCACCCCTCTCGACCTCGTCAAGACGCGCCGCCAGATCGACTCCAAGATGTACACCGGCAACTTCCAGGCGTGGGGCAAGATCTTCCGCGGCGAGGGCTTCCGCGGCATCTTCACCGGCTGGAGCCCGACCTTCTTCGGCTACTCCGCCCAAGGCGCCTTCAAATACGGCTGGTACGAATTCTTCAAGAAAAAGTACTCGGACATCGCGGGCCCCGAGAACGCCCAGCAGTACAAGACGGTCCTGTACCTGACGGCGTCTGCCTCGGCCGAGTTCCTGGCCGACATTGCCTTGTGTCCGTTCGAGGCCGTCAAGGTCCGCATGCAGGGCGGGATCCCGTCTCCCTACGCCGGCACCCTCGACGGCATCCGCACCATCACGGCCAAGGAGGGCGTCTCCGGCCTGTACAAGGGCATCTATCCGCTCTGGGGCCGCCAGATCCCCTACACCATGATGAAGTTCGCCTCGTTTGAGACCATTGTCGAGAAGATCTACGACCGCCTACCCGGCCAGAAGAGCGACTACGGCAAGGGCGCCCAGACCGGTGTCTCCTTTGCCGGTGGCTACCTCGCCGGTATCCTCTGCGCCATCGTCTCGCACCCGGCCGACGTCATGGTCAGCAAGCTGAACGCCAACCGCGCGCCCGGCGAGGCTGTTGGCGGTGCCGTGAGCCGCATCTACAAAGACATTGGGTTCTCGGGGCTCTGGAACGGTCTGCCCGTCCGCATCGTCATGATCGGCACCCTGACCGGTCTGCAGTGGATGATCTATGTGAGTCTTAACGATGGTTCCTCAAGGTGGAAAGGAGCTGACACCGCTTGTAGGACTACTTCAAGATCTTCATGGGTCTCCCGACCACGGGTGGCGCGTCGCAGGCGGCGGAGAAGAAGTAGAGCGCGTTCGCGGCGTAGCAGCAACAAGTTGCGCAGTATGTCGAGACGGCCGCTTACGCATTTCCTAGACACGAGTGGACCTCATTGTATTGTAGTGAATAAGAACGACGATGCTGCGACACGACGTCCCATACTGGCGGGATATCCTGCGAACGTTAATCCGTGGAAGACAGCATGACCCCCATCCGTCACTGAAGCAAGACAGCCCCGCCCAGCCCAGCCGGTGCGGCCGGCGATGCCGAGAACTGCAGCACACCTCGCCTGGCGGCGGGCGGGCTGTCTCCCGCGCTTGTCGCTCGCAGCCAACTGCCTGCAACGCCCGGAGCGCCGCTGGATTGGTCAGCTCCGAGTCTCCGTGGCGCACGAATTCCTCGGACTTAAAAGGGGGGAAGAGAACAAGCACTTGCTTCCCTGCGGCTTTTGCGGGGGAGGCGCTCGGCTTCGTCTCTAGGGGGGCTGGGGACATGCTTCCCTCGTTTTTGCGACGTCATGGGACGTCGTGGCGAGGACGCAGCATGCTGGTGTTGACGCGGCTGGTTAGGAGCGAGAGTGAGATGTGGTGAGGAGGTGGAGGAGACTGGAGGGGCCAAGACATGCGCCACCGGGGCAGTCGGCTGGAGAGGTTGCGACTTTTCGGTCCTGGGTTCCGGGAGGGTGCCTGGGGTCTTGGGGGCTGGTGGGGGAGAGAGCATGTGGTTGGTGGGAACATGTCGCTGTTTTTGCACGGCTTCGTCCTGCATCGGGGCAAGCTGTCCGTGGCGCTTGGCGGGTGACTGCTTTCCCATGGCGACCTGCGTACGCGGACCTCTGGTTATGGGTTCACATGGTATTCCTTAAAAGTACGGATGTCTCACTTCTTGTCTGGGCACACCGATGCATCTTGCAGTTCTCCCGAGACTGCAGTGCAGTTACCTCAACGAGTAGATCGACGTTCATGGCAGCGCCGCCAAGGGCTTCGCAACGATACACACTCCTCCTATCAAAATTAATATGCCTTTGGGCTCCGAGCCGTGGGGCCCACGCGACCTGAGTACGATGTTCCCCCGCAAGCTATGGGTAACAATGGTCGAACTTCAAATCGAATAGCAATCTGCAAAGAGCAACTTGCTTTGTGGAACTGAAAGTCTCTAAAGTCGACGGCGAGGACAGACATAGTTGATACAACCCGCGACTTGGCTCAGATGACTGTTGTCATCCCACTGAGCCCAATGTTACCGTCGAAATCAGCCGTCACCTGGTAAAAGCGGCGGGACTCGCCAGCGTGGTGTTCGTATGTAGACCGCGCGGTGCCCGTGTGGGGGAGCAACGGGCTCCTCGACGCGTGGTTGTTTCGATGGGTGGTCAGCGGCGGGCCACAGGTCGAGCGAGAGACCTCTTGCTCTGCTCTTGGTTCCCTGTTACCTGCCGGCTCGCAAGCTTCCCGTTCGTTCATTCACGCCTTTCGTGTCGTCTTCTCCATGGAAATGGGGATTCGGTACGTCGTTCGCGGGGCGAAGCACCAAGCCACGGACCAATCGACGTCAATTGGGACCAAGGCCAACTTGAGCCGACCCAGGAAGATGCCGGAGCATCAGCGGCAAAGTGTTGAGCGGCGTGGGCACGAACGCCAACGGCCCCGCACCTGCATGATGTGGGAGGGAGGGGACCGAGATGCTGCAGCGAGTAAGCACGCGGCTAGCCTGACGATTGCTCTTGAGATGGCCCGAATGGAAGGGCGGGGGAACCAATGGGCTCGAGATCAGTTGACCAGGGCTGCCAAATCCGTGGGCGAGTCTGGTCGGCGCAGCATCAGGTGGTGGGTGATGTTGCTGTGCACTGCAAAAGGTGCTGATGATTGAAGCGATTTTACGAGGCCGTGACGCTGGCTGGGACCGCCAGGCGAGCTCATTGGAGGCAAGCAATAACTTTCGTGTAACCCCACGGCGGCCCGGGCGACTCAGAATCGAACATTCCTGACAGAAAGTCTGTTGAGCGATGAGAGGGCGAGAAAGTCAATCGAGGCGCGGCGCCAAGTAACGACCCACGGTATTGGGTGACACGCGAAAGGCGGCAGCCGCTGCGACCAAAGGTTTCGCCAGCGATGATGGGACGGAAGAGGGGAAGAAGAAGGTCGAAGAAGGCTGGCGGCCTGGCAAGTCAGAGGCGAGTCGGCCTGGGGGCGGATGACAGGTGGCAGAGCTGTCCGTGGTTTCGGTGGGATCGGTTAATCCAGTCGTTGGTTGGTTGGTCGGTTGGCTGGCCTGGACATCGATCAGCCGTCAACAAAGGGCGTGGGAGAAAGTACCTCGCCTGATTGAGTCGCGTCTGGCTGCTGAGTCGCCCTGGAGTCGGTCGGTTCGGGGCATGTCGCTACAGACGGTCCCGACTCCCTGTTCAGGCTGTCGGATTTGGAGGGGCAGGGGGGCCCTGGGAGGCGCAATCGCCAACGCGCGCCAACCCCATGTCGCCCACGTCTAGTCCTAGTGCTGCACTGGCGGATGAACTAGGCCAAGGGAAGCCAGGGGCGTGCGGTGTCGGTGTTGGGGTCAGGGTAAGTGTCGGTGCTGGGTGTCAGTGTCATGTTTTGCGTCGAGATGGATGCTGGTGCGCGATGATTGCTGGGGGCACGATGGGAGATGGCACGAGGGGGAGAAATCGGATGGCGATGGAAAGTCGTGTGGAAGGTGGGTGAGGTGCACTGCAGTCGGGGTCGAAGGGACGGGGAGGCGTACAACAGTGCAGGCGCTATCTATCAGCCTGCTCGCCTACCTGCCTGCTTCTTCGGTTGCCCCTGCCCGTCCCGTGGTTCCTGAGGTGTTCCTGCTCCCCCACCACCCCTGCCAGGCTGCACCTGCTCCCTGCTGCACCACACCTGCAACGTGCCTTCCCTCCAGTTTTCCCCGCCACTGAAAGCACAGATCACGCCGTAGCAGAGTAGCAACGGCGGAGGGCCTAGGCACTAGCCCCCTTCGAACCAGTGCCAGGCCCTGGCTGCTGGGTCTGGCTCTGGCTCTGGCTGGCTCTGGAAGCCTGGGTCTGTGACCCTTTTCCCTCACTGTATCCCACCCCATCATCCTCACTCCTCCAGTTGCACCTCGCAACCTCGCCTCCGCCCACCCTCGCCCTCGCCCTCATCCGCCCTCTCGCCTCTACCCTCCTCTCTGTCCGCTCGATCACTCCTCTCGAAGCCTGGGCTTGACCGTCAATGCGAAGGACCGCCGCATTGGGAAGCACTGCCCCTCTCCACATGCGGTTCGCTCAACGTCCGACCCGTCTACTTGTCGTCATCTAGCCACCACGCGAATCTTCCTACCACGTTGCCCACGACGCTGAACGCCAGCAATTGACGTTGCACGGGACAACCACTCGCTGTCTTACGAGAACACGTTGCCAAGACTGCATCGGCGCTGATATATTTCGCATGCATCGTATATCCAAGCATTAGCATACAGCAAGCATATCAACTATCGCATACGTCGTCAACACTCGCCGCCCTCCTCACGACACTTTACGACACAGGACTCGGCCGCGCCACACCCGTTCCCGACAGCGATCCTTGGTGGTCGAGAGAATACCACGTAGCGCAACCAAACATACTCGCCTGGAGCCGCCACCCAGCCTCTCGATCGCATCACCCCCATTCGCCACCATGGCAGGCTTTCTGAACAAGCTGAAGAGCGCGGGAACGGTATGTCGCGCCGCGCCTCCCTGCCTTGCTGCCAACCCGCACCGTAGTGCATCGTACCGCTGCCATGTTCAATTTTCACTTCTTGCGACTATTCGCTAACTTGAGGGACCTTCTTAGGTGACCACCAGTCCCGCGGGCAAAGATGCCGCGGCCAAGAAGAAAGAAGCTCTCGAGCCGCCCCCCGAAATCACACCCCTAGAGAAGATGCTCCAGAATGCTGGCCCCTTACGAGACGACGGGACCGACCGCTTCTTTGGCCTTGAGAACGTATGTTTTGCCCCTCTTGCCCTCGCCTGCTGTCTGAGACACTGACGCTCATTGCTTCTTTTAGTTCGGGAACACATGGTAGGCCTACGCCTCTTCGATCGGATCTGTCGGCCCCTGCTAACCCGCACAGCTACTGCAACTCCATGGTGCAGGCATTGTTTTACCAGGAATCATTTAGGCAGAATGTCATCAACTACCCGCCCTACTCTCCGTCCGAAACCCCCAATGGCGACGGCACGCGACCCAAGGTCCAAGTCACTATCCGCCCGCCCATGAAGAAGGAGGAACCGCCGGCCCCCGCAGCGAAGCAGAAGATCAGCGCCGCCGAGGCTATGCGCCGACGACAGGCTGCCAATTTGCCGCCAGTTCCCGGCCAGCCTGGCCTAAGACCAGAAGACCGACCCGATGCCCCCGAGTACAAGAAGAAGCAAGCCATGATCAAGGGGCCGGTCGTCGAGCTGAACCAAGAGAACGTCGACCCTTACGGCATGTCCGAATGCACATTCACAGGTCTCAAGGACATCTTTGGTGCCCTGATGCAGAGCGAGGACCGGATCGGTGTCTTGAGTCCTCAGAGGTTCCTCGAGATCTTCAAGCGCGACAATGAGATGTTCCGCAACTCCATGCACCAGGATGCCCACGAGTTCTACGGACTGGTCCTGAACGACGTCATCGCGAACGTGGAGACCAATGCCAGGAGGATTCAGGAGAGGGAAGAGGCCAACAACAGCGCCGGCCTCACGCAGTCTGTCGAGAATGCCCTCGGTGCTGGGGCTTCCAGCTTGATCCCTCAAGTGAACGGCGGTGCCAGGTCTCCCGGCACCGGCTGGGTGCACGATATTTTCGAGGGTGTTCTAACCTCCGAGACAAAGTGCCTCACTTGCGAAACAGCGTCCCAGAGGGACGAGACGTTCTTGGATCTGTCCATTGATCTGGAGGAACACTCTTCCGTCACGTCATGTCTTCGCAAGTTTTCAGCAGAAGAGATGCTTTGCGAGCGGAACAAGTTTCACTGCGACCACTGCGGAGGTCTTCAGGAGGCAGAGAAGCGCATGAAGATCAAGCGACTACCAAAGGTTCTGGCACTGCACCTGAAGAGATTTAAGTACACAGAGGACTACAGCCGACTGCAGAAGCTTTTCCACCGCGTGGTTTACCCGTACCACCTGCGCATGTTCAACACAACAGACGATGCCGAGGACCCGGATCGGATGTACGAGCTGTACGCCGTTGTCGTCCACATCGGAGGCAACGCCTACCACGGACACTACGTGTCCGTCATCAAGACGCAGGACCGAGGCTGGCTCCTGTTTGACGACGAGATGGTGGAGCCCGTCGACAAGCACTTTGTGCGCAACTTCTTCGGCGACAAGCCCGGCACGGCATGTGCTTATGTTCTCTTCTACCAAGAGACGACGTTTGAGAAGGTGCAAGCGGAGATGGAGGCCGAGGGCTTGGAAGAAGTCAAGATTGCCAGCGAGACGGCCAATCTCGCGTCGGAGAACGGCCAGGGCGGCGGCAACGTCATTCCTCTTGCCAAGCAGAGCACACAGCCGCTGAGCCCGTCTGTCGAGCGGGACGCGGTCAACAGCCTGGCACACGCCCAGACGGCGCCAGGGATGGTGGAGGCACCCTCGAGAGACTCATTGGCGGACAACCCGGTGCCCAAGACACCCAACCCATTGACGACGGTCCCATCGTTCCCGGCGGCCCCCCGCGTGGAGACGAGGAGCTCGACGAAGGAGGACAAGAAGCGCGAAAAGAAGGAGGCGGAAGCGGCAGAGAAGGCGCGCAAGCAGGCGGACAAGGACAAGCGCAAGGCGGACGAGAAGAACCAGAAGGACCTGCTGCAGCGCAGGCGGGAGCAGCAGATGAGGGAAAACGAAGAGATGCGCAAGGCGGTGGAGGAAAGCCGCAAAATGGCGGAGGAGGAGGAGAGGAAGAACAACAAGGACGCGGGGGCGAGTCCCGGGGGACTTCTGGGCCGCGCCAACCGCGGGAGCAAGTCGATGACGAAGAAGAGCTTCAGCTTCCTCAACAAGGACAAGTCAGACTCGCACTCCGGGGAGAACGGGTCGAGCGGCGGGGACGGGTCGTCGGGCCAGGCGGAGAGCAAGCTCAAGGACCGGTTCAGCTTCAACCTCGGCCGGAGGAAGAGCAGCAACCTCCTTTCCTAGGCGGGGGAGTGGGGGGGCGGCTCATTCGCCAGTCTTGTGGGTTCGTCGGTTTATATTTCAAGTCATGTCAATATGGGATTTGTTTGTATAGTTTCCCCCGGGGCTGCCTGGGCGGGCGTGGGCGCCGATCGGGCGTGCTGCAAGCTGCCGAGAGCAGAGGGGGTTTGTGGGAGCATCTTTTTTTTTTCTTCAGTTTCTCGATACTGGCGGCCGCCAACCTACCTAATTAACGGAGGAACCAAGGCACATGCGCATGGCGTAAAAAAAGAGTTTTGTCTTTTGACGAGGTGTATCTAGTGGTCTCGATGATGCATGGTGTCGTTCCCTGTGCCTGGACGCCGGCCGCTGGCCCCTCTCGCGGTGTGGCAGCTGTCTGTTGTGCGAATCCACGTTTGAAGTTGTGTCCTCAGCATTGGCGGTCGTGCCGTCCTCTGCATGCAGCCGCGAGGTGCTTGTGGGTGTTCGACGAGATGTGTAAATTTGTTCAACCCCTGAGGCCGGACCAGGAGAGAGACGCGACGCCCCTCTGATCACAAATGGCCCCCCCTTATCGCCTGGAACGCCGGTTCTCCGCCGCCATGCCCGTGTATACTACACACCCGTGTCCGTCCGCTGCCGTTTTCGCATTCCTCATATGGCCGGGGCTTGCCACGCGCTGCCCGCTGCGGGAGGTCTCTAGCCGAGGACGAGCTCGTACAGGATGACGATGGTGTTGATGCCTATCAGGGGTACTGCGGGCTGCGTCAGCTCTGTCGGGCTGGGGTTCTGGGAGGGAGGGCTGCGGCGTACTTCTCATGAGGGTCCGGACGCTGGCGATGAGGTTGATGATCTTGGCCTTGACGCTTGCGTCGGCGCCCTGGCCGAAGGCCGGGTCGTAGGAGGCGGGGGAGAGGTTGACTGGGGTGGTCAGCATGGGGCAGGTGGTCGGGGGTAGGGGGGATGCTGCGAAGGGCGAGTCGTACTTCGGGCGAGGAACCTGTCTTCGGAGAGGATCGCTACGGCGTTGATGAGGAGGCTTGGAGGCGGAGGGTCAGCTGGCGTCGAGGGGAGGGAGGGAGGGGGGTCGTGGGCGGTGGTGGTTTACATGGCGACTGTTCGGTGGGGTTAGCTTGGGGGGTGAGTTGACAAGGGGGACGGGACGGGCAGAGGGAGGGCGTACTGTAGAGGAAGTTGCCGATGAGAAACATTGCGGCGGTTCGCGGTTGCGCATGGGACGTGGTTGCGAGTCTGTCGAGGTGCGCGTTGCGATGCGATGCGACGGCAGCCTGGTGGTGAGGATTGGCTTGGTGTCCTTGTCGACTCGAGCTGGCCAGACCGTTGACCGAGCTCTGGGTCTGGAGGTGGCCCTTGCGATAAGGCGATAAGGGATGGGAAGGAAGTCGGAATGTCGGATAATCTTTGTGCCTGGCCAACGACACCTTGTGTGGCTAATGTTGCGCCACGGTTGGCGGTGCAGTGGTGGGGCCGGACCCCTGAGCTGGAGCTGGGCTGAGCTCGGAGCTTCACTTCATGTGTACTTGGCTTCTGTCTTCTCGTGACACGACATGAGAGACGAGAGAGGCGACATCCACCGAGACGACATCCATCGAGAGGACAAAAAATCGGGGAAGCTCCAGCTCAAGATAAGACAACGACGAAAGCAGGCTCTTTCTCGCACGCAAAACACCGCGAAATGACACGCTCATTACAGCTCTCTCCCCCATAGACCCAGAGCTCCGCCAAGATGAAGGTCGTCGGTACGTGCTCCGGCTGTCGGCTCGATTCGACTTGACACCAGACTGCGAGTACTGACACGGCCAGATCTCCTCCTCGCGCTCCTCATCCCCGCGACCGTCCTCGTCCACCTCCTCGCGGCACCCTACACCAAGGTCGAGGAGTCGTTCACGATCCAGGCCACCCACGACATCCTCGTCTACGGCACGCCCACCCGGGACATCAACGCCCGCTTCCATGCCGTCTACGACCACTTCTCCTTCCCGGGCGCCGTGCCGCGCTCCTTCGTCGGCCCCGTGCTGCTGGCCGGCATCAGCCAGCCCATCGTGGCCCTCGTCGGCTTCGCCCACGCCCAGCTGATCGTGCGCGGCGTGCTGGGCCTGTTCAACGCCGCGACGCTCGTCTTCTTCGCGCGCTGCCTCGAGCGGGGGCTCGGCCGGAGCGCCGCCCGCTGGTGGACCCTCATGACGGCCGCCCAGTTCCACCTCATGTTCTACGCCTCGCGCACCCTGCCGAACATGTTTGCCTTTGGCCTGAGTAAGTGCTGCCTCCTGCTTTCCTTTTCCTGCTTCCCTCCCTCCCTCCTGTCGAGCCTCTCCTGCCTTGCTGCCTTGCTGCCTTCCTGCTTTCCTCGAACCTGCTGACAAGCCAGCCACCGTGTCGTCGGCCCTCCTCCTGCCGCACCCCGACCCGCGCCGGAAAGCCTCGCGCCACCGCCTCGCCGTGTCGCTGCTCGTCTTCGTCTTCGCCGCCGTCATCTTCCGCTCCGAGGTCGCCATCCTCCTGTTCACCACGGCCGCGACCCTCCTGGTGACGCGCCAGACGACGCTCGGCGCCCTGGTGCCGGGCTTCGTCGTGTCGTCGGCCGCCGCGCTCGTGCTCTCGGCGCCCCTCGACTCGTACTTCTGGCAGACGCCGCTCTGGCCCGAGCTCTGGGGCTTCGCCTTCAACGTGCTCCGCGGCGGCGCCTCCGACTGGGGCACCTCGCCGTGGCACTACTACTTCACCTCGGCCCTGCCGCGGCTTCTCCTCAACCCGGCCGCGCCGCTGCTCGCCGCCGTCGCCGCCCTGCACCCGGCCACGGCCCGCACCGCGCGTCTCCTGCTCGCGCCGGGCCTCGCCTTCGTCGCCATCTACTCGCTGCAGCCGCACAAGGAGGCGCGCTTCATCTTCTACCCGGTGCCGGCCCTCACCGCCGCCGCCGCCCAGGCCGCCTCGCTGCTCGCCGCCCACGCGCCGCCAAGTCGCCGCTTCTACGCCCTCGCCCAACCGCACTCGACGCCCTTGCCGGAAAGTCGGCCACAGTCATGTGCAGCCTGCGCCTGCCGCCGCCGCCGCCGCCGCCGCCGCCATCCTCCTCCTCTCCTCCCTCAACTACCCCGGCGGCGAGGCCCTCGCCCACCTCACGCAACACGTCAACACCGAACACCCGGCCGCCGCCGCCGCCAAGGTCCACGCCGACGTCCTATCGTGCATGACGGGCGTGACCCTCTTCGGCCAGAACCCCGCCGGCCGGCCCCAGCTGCTGCTCCCCGGCACGGACGCCGCGCAGCCGGGTCTCGCGCTCGACAAGACGGAGGACGAGACGCGACTGGCGCGCCCGGGCTTCTGGCTCGCCTTCGACTACCTGCTGGTCGAGGACCCGGCCGTCGTCGCCGGCGGCCGCTGGGAGACGCTGGGCGTGGTCGAGGGGTACGCTGGCGTCGAGGTGCTGCGGCCGGGCGACGAGGGCGGCCGTGGTGGTGATGCCATCGGGCCCGTCGTCGGCCGGGGCCGCGTCGTGGCCGCTGTGAGGGACAGGGTGCGCGCGCTGACGGGCGGGTGGTGGGTTGGGCCGCGCATGGAGCCGCGGGTGCACATCCTCAGGAGGGACAAGCTGGTGGCCCACGTCGTCGAATAGCATCATCATCTTAGCCTTGATCACTCTTCTCAACTGGGACTCGTCGCTCTTCACTTGCTCACTCCACCTTTCACCTAGCACTCGTCACTTGCGCACTCCGCCTCTCGCTTACTCGCCCCATCTCTCACTTGACGCTCTCACTTACTCGCCCCATCTCTCACTTGACACTCGTCACTTGCCACTCGTCACTTGCTCACTCCTCTCACCTGGTACACGCCTTCCGTCACTTGCCACTGCTCATGTCATTGCTCACGCTCGTCAGCCGTTCAGCTCGTCAAAGGCCGAAGCCTGCATTGCCGCTCCCAAGAAGCCAGTGCAACTGCTACTGCACAACAAGGCCGAGGCCGTACGGTATCCTCGCGAGCAAAACATGGTAGAATCAGAAAAATGCAGGGCACCACCCCGTTCAGTCAACCCCCCTGTCCGTCCGTCCGTCCGTCCGCCGTCCGTCCCATCCGACCTGTTTCCTCGATGCCCCCCTGCCCTTTGTTGCGTGCGAGAACCAAAAGCAAGCAAGCCCCATTATCCATTGGACCCTGCCAATCCTCCTCCCCGCAGTCGAGTGTCGTCTGACGGCCGCATCTCCAACCGATGCAGGCCCGCCTCGTCTCGTCCCGTGTTAGGTATAAAGTATATAAGTAGTAGTAGTAACGCAGTGCCGGCGCCCGGGTATCCTCGTGCCTGGTAGCGCCGCGCCGAATCGAAAGTCGAGGAATCGTCATGTGTGATGTGTGAGTAGATATGTACTTCGAGGGGGCCGCCGCCGCCGCCGCCGCCCTACTCGAGCTCCGTGTCGCTGCCCTCGTCGTCCGAGTGCGCCTCCTGCAGCGCGCCGAAGCGCGCCTTGTACTTCTGCAGCTCCGCCATCTGCTCGGCGACCTGGGCCAGCACGCCCGTGATGGGGCCGCGCAGGTCGTTGAGCTGCCCGATGGGCGCCTTGCCGTTGGCCATGTGGCGCAGGGCCAGCGTCGTGGTGCACGTCTGTCGGTGGTCAGTATATCTCTCGTGCGCGGTGCGCGGATCACGGGCGTGTCGCCGAACTCACCTCGACCCTGCTCACTTGGTGCTCCATAAAGTTGAGCAGGAAGCGTTCCGTCACCTCGCCGCCGCGCTGCTTCATCCTCTCCAGCAGCTCCGTCTCGGGCGCCTGCAGCTCCCGGCCGCTCTCGTTCTCCAGCGTGCTGCAGAGCATCTCCAGCCGCAGGCTGACGCGCCAGAGGCCCCAGATCAGGTCCGGGTCGAAGGCGAGCTCGCTGCCGGGCTGCATCGTGGCCGGCTTCTCGACCTCGACGCCGCGGTCGTGCTGCTGGTGCTGCTCGGCGCGGCCGATGAGTGCGTGCGGGTACAGCGAGTAGACGACCTCGGGGTTCTCGAGGCCCTTGAGCTTGCGCTCGCCCATCTCCTTGACCTCGAAGCCCTGCGAGCTCAGGGACCGCAGGTCGCGGCGGATGGCTGCCGCCAGGCTCTGGTCGTCGTCGAAGGCGTCGGTCTCCGACCCCGTGGACCCGTTGCGGTCCGTGTCCTGCGACGTCTCCAGGCAGCGCTGCACCTCCGAGATGAAGTCGGACGACACGGTGATCTGGCCGCCGTCGGCCACGGCCGAGATGCGCGAGGCCTTGTTGACCATGGGGCCGAAGTAGTCCATGCGCCTAGTCACGGGGTCCATTTCGTTGACGGCCTCGCCAAAGTGGATGCCCATGCGCACCGACAGGCCCTTGAAGATGAGGGCGTTGTCCTTGTCGAAGAGCGGCTGGCACGACACCGAGTTGAGCACCTCGGGCGGCCAGTTGACCTCGAGCAGCGACATCTGCACGGCGAAGCACCACAGCAGCGCCGACGTGGCCGTCGGGAACGACACCATGAAGGCGTCGCCTTCCGTCTTGACCTCGTAGCCGCCGATGCGGCGCAGCTGGCGCCGCATCACCTCGTTGTGCAGCTTGATGGCCGACCGCATGGCCGACGGGTACATCTCCCAGAGCGTCGTCGAGTTCTTGATGTCGGTGAAGACGATCGAGATGTTGCCCGTGGGCGCGGGGATCTCGGCCTCGAGCCTCTGCAGCGTCGAGTCGAGCACGTCGCCGCCCTTGGTCTTCTTGCCGCGCCGCGGCAGGCTCTGCAGGTCCTCCGGCACGCCCGAGGGGTAGAGCGACATGCTCTGGCCGCGGTGCAGCCGCGACCGCTCCATGCGCCTCTTGAGGTCCGACACGCTCAGCAGCATGATCATGATCTTGCTGGCCGACCCGTAGGCGATGGCCAGGTCCCGCAGCTTCTGCGACGCCCGCATCAGGTCGCCGCGCTCGGAACGCACCACGTCCACGATGAGGCCCGGCGACATGTACTCCCAGAGCTCCCGCGTCGCGACCAGGATGATGTCGTCCGACTCGCGGATCGTGACGTTGCTGACGTAGGGCGCCGCCTGCACCGACGGCATGAGGCCGACGTAGCCGAAGGCGCGCGACACCTCCAGCAGGTCGTTGAGCTTGCCGTTCCGCGACACCCAGCCGCCGGCCTCCCGGATCCGCTGGCGCTCGGTCGGCTCGGCGGGGTCGTGCTTCCGCGTCAGGATCTTGTGCGAGCCGTCCGTCTGGATGAGCATGGCCTGGGCGTCGCCGACGTTGGCGACGAAGAGCTCGGTGCCCTGGAGGTAGACGACGGTGGCGACGCCGCCCGAGTTGAGGTCCTCCTTGCTCAGGATGACGGGCTGCGCGGCGCTCTTGGTGCCCGAGCCCGTCGTCGTCGTCGTCGTGGTGACGGCCCTGTCCTCGTTGTGCTGGGTCGCGACGGTGACGAGGTCCTTGTTCAGCGACAGGAAGGCCCGCCGCAGGGCGTCGACGGGGGTCTCGCCGAGGCGCGGCTTCAGCTGCTTCAGCTCGTTGGTGAAGATGTGGCCAAAGTTCTCGTGGAGGTACTTGGCGATCTTGGAGCCGCCGGTCGACAGGGCCTGGCCGTCGAAGAGGCCGAGCAGCGTCTCCGTCTCGGACGAGTTGAAGCGCGGCACGACCAGGTCCACCGTCGACAGGTGCTCGTTCTTGCCCAGCGTGTCGGCCATGCCGTACGGCAGGTGGCCGGCGACGGAGCCCGAGGTGCGCACGCGGCGGTCCTCGCTCTGGTCGGGGATGGTGGGCTGGGTCAGGGTGACGTCCATCAGCCCGAGCACGCGCAGGTTCTGCAGCCTATTGAAGTCTGCGAGCTGCTCGCGGTTGGCGGCACCGGGCCCGACGACGGTCTGCTTGATCTCGAGGCGCTTGTTGCCGGACAGGTTGAGGTAGCGGAGCTTGGGGTTCAGGTTCCAGTTCCAGTCGTAGGGGACGTTCGCGATGTTGTACTTGAGCGAGTTGTTGCCGCAGTCCAGCACCATGAGCTTCTTGGCCCGCGATATGTCGGCCGGCAGGTTCGTGAACTTGTTGCCGTTGATGTGCAGCACCTGGAGCAGGCTGCCGTCCTCGAGGTCGTCGGCCGGCAGGGTCGTCAGCTCGTTGCCGGACAGGTACAGCTCGACCAGCTGCGGCCAGGCCTTGATGGACCGCTGCGGCATGTCGCCAATGTCGTTGTACGACAGGTTGAGGACGCGCAGCTCGTTGAGCATGGTGATCTGGTCGAAGGCCTCGTCGTCCAGTTGGTTGTCGGCCAGGTACAGGTTGCGCAGCGAGCCGGCAAAGGTGCTCTGGAGCCGGGCCGAGAGCCCCGAGTCCTTCCGCGCGCCGACGATGGGCGGCGGCGGCTGCTGGATGGTGCCCTGCGACGTGGACCTCGACATGACCGAGGTCTTGCGGCCGCCCTTGCCGTAGACCGACACGACGGAGCTCTTGCGGTCGGGCCCGTGGGGCACGGGCGAGGGCCCGACGCTGAGCAGGGTGGTGGAGGACGAGGAGGTGCCGCCGCTCGGCCGCCGCGACGAGTCGGACTCGTCGGAGCCCGAGGCCTGGGCCAGGATGCCGGGGGCCGCGGCGCCCTTGCCGTTGAGCGCGCCCTGGGGCTGCTCCTCGCCGCCCAGGCGCGGCTGGCGCGAGGCGGGCTTGGGGAAGTTGTCGAGGACGTTGGAGGAGGCGTTGAGGGTCTCGAGCTTGTTGGCCCACCAGAGCTCCATGGGCAGCTTCTTCATGTTGTTGCCGCGGACGTCGAGCATGCGGAGCTCGGTCAGGCAGCCGATGGTGGGCGGCAGCTCGCCGACCGAGTTGTTGGCGATGCTGAAGATCTCGAGCCGGCTCAGGTTGCCCATGTGGGCGGGCAGGGAGACGAAGTAGTTCTTGTCGAGGACGAGGCGCTCGAGGTTCAGCATGTGGTTGAAGGACTCGTCGATGCTGGCGAGCTGGCAGTTGGACAGGTTCAGCATCTTGAGGGTCAGGGCGGGGGCGTTGATCTCAAAGGTGGTGATGGGGTTGGAGTTGAGCTTCAGGCTCCGGACGCGCTCGAAGGTGCCGGTGAACTTGGAGATGGAGTTGTGGTCGGCGGAGAGGACCTCGAGGCGGGGCAGGTGGGCGATGGTGTCGATGCTCGTGATGGCGTTGTACTTGATGTCGAGCTCGCGCAGCATGGCCAGGCGGCTGAAGGTGCGCGGCAGCGTGTTGGTGAGCCTGTTGTTGGTGATGACGAGCTTCTCGAGGCTGCGCATGTTGCCGACGTCGTCGGGCAGGCTGCTGATGGCGTTGAAGCTGAGGTCGAGCTCGACGAGGCTGTCGAGGGTGCAGAGGAACTGGGGGAAGGTGTCGAGGAAGTTGGAGGAGATGTTGAGGTTCCGGAGCGACTGGTAGGCGCCGAAGTAGGAGGGCAGGTACTTGAGGCGGTTGTTGGCCAGGTTGAACTTGAGGATGCCGGTGAGGTTGTGGAGCTCGGCGTGGTCGAGCTGCTCGAGGCGGTTGTTCGAGACGTCGAGGTAGGTGAGCTTGCTCGCCTTGCCCAGGCTCGGGGGCAGCTTGCGGGCCTCGTTGTTGTTGAACTTGATGTCGCGCAGGTTCTGGCACGACTGGATGAAGTCGCGGGGGAGGTCGAGCGATAGGTTGCGCGAGAGGTTGAGGGAGATGATCTCGGCGGCCTTGGAGTAGAGCGAGATGGGGATGGTGACGAGGTTGCGCGACGACAGGTCGACGTGGTTGAACTTGGCCATGCGGCCGAGGCCGAGGTCGTTGGACAGGGAGTGGAAGTCGCTGTCCTTCTGGGAGAGGAACATGAAGCGGCAGAGGTAGCTGTTGTCCTCGCGGCCGACGTCCTCGATGCGGTCCTTGTCCTCGTAGCCGACCTGCTGCAGCAGGCGCTTCTGCATGAGGATGGGCCTCTCGGCGGGCGCGAGCACGCGGACGAGGCCGTGCTTGGTCAGGGTGATCTGGAAGTTGTCCGGGCCCTCCTGGGCGTACGACTTCTTGATGATCTGCGAGATGACGTCGGCGACGGCGGCGTCCAGCGGCATGGAGAGGGTGGAGAAGGTGTTGTCCGTCTTGAAGATGCGGATGCAGTAGGGGGCCATCTTCTCGTCGGCGCGCGGCGGGCTCCCGATGTCGTCGACGTCGGGCTGCTGGTACGTGTTGTCCTCGGTGTTGCGGCGGACGGCCCAGCTGTCCGGGGCGTTCCACGAGCCATTGGCGTTCGGGGCGCCTGGCGTGCCGGCCGGGTTGGCGCTGGCGTTGGCGTTTGCGGCGTTCGCGGCGGCGGCGGCGGCGGCGGGTGCCGAGGAGGGGTCGGAGGTCGGGGGCTTGCCCAGGTCCTGCGCCGAGGCGGTGCCGGTGGCGGGGTTCTCGAGGCGCTCGGGGTCGACAATGTTGGTGATGAAGGAGTGGTCCATGGGGGTCAGGGGCGGCGGCTTGGTGAGGATGCCCTCCATGTCGTTGAGGTTGGTGTCGAGGTGGAAGACGGTGCCGGCGCGGCCGCCCTCGCGGCGGTCGGTCGGGCCGATGGGGTCCTCTTCGGCGCCGCGCAGGGTGCGTCCCTTCTTGGCGAAGGGGAACTTGTTGTTGAAGGTGGCGGCGCGGGGATGCTGGGGCCGGCCGTCCTGGGCGCCTGCGAGGGGGTCGTTCGCGGCGGGGGGCCAGTTGGGGGGGAAGGTGGCGGCGGCGGCGGTCTGCGGGTCGACCCTCGGCATGTCGCTGCGGGAGGCCTTGGAGGCGAGGGACCGCGACGAGTCGTTGGTGGGCGTGGAGCGCAGGCGCGGGCCGGCGTCGTCCTTGTCCTTGTCCTTGTGGCGGCGGAAGCGGCCGAGGATGCCCTTCTTGGTGTGGTGGCCGGGGGAGGTCTGGCCGTCGGCGGCCCCCCCGGCCCTGGTGTTGCCAAAGTAACCCGTGCTGCTCATGCCGCTGGGGGTCGGGCTCTGGGCGCGCGAGGCGCCGGCGCCGTAGAAGACGGTGGCGGCGGATCCGCCTCGTTCGCGGACGTTCTGCACGTGGAGGCTCGCCTGCGAATCTTCCCTGCTGGCGGTGGGCCTCAGGGCGCGGCCATCGTCGATGCTGCGGTTGTGTCGGTGGTGATGGTGGGAGGACGAGCCCTTGGGGGCGGAATGGCCAGAGCGACCGGAGGAGGAGGTTTTCGGGGGCACCTGGGGGTTGTTGGGGTCTTCGTTGTTGATGTAGCGTTCGCGGTCGGGGCCTGACAGGATCTCGCGGACGGGCGCCTCGCCGTATCTGGCGATGTCCTGGGGGGGTTAGCAACGAGTAGAGCAAGCAGCGGTTGTCGGGGGGGAGTTGTGAGGGCGTGAATGCGAGGTGAGGTGGGCATGGAGGAGCAGGGAAGTAGGTAAGCAGCAGTGGAGGCTGGACCGCGTCGGGAGGAGGTCCAGAGTCAGGACCATCCCGTGGCAGATGGAGAGGGCAGGGGGAAGGAAGAGGGGGGGGGTTGGAGAAAAATGCGGAGCAGGAGCCGATGCTTGGTATGGCCGACAGCGCTAGGGTGAGGCCAGGATGATGGCGATAATGATGACGATAATGACGGCGATAAAGATAAGCGGCATGGGCATGGACATGGACATGATGGCACCAGCATGATGGCAGAGACGGAATGGAAGGCGATGGCAGATGTCGAGTCTGCCTACCCTCTGCCATTGCCGTCGATGCCAATGCCCATGCCCATGCCATCCTTATCTGTACCGCCATCAACGCCATCACTGCCATCATCGCCATCACCGCCGCCATGACCTAGCCATCATCTTCATCACCATCATCACCATCACACACCACTTACATCCGAGTTCTGGTAGAGAAAGGGCACCACCTCGGGCGCCGGCACGGGCGTGCGCGGCCGCGACGAGGCGGGCGAGGCGTCGCGCGTGTGGTCGGTCGCGTTGGAGTAGTTGCGCTCCCGCGTCGGGCGGCTGTGGCTGTAGGAGCGCGACCGGTCCTTGCCGGCCCCCGTGCCGGTCAGGGACGACTGCAGGCTCGTCTCGGAGCTGTCGCGGCCGGGGAACTGCTCGCCGAAGAAGCCCTGGAGCTTCTGCATGCCGCCGCGCCGCACGCCGCTGTTCCGCGACCCCGTGCTGCTGGACGTGGCGATGCTCGCCAGCGAGGGCCGCCGGTCGTCGTTCTCAAAGGGCGCCACGATGGCGTCGTGCGCGTCGTGCGGCGGGAACGACGACGGCATCCCCCGCACCGCCGGCGGCTGGCGGAAGACGGGCGAGAGCGGCGACGCCGACGAGAGGTTGTCGCTCGAGTCGTTGTAGAAGCTCGTGGGTATGGGGCCGCCGTCCTGGGGCGTCAGAGGGCCGGCGCCAGCACCACCTCCGCCAGAACCACCACCACCAGGGCTCTCGTCGCCCCCCGTCATCCACGGCGCCACCTGGGCCATGGACGACGGGTGGCCCGACGGCGGGCTGTGCTGGATCTGCGGGAGGCGGCCGCCGGACGAGTCGAGCACGGCGAGGTCGCGGCGGTAGTTCTGGAGGTCGCTGATGCGGCGGGAGTTGCGGCGGCCGGGGTTGGGGGGATTCGGCGCGTTCGCGGGCGTCGAGCCGGACATGGTGGCGCTCGCTGCTGCTGGCGGCGTTGGCGTCGTTGTCGTCGTCGTCGGCGTCGTCGTCGTCGTCGTGGCGTAGGGTTGGGCAGGGTCGGCGTGCTTGCTGGCGAGCCTGATGAGCGCGGACGCAGGTTCCCGTCAGTTCTTCCCGTCAGTTCGCGGGTTCCCGTGGGAGCGAGCCGAAGATGAGACAGGTGTCTCTGGGTGTCTCTGGGTGTCTCGCAGCGAGAGGCATGCCAGGTGGATGGATGCCAGATGATGATGGGGGGGTGTTCGAGGGGAGGGGGGGAGAGATGATGATGATGAGGGGGCACAAGGGACAAGGAAAGAACGCACCTCGGGGTCGACATGCGGCGATGGCCTCGCTCGTCGTCTCTCAGGCGGGCGGCGGCCGAGGAGGAGGCGGCGGCCTTGACGGTGGCGCCCGAGTTGGAGCTGTCGGCGCTGCTGCTCGTGGCGGAGCTGAAGCGGTTGGCGACCTCATGCCGGGTCATTGTGTGCGGGCCGTCGTAGCAGCGCGGGGGGCCATGCCATCCGGGCGCGCCTGTCCGACTCGGTGGTGTCGACGCGCAGCGGGCGATGGCGGGTGGCGGGTGGTGGAGCGCGACGTCGGTGTCGGTGTCGATGTCGGTGTCGGTGTCGCTGGTGTCGCTGGTGTCGCTGGTGTCGGTGATGTAGGGGTTGACGGGCGCCGTGGACGGGGATGGCGGTGGTGGCGACGATGGCGATGATGGCGGTGATGGAGGTGATGGAATTGATGGCGATGGCGAGGGTGGTGATAAAGTGGTGATGGCAAAGGTGGTAATGGCGATGGTGGTGAGGTCCAGGTGGTGCTGGCGATGGTGAGGTCAAGGTGTGGTGGTGGTGGTGGTGGTGGCGCGGCGGTGGTGCTCAACCTTTTGCCGGCGGCTCTGCTGTCGTGTGTGTGGCCTGCCTGACCGACGTCGTCTGCCGGCGTGATTGGATTTGATGGGTTCTGCTCTCTGTTCTGCTCTGCTCTGTTTTTGCTCTGGTCTGTCTGCGCGACGGAAACGAGGCGCCAACAGCTTGCTCATGGGCAACACGCGAGACGACAACTGACAGAAGCGGTGGTGCCGTTCCGTGCAGTACCTCCCTGTCTTCAGGTGAGTGGGCAGAGCGCACAGCGGGTGGGCAGAGAGCTCAGCGAGCGGAGCCGGCACGGTCTTCAGCTGCGGGCCTGGCCGGGGTCTCGAGTGCTGTGGCGGGTACTGTAGCTGGGCGTCTAGTGTGGGTAGGTACCTGGCAAGCCTGCGCAGCAGCTAGCAGCCAACAGGGCGCGCAGGGCGGGTGGGTAGGTACCTGGGTTCGGTGGGTAGCGTACCTGGGCTGAGAGGGAGTGTCAGAGGGTAGCCAGGGAGGTAATGTCAGGGTAGTGCCAGGGAAGGCAAGGCGCGGCAGGCAAGACAGGCATCTGGATGCCAATCCCAGCGGCCATCCACAAACACGGCGGCACAACTTCCCACCTTCCACAGCACCATCAACCAGCACCACAACCAGCACGGCGCAGGACGAGATCCCTCACGAACGCTCGACATCCTGGGAACGGGTGCAGAGCTAGGCCGCCGCGGAGGGGGGCGCCAGGGGCGCTAGAGGCCCCCGGAGTGCCCAAGGGGGGGCTAGCGGCGACACCATTGAGCGGGGATCACCATCGGGGGGGGCAGAGGGCGTTGGGGGGCAGAGGCACAGGGGGGCGCCGCGGGAGCTGGGGGTCTGAATCTGGGGGCGTCCGCAGGTGATTGGGCGCCGCGCGGAGATGCGCAGATGGTGAGGGACCTCCTCTCGCCGGTGGAGTCCTGCGACGGGCGAGGTATCGCGCTACCGTCTGTGCTTTTCGCTCCCCAGGGCCCCCCCCTGAAGCTATCACTACCAAGTACCTTACCTTGGGGGTACCTTTCCTTACGTCTTGTGCAAGCAACAATGCTCGAGGCTGCGGATACTGGTGCGTGCCTCTTCACAACTTTCGCTGCACTTGAACAGAATATCCGCAGCTCAACCGCCAAAAAGACTGAGCCCGTGCCAGCGCGACACCTGGGCCGTGACACCTCGCGTCTTGATCCCCTGCTGCCGCCGCCGCCGCGTCCCCAGACCAGACGTCAAGACAGATGCCAGACAGCAGCACAGACGCCCACGGGTGATCAGTGCCTCGTCGTCTGATCTTCTGCGACTGACAGTCCGACAGTCGGACCCGGCGCCCGCCATCCGACGGGCGGCGCCTGAAACGACTGCTGTGCTGTGCTGTGCCGTGTGTCGTGTTGTGCTGTCTGTTGTGCTGTGTAGTGTGCTGCATCTCGTACTGCCCGCCGGGCCCTGCATATGGGCATGACGGACGAGAAGACCATATGGATGCTAGGTCGGGAGCTAGATGATAGATCGTCCTGCATCGTACCACTTCGTCACGAGCGCTTGCTTCTGCGCGCCGCGGGGTCCTGAGAAGTGACAACATGCTGCGTCAGCCATGCTGTGTCAGCATGTGCGGTGCGTGTCTTGGGTGAAACAGGGAGTCAAGACCGAGAGAGCCTGACGCCTTTGCTGGTTTTGTTGAGATGACACGAAGGAGGCTGGTGTTGGGTTTGCTTCCTTGCCCGACGGCAAACAGGCAGAACAGGCAGAACGGAGCAGGAAGAGAAACAGAGCAGAAACCTGACGGCTGGCACCTGGCCCTGGCACCTGGCTCTCCCCGCCGGCTGCCGCCAGATGCCCCCGGCCGAGACCCGGCATCCTCCGGTCCGGCCGGCGGTGGTGTCGGGTCTCCCAATTCCTCCCCCGTTTATTATCTGCCAGGGGCTCCGCCCGCCGCCGTGCTCGCCGAATGCCTCGGTCTTTCTGTCCTCAACGTCCCTCGCCCCCAGAACACCAGGCCACGCCAGCCAGGCTGCCTCGCAGGCTGCCGACCCCGCTCGCCGTGGAGCCGCCAGAGCGAGACCCGACGGCCGGCGGTGCAGACGGGCCACAGAAGCCCCTCGGAACCAGTGAATGGATCTTCGGCCCTCCTGACCAGTCCGGGGCCCAACACCCCGCCTCATTGGTCCTTACTTTCGCAGAAATACTCGGAGAAACGGGCCCTATTGCACAGTACTGTCGCCGCTCCGTCCACCACGCGGCACGGCGCAATCGGGCAACCGACTATTTGAGTCCCTCACCTCACCTCGCCTCATCTCACGAGCCAGCAGCCTCGCCCTTTATCAGCCAGCCCTTCATCAGCCCTGCTCGCTCACCTCACCTCACCTCAGTCAAGCCCATCGCACCCACACACCACCATGTCGCAACAGAACGGCGTCGTCCGCCAGAACGGCCACGCCAAGCAGCACCGCGCCTGGTGGAAGGAGAGCTCCGTCTACCAGATCTACCCGGCCACCTTCCAGGACTCGACCGGCTCCGGCGTCGGCGACCTCCCGGGCATCATCTCGCGCGTCGACCACATGAAGGCCCTGGGCGTCGACATTGTCTGGCTGTGCCCCATCTTCGCGAGCCCCCAGATCGACATGGTATGTTGTGAAGGGGTGAACCCACGAGAGAGAAAGCACGAGAGAACGAGCGACGGGGAGAAGCATGAGAGAACGAGAGAGAGAGCAGAAACATGCTGACAACCCAGGGCTACGACATCAGCGACTACCGCACGATCCACCCCCCCTACGGCACCATCGAGGACGTCGACACGCTCCGCGACGCCCTCCACGCGCGCGGCATGAAGCTCGTGCTCGACCTCGTCGTCAACCACACCAGCGACCAGCACGACTGGTTCAAGCAGTCCCGCGCCTCCAAGGACAGCCCCTACCGCGACTGGTACATCTGGAAGCCCGCCCGCTACGACGCCGACGGCACCCGCCGGCCGCCCAACAACTGGGACGCCCACTTCCAGGGCAGCGCCTGGGAGTGGGACGAGCACACCCAGGAGTACTACCTGCACCTCTTCTGCCGCGAGCAGCCCGACCTCAACTGGGAGAACCCCGCCGTGCGCGCCGCCGTCCACGCCATCATGCGCTTCTGGCTCGACCGCGGCGCCGACGGCTTCCGCCTCGACGTCATCAACTTCATCAGCAAGGACCAGGCCTTCCCCGACTCCGACCGCACCGTCCTCCGCGGCGCCGAGCACTACGCCGCCGGCCCGCGCCTGCACGAGTACCTGAGGGAGCTGGGCGCCATCCTGCGCGAGTACGACGCCTTCAGCGTCGGCGAGATGCCCTGCGTCAGCGACACCAACGAGGTCATCAAGAGCGTGCGCGCCGACCGCGGCGAGCTCAGCATGATCTTCCACTTTGAGTTGTGCGTCTCTCTCCTCTCCTCTCTCTCCTCTGCCCCTTTCCCCCCTTCCTCTCCTCCCCCTCTGCCCCCCCTTTCTCTCCTCTCTCCTCTCTCCTCTGCCCCTTTCCCCCTTCCTCTCCTCCATCCTCTCTCCCCTCTCCTCTTTCTTGTCTCCTCTTTCTTCTCTCTCCCGCCCCCTCCCCTCCCCTCGTGCTGACCGCTGACCGCCCAGCGTCGACCTCGACCACGGCAAGCAGGGCAAGTTCTCGCCCCGCGCCTGGCCGCTCGCCGACTTCCGCGCCATCGCCGACAAGTGGCAGCGCTTCATGTACGACCACGACGGCTGGAACGCGCTGTACCTCGAGAACCACGACCAGCCGCGCGCCGTCAGCCGCTTCGCGAGCGACGCGCCCGCCCACCGCGCCGCCAGCGCCAAGATGATCGCCATGGTCCAGGCCCTGCAGGGCGGCACGCCCTTCGTCTACCAGGGCCAGGAGCTCGGCATGCACAACATCCCCAAGGAGTGGGGCATGGACGAGTACAAGGACGTCGACTGCCTGAACCACTGGAAGTGAGTGTCCTCAAGCTGTCCGGCGAGAGGACGAACGAGAAACATGCTGACCCCCGCAGCCTGTACAAGGACTCGCCCGACGAGAAGCTCAAGGCCGCGCTGCGCGTCGAGTACCAGAAGAAGTCGCGCGACAACGCGCGCACGCCCATGCAGTGGACCGCCGGCCCCCACGCCGGCTTCACCACCCCCGACGCCACGCCGTGGATGCGCGTGCACCCCAACCACGTCGACATCAACGCCGAGGCGCAGGTCGGCCATGCCGACTCCGTCTTCACCTGCTGGCGCACCGTGCTGGACGCCCGCAAGGCCCACAAGGACGTCTTCGTCTACGGCGACTTCACCCTCGCGGACGACGGCCACGAGAAGATCTTTGCGTACGCGAGGCGGGCCGACGACGGCACCACCGCCGTCGTGGCCGCCAACTTCTCCGCCGACGAGGTCGTCTGGGACGGCTTCAAGGGCAAGACGGTTAGGGAGGTGCTCGTGACGAACAACGGCAAGACGGCCGCGTCCTTCGGCGGCGAGGTGACGCTGGGGCCGTACGAGGGCGTCGCCGTCCTCCTGGGTTAGGATGCGAGCGGAACCAGAGCCGGAGACGGCCGGATGAGGCGCAGGTGTCGGCCGGATCGAAAAAGGGGCATATTGTAACCGGATTTACGACTGGATGACGGCGGCGCCTCGGATGATGAACAAAAGGGGGCGATAGACGGCAAGGAATGATTCCCATCAAAAGTACTCCACAGACATTGTTGTAGCGCAATCCAAGGGTATGAACATGCGGTATGAGTTTTATTCATTGTATTCCCAACCCAGTGCAGAAAAAGGCCGTTGCTGGCTCTGTGCCGTATGGTACCTGATACTCCCACAGTCGGGTGGATATATAAACATGTTGATGCACATGACAGCTCTCGTGTAACGCAGCACCAGGGAGCAAGGAGCCACATGATATGCCCTCAAATAAACACGTCGTTGACAGCGTCATCGTGACCCTCCGCATCGTCCACCACTACATCTCCAATCTCTTCGTGCAGCAAGTCGCCCAGGGGCACGCTCTCTTCCAGGATCACACGCGCCTCGTCGACGCCGACGCCCATGTCCTCCATGATCAGCTGCGACGCGAGCTCGGGCACCAGCACCGTCGACACGAACACGGCGCTCCCCCTCGCAGCCACGAGGTCGTCCTCGACGGCCCTCCTCCTCAGCGCGGACGCGAACCGGCTGATGAGGTGCTCTGACATGATCCGTAGCCCCCGCGGGCCGTAGTAGCCTGGCGCCAAGCTCCTCTCCGTCTTACGCAGCGTCCGCTCTCGACCCTCAGAGACCTTGTCGGCCAGCTTGGACTTGTAGTGCGAGGCCTCGCCGTTGATGATACGTTTGAGGAGTTTATGGTGTGGCGCAAATCGGCCCTGGAGCGCGTCCCAGTCGATCTCTGGGTAGCCTTTCTCGAGCCAGGTGCCCTCTGCCGACTTGGTGTTGTGCAACCGACAGAACCTTATCTGTTGGCTGATGCCGAGGGCGCGTCCCTTGGAGAAGGTGCGCAAGAGTTCCTTGTCGACCGGCAGCTCGCACATGGGACACGTATCTGGGACTATCTCGATGGGCTTGACGTCGCTGTCCTCGTCGTCATCGTCGCTTGCCAGGCTGGGGGATTCTTGCGAGGCTCGATCACAGGGCCCGTCGAGGAAGTCATCATCCAGACCCATCCCGGGCAGGCTGGCCGGCAGCTTGAACGTGCTCCCGGCGACGAATGCCTTTGGCTGCTCTGGCTTTGCCTCCGTTTTCAATTTCTTGCGCCGGCCGGGAGCCCTCATGGCGGGTTTCCCCTGCGGAGGAACGTAGAGCACGGACAGATCATCCTTGCGATGCGACGGGCCGGACTTGACAGGCAACAGATCGGGCTTCTTAAACCTCGTGCGTTTCGGGGAGGTTTCCTCCGGCAACGGCCCGCACGCCTTGAAGCCGCCTTTCCTGGGCTTGCGCTCCGGGCTCGGAGGCAATGCGTTCGACTGTTTGAATTTCGGACTTCGTCGTGGCGATCCCTCGCGGCTCGCGCGCGATGGACTCGGTGGCAGCATGTCGGGGGCCTTGAACGCCTTCGACTCCGATCCCATGGGCGACGAATGCTGTGCGGAGTTGAGGCTGGAGTCGGGGGTGGCCGATCTCATGCCCTGTCTCGACACTTTCTTTGTGCCTCTGTCGCCGTACTTCTTCTGGCTGGCCTTCACCTTGGTCTGGTGAAAGTCGTCCTCGAGATGGTCGCCGCGGGTCGACTTCTGGCTTGGGGAAGACGCCCTCCGCTTCGCGCTGGGCTCGCTGAGAGCATCATCGCTGTCGATGCCGCCCGAACGGTCCCGTTTTTGGCTTGCTGAACATTTGGTCTTCAGGTTGGCATTCCTACTGCGCAAGGGTCTCGAATCAGGCTCCTGACTGCCATAGCCGCGGTGCGCGTGTAGCGTGGAGCCACTGCTCCCTCCTTTGTCCGCGCGAAACTTGGTGGACTTGATGTCGCCACGCGAGGGCCCGCTGTCGCTCTCGGAGTCGCTCGCTCTTCCAGTCTGGGCAAGGAGAACGCCGGCGTCTCGTGCCTTTGTCCGCTCTTTCGAGGGGCCTGCGCCGCGTCCCGGACTCGTGTCGGCTTCCGAGAGGCCGTCTGAGGCCTCGTCGTCTGACGAGCTAAGAGGGGCGGCGAATATGTCTTCAGGAGTCGTAAGAGGGTCTGGTGTCCGCTTCTGGATCCTCTCAACCTTCTTCCCGTTCACCTGACGCAGGAGAGGAGTGACGCCCTTGGCTGTCAGCCCAGCCGGCCTGCGTTGAAAGTGCATGGTGAAGATTCTGGCAGTTTATGACATGGTGTCATGAGAGATGAGCATCGGACCTGGCGAGGGCAGCGAGGCGATGACGGTCGTTTGTCATGCGGGATGTTGCAGGCCGAGGATTCTTGAGCCTTGAATGGGATCAATCGTGTACATCCGTACCTTAATGTTGGCAAGGTGTCTATGAACGAGGGAAGACCCAGCAAGAGAGCATGGATTGAGAGCCGGGTCTAGGGGAGCTGATGAAGAAGATTGATGTCGTCGAAGTTAAAAAGGAACCTTCCTTCCTTCCGTACCCCGGTACCTCGAGGCAAGCACGCGTGGGTGCCCACCTGCCTCGATAGAGAGTGTCATGAGACGCGTCGAGCTCCACCGCACCGCGCCAATTGGGCGGGGTCCACCGAGCACAAACAGCTCGAGCAGGTGCAATCAGGGGCAATCAGGGCAAGCGCAATCAGGCAATCAGGGCGGTCAGTGTAACGCAATCGGAGCTCGGGCGCTGTCGACCCCTGAGGCTCTGGGATGCAGCCCGCTGGAGCAACCTCGAGGCTGGCATCAGGCAAACAACGTCACATCTTCCAGAGCTCCAGACCGCCAATCTATTCCCCTTCCCTGTCCCGCTTCGACATCAACCTGTTGAGAAACATCGTCTGCGCCAGAAACAGCTGTCTATTTCCCACATCCCCTTCGCTATGGCGCTCAATCGCAAATACGCCAACCTGCCGGACTTGGTCCGTTTGTCCCAGGTTCCGCCCATCACTCGCGCTGACGGATCCAGGACTCCGCGCCCGACATCTACGAGACCCCAGAGCTGACCGACGACATTTCCACCGCTCCCGTACGTGCGCCCGCTCAGGGTTCGCATCACCAGCAGCTGATCTTCTGCAGACCACCACAGGACCATCCCACTCCGATGACGACTTTGACGACGACGACGGCGACGCCGCTGGCATCTCCCGCTCGCGGCTGCGCATAGACGAGGCCAGGTCACGCTTCCTCCCCTCCAACGTCGACGCCACCGCTGCCGACTTCTCCGACCGAGTCGACGGCAAACGCAAGTCCTACAAGACCACGACGCGCCGCCAACGCATCCTAGAGGACGGCACGACCGAGATCGGAGACTTCAGCGACGATGATGACGAGGAGCACCTGGACAGGAAGATCGCGAGGCTGCAGCGAGAGATCGCCGAAGCCAAGGAAGAGTACGGCAAGAAGAAGGCCGCCGCCGCCACCCAGGCCCCCGACGGAGACGACGCGCGGGAGCAGAAGCTGGCCTCCCTGAGCGAAGTCATCGACGAGATCTCCCGCACCATTGAGCCTCACGCCGGCGGCGCCTCGACACAAAGGCCACCACAACCGCCGACCAACGCCGAGGCACAACCAGAGGGCCTGCCCGCCACGGGCAGCTCCGCGTCTTACACCATCACGTACGCGCCGACTTACGAGCAGAGCCACGCCCTGGCCAAGGCCGCCGACTTTGACCGGCGGCTCGTCCTCCTCGAGAAGGGCATCGGCATCGGCTCGGCCGCCCTACCCGAGGCCGACGCCAACGGCCTGCCGCGCGCCATCCTCCCCACTCTCGACACCCTGCAGAGACAGATCGTCACCCTGTCACAGGCCTCCACCTCCAACCTCGACGCCATCACCCGCCGCGTCCGCACCCTGACTCAGGAGGCCCATCAGCTCGAAAAGGCCCGCCAGGGTGCCCGGTCCGCGCAGGACGCCCTCGGCTCCGGCTCCAACTCGGGCGCTCCCGAAGACCAGGACGACTCGGAGCAGACAGCCAAGATCAACGCCCTGTATGGCACCCTGCCCACAATCGAGAGCCTCGCCCCGCTGCTACCGCCACTGCTCGACCGCCTCCGCTCCCTGCGCGCCGTGCACGCCGATGCCGCCGCCGCCAGTGAGATCCTCGAGCGCATCGAGAGGCAGCAAGCAGACATGACGGCCGACATGCGCCAGTGGCGGGAGGGCCTTGACAAGGTCGAACAGGCCGTGCGGGACGGCGACGCGACCATGGGTGGCAACATGAAGGTCATCGAGGGGTGGGTGAAGGACCTCGAGGGCCGCGTGGCGAAGCTGCCGTGATTGTGCTAGCTATGAAGATACCCTACCAAAAGCATGATTTCAAGTGTCTTGCCCGCTGTTTGTGTGCTGAGGCGACTCCCTTGACAGACGCCCTGTTACGTGATAGGACTCGAAAGAAGGCAAGTTCGTAAGTCTGTGATCTTCCATCCAACATATACCGCCCGGGTCTGGTGTGTAGCATTATCCCATGCCCTTCCTCTACTTCAAAAAGTGGAAGTACAGGCGTATCGACAGCGTTGACGTGTGAACCACTCTTTTCGCCGTTCGCTGTTTCTCTGAGCTTAAATCCTTCGTTTCGTATCCTTAATAATATACATAAGGCGCACCTTCCAACAGGAGCTTATACCCTTAGTCTCAGGCATGGACGGATGGAGGCGGACCCAATAATCAGAGCCAATTGCAGCATGGCGAAGGGGAGAAGCCGCTTTCAAACTCCTCGAATGACAAGTACTATCTGATACGGAGGTGGCCGGCTTGAAGGGAGGTAGTTTGAGAGCGTGTCTCTAGAGTGGCTTGAGTAGGGTTGGGGCTGCAAAGAAGCCATGGCATATACGTCGTAGTGAGCGCGCGGCGACACGTACCTTAACTGGCTGGCACAGTGTAATGGTGCTTACAGCTTGTCACATACGCACAGAACCGTTGAGAATCACTCACGGTAAGATCTGTGCTGAGAACCAAAGCAGTCTTGAAGCCTTAAGAATAAGTCCTCGGTAAGATACCGCCATCACCTCTGATATATAGTTGTGCCAACAGCAGCCTTGGGAAGATAGGAATAGAACAATACATCGCTGTATCGGTTGCTGGCAAACGTCAATTGCGAGAGCATGCCATTTGTATGACTTGGATCAGGAGAAAGAAACTCGCAGGTAAAGCCAATTGTACCTACAGACTAAGGTAGGTAGGTACGATACGGTGCGTTCCTTGAAATCGCTGCCCTCTGGTCTTACGAACGTCATCTCTCCGACGGGACCGTGCACGACATTATCGTGTCGTGTCCCACCAAGCTGGCCTATCGCGAGGTCACCTGACCCCCACCCAATTTTCTGCTACATCTTTCTTCTGTCCGCAAACATTTCATCGCACTTCTTTCCCTCAGCAACAACGTCCTTCACAGAAATATTGCAACAGCACTCGTGCTCGACATCAAACGGTAAGCTTTCCCAAAATTTCACAGTCTCCCCACTGGTATGATGAATATCAAAGCATGTATTACCTGAATCTTCTTTGACGAACCAAATTATCACCAAGATCTCTGATCCAGTCTCCTGCACACTATTTCTCTGCAAACACTCGGAAAGCAGCGTGCTAATGTCCTCTTTCCAGATCTTCAGCCAAAGCCGCGTCACTATGAGCTCCGCAGGTCGACCGCCCAGCGGACACTTCAGCATCCTGTACTTTGCAGGTGCAAGTTCTTACACCTCCAAGGACCAGGAGAACCTCCCCGCGCCTCTTCCTCTCGGTCGCCTTTTTGATACCCTCGAGGAGAGGTACAGCGGCATCAAGGCCAAGATCCTTGACTCGTGCTTGGTCACGATCAACCTTGACTACGTAGACCTGCCTAAGCCTGGAGATGATGGCGTCGTGATTAAGGAGGGTGACGAAGTTGCCATCATCCCGCCCGTCAGCTCAGGTTGAGCTTGAATTGTTCTGATGTCACGGTCTTGCATGGTCGAAATCCACACGGTCTGCACGACAACTGCCTGTGCCATTACGCACTGGATGCTATTGCACGGTTGTCGACGTTGTCCGTCCCAAGTGCGTTCTCGTTAGGCAATAACGGATCGGTCTCGCCGCTCCGTCTCGCTCTAAACGCATTCCAATTGTGCCGTCCCGTCTTGCCCCAGTGCCACGCTCTGCGGCAGGCGACCACCGTGGCTACCACCAGCAGGAGGAACAGCAGCGTCGACGCGATTGATATGGCGCCTGTGAGCCCGGTGATGGTCGACACATGGCAGCCGAGGGGCCTCGTGCGCATCTCCCACCGCTCGTCATAGAAAGGACAGATGCCCTCGTCGTACGCTGGGGCCAGCAACGGGATCGGATAGGAGTTCGGGACGCACGCCCAGGTCTGGTGGCGGCCATCGTCAGCTGTGCTACTCCGGCGCCGATGCGCATCCACTCACGAGGGGGCACCAGCCGCACTGCGGCTCGTTGAGGCACTTGTGGCATTCCGCATTCCTCCAGCACCGGAAGAAGTGTTCGTTGTCGCCTTCGCGGGCGGTGAAGTTGTCCCTCAGCGCCTGCATGTCCGCTGAAAGGGAAGCGCTTGGTGTATCCATTGCTTTTGAGGTTCAGAAATGCGATTGATGCCCACTGGATCGAAAGCGAGGTGCAAGCTGCGCAATGCTGATGCAGCACCGTCTGGTGCTGTCGACGTTTCAACCATCTTTGGTGGCTGTGCTGCTGTGGCTCGGTTCCTCTATCAGCCACTCCAACTCCAAAGCTTCGTCTGTACAGCATAGATCGCGCCATCAACCGACTTCATAGAAGATGAGCATCTCATTTCAATCCCACGATTATTCTCTGCAGTATTCTCTCAAGATTTTGCCGAACTGCTCGGTTGGTGCGCGAGTTGGTGGGTTTCACCCCCGAGCCGACCCAAACATAAGTGAAGTATCGATCGACAGCTTGCCTGGTGCAACACAAGATCAGCTTGGTCTACCTCGCACCGGGTACTGCACCATGGCTGGAGCCTGTCACATTCGGAAGCTGGACGACCATGGATGGCCTCAGATTGGGCTCTCCCGCATTGGTGAGTCTTGCATCAGTCTGGCGAAATGAGCCATCCTCTCCACAAGATGCATCTGGTTGATAGGATTACCCAGGCGTCCCGGGTAGACAAGAATGCTACCCTACCACCGATCCTCCAGCCTATGCGTCGAAGAGCGCCAATCACCCCGATCCTCTGGTTAATTGTAATTTTCATCTCGAGTGACACATCACAGCGAAACCTTGACAAGCATGGGTGACTCGACTGCACGCGCACGGCACGACGAACAGATCAAGGAAAGCGCCTAGACTTGGCCAGAGGGTCCAATATTGCTGTGCCTTGGGGCTGCGTTTGCTGATACGCGGCTCTGGGCCCTCAGCGCGCTCGAGGCAATACGAACGTAGGGGCGGGGCCGCCAAATCATCTGCATTGATATGCTGTAAAGGGGGGCATTCTCAAACCCGGTACCGAATCATTGATCAGCTATCGTAGGTTCGGTACCAAAAACTCAGCAAGCACTGCGTTCTGCCACGATCTTGGCGATGTCAGCCCCGGTTGCCCACCACGACAGATCCATACTCGATCCATCACACCTCTTTCGATACCAGCCATACATGTTCTCTCGTTGGCCGGTCATGAGGCGACCCGTTTCTCCAGAAAGGGAAGCCGCACGGCGGTGATCACCAAGGACTGGCAGGCGCCGTGCCTTTGTCTGACCAGCTCGTCCGGACTGCCCAATGCCTACAAAGGAGGCAAAGCCACCGGTGCCGGCGACGGTCCAGGCCTCGCAGCCTCCCGAAGCTCGTTGCGCAGCTCTTGGCCGGCGATCGGACCGCAGCCGGCCAGGCGCGTGACTCCCACATCCTGTGCGGCCCTCGATGGCCTTGTGACCTGATTTGTGGTCGTGAATGTCATGAACTGGCCGGGTTGACTTGGCTACCTCCATGCCGAGACTCGGTTGGAGCGCTGTCTCGGCATGGCATGCTATCAGACCGTGCTGAGTAGGTATCTCGCTGTCCCGGTGCTTTGGTTGGGGTGATATACGGCCATCCGAATTCTCCACGTAGTGGAACGGGGCGCAGAGCTCCTGTAGCCAGGCTCATGCGCCTAGAAAAACCTTTGCTGGGATGGTCAGCTCCGCCTTCGTGTGGCACACCAACGCGGAACGAGGCAGGGATGGATAAGATCTCCATCACGATCATGCTGGGAGAAGATCTGCAAGCGAGGGAACTGCTTGATTTATCTTAATCAATGTTTCCTTTGGATTCAGTGGCTCATTGGCATCCTGGAGGGTGCTTGTTTCCTCAATGTCGAGGCCATGAGGCAAAGCGCAAGCGTTTGCGCGCATGTCTGCTTCAGGCTGGCAGAGTTTGATTCTTGACTCAAGAAGAGAGGTCATGAGAGCTGGGCATTTTGATAAACACCGGTATTTCAGAGCTATCACTCTCATGAAATTGAATCAACAAAGTCCGTGGCAAACGGTGTTTCTCTTGGAAGGCAGGCTTTACCCACTGGGCTGAGCCAACGCATACAATTTGCTGTCCATTGCCTCGATGCCCAATGATGAATATTGAAGGAGAAGAGTTGAATGGAACCCAGGCTTAATTCAAGCCGCCAAATTCCATATCTGAGGATTCGCTGATGTCCCGTTCCTCTTGACAAATAGTGGTCACCTGACCAGCCAGATGGAGAGGCCTTGGAGCAGGGGCGTACCAGCTGTTCTACCGTGTGGTCCGTGCACCGGGGTCGGGCTGTTTCTTCATTTACCCCCAGCCTAAATTCAACCCCAGTCATCTTTGCCTTGCCGTTGCAGTGCATCATCAAATCTCGAATTGAGCCCTTTGGACCTTCTCAATGAGTATTGCGAAAGGTGCGCCAGGCGACGAGCTGAGAAAGGGGCTTTCGAAATAAGGAACGCAAAAGTTGGCGTCTCACCAGGCCCGAAATACTCCCAAAGGGCATCGCCGCATCCTGCCGTGCGACCCAGGAACGTCGGCCCTCGATTCCTTGGCCTTGCTATCCCCACCCTCCGGCACAGGCCATATTGAGACCAATTCGGCTAGTAGGCGAGCGAAGTCTTGTTCGGTGGAGCAACGGAAGCTTCAGAAACGTGCTGTCGAGACCGAGGCGATGCCAGCCAACAACAGGCGACGAGCATGCTGCAGCCAAGCAAAAAGCTTTGACAGAGTCGGATTAAGCACCTCGGTTACTTGCTTGGCTACAGCAGGAGACGGCCGGCTTTTGGGCCATCATATCAGCGTGTGCCGCTGAGCAGGGCGTCGGTCATTGATCACCGAGGCAAAGCGCTGATCTTCTGGGTGTTCTAGGCGGACAGTTCTCTCGGGCCAGGCGTACCATTGCAGGCGGATCGTGGACGTCGACCCTGACCTGGCGCACTGTTTCGGCTCGCCAAACTCGTCCACCAGACCGCCGTCTCCCTCCACCATCGCGCCAAGCTTGCCGGGCCCTTCGACCGCGTGATGGGTTGACCCGGCTGGACACGTCCCTGATTAACCCTCCTCGGGCTCTGTCGAATCGAGCGTTCGTCCCAGATTCGAATACGTGCGCGCTAGGAACGAGACGATTCAATTTGGCTGAATGCCAATGTCCAACGGCAGTGCTAGCGCTTGGCGGCTCTTCTCACGCCCTTGCGCCCCCCCCGTCCATCTCCCTCGGCTCTTGTACATCTTCACATTTAGCCGTATTCAGCCTGAATCGAACATCTGGGACAGGGGGCGCGTGGCTTGAGTGGGGACCGCCCCGGATGGCCTGCCGTGTCATCTCCAAGCAATCGTGGTGTGTCACCTGTACACCCCCGGGCGCCTGGATCAAGCAATGCCTGTCAACTGTGCCGTCCTCAGCACCAGGCCATCGAAGCGATGTACTGTTTTCCGGGGTCAACGTTACCGTTTTACAAGCTGGACCACATGCCAAAGGACCTTAGGAGATCGGAGCCAACCTTGGCCATCACCACACCACAAAGAGGTTGTCTTCGCGAGACGCGAGATGCAAGACCCGACATACCATGTTGGCTGCGACGTGTCGATGCAGCCATAGGACGAGGACGTCTCAGTCTGTCTGCTGCGCTGCTGCCAAGTTGCCAACGATTGTGGCGTTCGGGGGCATATCGCATGGTTCCAAAGCTGTTGGTTCTCTCATCACGGACGCGGCACAGCTTTTTCACGCCTCCAACAATGGCTTGTCATGGGCCACGACATCGCCCCTTTAGCCTCGCCTGACCCGGTTTTGTATCCATAGCAAGCATTACGTGAATATTTGGAAGCTCTTCTCACACGCCACATGGTGGTGTTCGAAAGGGAAGGCAATAGGTCGCCTGCCTGGCTGGGTTGCCACATGGCAGGTTGCCGATTCGCTTCACGATGCCTGCTAGCCCTTTGCGGTCACATCCTTCCTTGAGATTCGAGACACGCCTCCTCGGACGCGATCACCTTGCGCCAAACGTGGACTGGCACTCATTTCCTCGATTTCGAGCCGGGAATAGGCTGTTCATGCAACCGAAGTTTCTCGGCGCCAGAGCCCACCTAGCGATCGACGCCAGGACAGCATCCAAAGTCGAGCTCTCTTGGTCGTACCCTTCCGGCTCTTTGGCACTGCAGTTTCTGCTGTTGCTGGCTGCCATGGCTACGGATTGCTGCACGCACTCACGGGGTCGGAAACTGCAGGAGCAACAAGCATACATCATCAGAAATCCCTGACCCGCGTTGGTGCTGGGTTCTGGGTCATTGTGGGCAGGCAGACAAACCGTGGTTAAGTGCCTAGGCGCCAGTCAGGCCGGTCAATTTCAGGTCTCCCTCGGCCTTACTTCCCCGCAGCGACCCCGGCCCCCGGACACGAACCCCAAGGATCCGTTTACCTTCACACCCCCTCTCTTCGTCGCAGGCGCCCTCCCCTCCCCAGCACAGCACAGCATCGGACGACGTATTGCACGGCATCAGGCGGCAGCAAGCGGCAATGCACGACGCAAGGTCTGGGCCGCAGCGCAACAAATGCTTAGCCTACCAAGACAAAACGAGTACCGTACAATTGCTCTCGAACGCTCTGATGGACCAGCTCGACGGAGCCGAACCTTGGGCATGTGATGCACTTCATGGATCCACGTCACATCGGGCGCTACCTCCGTCGCCTCCACTGGGGGCGCCTGGCCTCTTCTGGTTCTCCAGGGGAGCGCCGTCGACACTCCGTATCGATTCTTCGGAGCACCCCCTCGCGTGGAGTCTTGGGGTCGGCCTGGACTCGATTGGCCTCGTTGCTCGCTCGCCCGCCCGCCGCCCGCCGATGCCAACGACCGGCTCGCCCCAGTGGCCCTGGCCTGTCTCGCCCGGCCGCACCCATGTCCGTGTCATGGAGCTCGGTTTTCTTTCCACGACGACTTTTGCCGGCTCGTAGCCTGTCCCAGGCCCCGTACCCTGGTCTCATTGCCGGCCAAACCCTTGTTCGGTACGGGGTACCAGGTCAAGCTTTACCCTTCTGCAGGGTAATTGAACACAGCGTGGCGTGGTTGTTCATTCGATGGCAACCCCATGCCCTTCGCGTCCCAACTGGTGATCTGGATCTGGAGGTCCGCTTGGCCGTCCCCATGCCCGAGTACCCTGACAGACTGAAGTCCCCTTCTCCGTATATCTAGACCTGGGGTCCCCGCCCCGACCTCCCATCGTTCCCTTCTCGCTCCTCATCCTCATCCCCTCTTCTGACATCCTCGTCGAAGACTGCAACAGGCCCCTCGATCAGCCTATACGCGGAAGAGGTATCCCCCGACAACCAAGACCTCTTGTTGCCTTGGACACATCAAGACCTGTCGCCCACCATGCGTCTCACCTACTTCAAGCAAGAGAAGCCCAACGGCGAACAGACCTTGGCTCAGGAGGAGGCGCCCAAGTTCGAGCATGTTACCTGGCACAAGGACCCCGGCCTGCGGAAGCTCTACTTCTACGCGATTGTTCTTTGCGTGTCGTCTGCCTCCACCGGTTACGATGGGTACGTTTGGCTTGTCCTCTTCTAAGACCGTCGCTCAGTTCACTGTCTAACGGATGACACATGACAGCATGTTCTTCAACTCGGTCCAGAACTTCCAGTCTTGGAAGGACTTCTTCGGCGACCCTAAGGGCGCTGATCTTGGCCTCTTGGTCGCTCTGTACCAGATCGGCTCCGTTATCTCCATTCCCATGGTCCCCATCATCACCGACAACTGGGGCCGCAAGCTTTCCATCGCCATTGGATTCGTCCTCATGATTGTCGGCGCCGTTATGCAGGGTGCTTGCCAGAACTACGGCACCTTTGCTGGAGGTCGCGTTCTCCTCGGTTTCGGAAACTCGTTCGCTCAGATCGCCTCTCCCATGCTGCTGACTGAGATCTGCCACCCTCAGCACCGCGCGCGTCTGACGACCGTCTACAACTGTCTGTGGAACTTGGGTGCTCTCATCGTTGGCTGGACCGCCGTCGGCACCTCCTTCATTGGCGACGAGTGGTCGTGGCGTATTCCTGCCATCATCCAGGGCGTCCCCTCCCTGATCCAGCTCTTCTTCCTCTGGTGGGTGCCGGAGTCGCCTCGTTTCCTCATCGCCAAGGAGCGCGACGACGAGGCCCTCGCCATTCTCGCCAAGTACCACGCCAATGGTAACGACCAGGACCCCACTGTGCAGTTCGAGTTCCGCGAGATTCGCGACACCATCCGCCTGGAGCAGGCCGCCAACACCAGCACCAAGTACATCGACTTCTTCAGGACCAAGGGCAACCGTTACCGCCTGATCGTCATCATCGCGCTCGGCATCTTCTCCCAGTGGTCGGGCAATGCCATCATCTCGAACTACACCTCCCTGCTGTACGGAAACGCTGGTATCTCCAAGGAGTTCGACCGCCTCGGACTCAACGCCGGCAGCACTAGCATGTCCATGATCGTATCCATCAGCTTCGCCCTCATGGTCGACAAGGTCGGTCGTCGCCCCATCTTCCTGCTCGCTACCGGCGGCATGTTCGGCACATTGATCCTCTGGACCCTCACCTGCGGCCTGTACGAGCAGCACCGGGCTCCCGGCTCCAACATTGCCATGATCGTCTTCATCTGGGTCTTCTCCTTCTTCTACGCGACAGCCTGGTCCGGTCTGCTCATCGGCTACGCCGTCGAGATCCTGCCCTACTCGCTGCGTGCCAAGGGTCTCATGATCCTCAACATTGCCGTGCAGGTGGCGCTCTGCCTCAACAACCAGGCCAACCCTGTGGCGATGGAGCACTGGAAGGGCGAGGAGGGTACGGGCTACGGTGGCAACACGTGGATCCTGTACCTGATCTACGTCATCTGGGTCTTCTTCGAGCTCTGCTTCGTCTTCTACATGTTCGTCGAGACCAGGGGCCCCACCCTCGAGGAGCTCGTCAAGGTCATCGACGGCCCCGACGCCCAGGTCGCCGACATTGACCTCGGCAACGTCGAGAAGGACGTCGCCCTGGAGCAGGAGCAGCGCGAGGACGCTGGTGTCGAGCAGGTCCAGTACCGCCCCAACGACACCAAGGTCTGAGGGAGTCGTGCGGAGAGCGTGGTCGTTTCACTTTTTCTCTCTACGCGGGGCGCAGGGACGATCCCGAGGGGGCTTCTGCTCTCGCCTCGTTGATGCGTCGTTCACTGCGCACTTGATGATGATACGCCGTTTCCCCCCAATCAGGGGTAGCGAGCAGCTTGGCACTTTCGTTTAATCATTGATACCATGAATACAATCCGTCAGGATACCTCGCTTTCGGTTGCTGTGAAATGCCCTGCCGTGTGTTCTGTGCTCTGCCGGTCCGGAGGCGTACCCTGAGGGAGGGGTGGGCGCCCCTCATTTCCCCGTTGGAGTCACCGATCTGCGGGTGTGCGGAGCGAGCGTTGACGAGATGAGGGGGGCGCGGGAAGGATGCGGAGCCAGGGGGGGCGGGGGGGTGTGTGGTGCTCAGGCAGGCGGGCTGGCGTCCACGCCCCCCTCCCTAATTACTGGTTTCCTCTATTTGCTACGGAACCATGGTTCGTTCGCTCTGGATGGAGGGACGGAGGAGCGTCTGGGTGGGTGTGCCTGCGTCGTGGTGGTCAGCAGGGACAGATAGACTCGAGATCACGTTGCACGAGGGGAGACAAGAACGGGGGGCGGGCGGGTAAGCGGGTAAGATCACTCTCGCTCGCTCGCTACTGGTGAGCATCTTCTTTTCCTATTCAGATGGAGTCCGTCCTCGCGTGGCGCGACGTTGGAAAGGGGGGGCCCTCGGTGTATATTCTCCCGTCACCCTGCCATTTGCCTTTCGGCGGAGAAAGAAACAAAACGCCGGCGTCAGAGGCCTCTCCACATCATCAGACGAACAAGTCAGGCCAGACATTTTGTCGACCCCCCGATTCCATCCTTGAGCGGAGCAGCACCACCACCACTCGGCCTTGGCACCCTGAGCTCCAAATTCCCCGCCAACAAAGGCAGCCCACCCCTCCCTCCCCTTCCCCGTAGCCACCCCCAGCCATCATCAGGGCACTATCAAAAACATGACTCGCGCGGATGTACGGCCAGCGCTCCGGTGTCAGTGCTCCTCCCGCTCGGCTTCCCGCGCGGCTCGCGCGGCACTCGCCGCCTCTTCAACCACTCTGGACGCCGGACCACAGTACAGTGCCCGTACACGAACACGCACCGGGCATCTCTCGGCGCTCGCGACCGGCGTGCCGGCGCCGTGAGGTCGCGGGGCCTGCCGGGATAGGGTCTCAGGGTGCGTCGGAGCATACTTTGGCGCGGCTGGGCGATGCGTCGCACGATCCGGAACCATGCCCCCTGCCAGGCCAGTCCCGTCACCTTGCCCCTTTGGCGGCAGGGACGTAACGACCCCTGAGTCTGGCGCCGAAAGGGGCAGTGGCACCATCACCTCGCATGCCGCGCTCCGGGCTGCTTTGGGCTGCCGGGCAGGGTCTGAACGATGTCTGAAAATTGGCATTGTGTACCCCGGACTGGGCACTGCAACTACTGCGCGGCCACTCCCGGACCGCCGAGCCCTCGCCCGCTACCCATCCATGCCTTCCTCCAGAGCCTGGGCGTGTCCCGGCTCTCAGGTTAACCCCTGACGTGCCATCCGCGATCGCCGCACCTGTGCCTTGAGCTTCCGCGTCTCCACCCGCCTCCGCCGTGCCCGCTGCTCCGTCTGATCCGGCTGCGCCTGCTCCCCCAGCATCTCGAACGCTCTGAGATCGGCCAAGAAGCGCCGGATCCACACGCCCGTCTTTTCTCGAATCCACGCGTCCACCGCATCGTCGCATGCCGCAGAGGCCGCAATGTGTAGGCCCCGTAGGACGTCTCGGTCAGTGAATTCGCCATTGAAGCCTGTGCGTGTGGAGCTGCTGCTGTCTTTTGGTGTGTCAACACCCTCCCGGCGTTGTATGCCGGCCGATGGCGGAGAGGGTGCCGGGATCATATCGGCGTTGGTAATGCTGGTTTCGGCGACTTCCAATCCAGGTCCCGTTCCTTTTTCTGAGTGTGGCGTAATGTCTGATGCTGATCTGTCAGCGTCGAAGTCTCTCATGGGCGCGACTGGCTTGGCCTCGTTCTCCTTTCCTTCGCCGCCGCTGACCTGGTTCTCCTGCTCCGGCATGACCATCGTCTTTACCTTGCCCTTTCCCTGCAACCTTTCCACTGCATCTTCAAGTGCCATTTCTAGTGACGATGCACCAACCGCGTCATGTTTCCACGTATGTGGTAGTCTTGGTACAGGCATGGCCAGCTTGATAGGCTTTGAGACCGCAAGGGCAGGCGGCGAGCTTGAAATGTCTGGAGGGGGCGAAGGCGGAGGCGGATGAGGAGGCAGATGAGGAGGCGGATGAGGAGGCGGATGAGGAGGCGGACCAGGTTGCGGCCCTCTGCCACTGAAGATGGCAGACCCTGGTTGCTGGTCCCGCTGCATCTCACGACGCTTCTTGGCCAGTTCTAGCTTTTCGCGAGCTTTCCGCTCAGGCTGTCGAGCAGAGATCCTGAGCGACTTTGCCTGTTTCCCTCTGCGGTCTGTGGTCGGAACCGTCCCTGTGTTCAAGCTTGGTTCCGACGGGGCCGTGGGTGCAGTGGCTGCCTCGGCGGTCGCTTCAGGTGGCCGCACGGCGGAGAGCCTGACATCAGGGTGCAAGTTCATAGCCGATTTGGGGTGTTTGGCTTCCGAACCAGCAGGCTCCTCCTTTTCTTCCATACGGTGATATGGCTTGCCGTTATGTTTGTGTAGTTGCGGCGGCTTGCGGAACCCTTTGAGCGCCGAGTAGTCTACCTGGGGCGGTTTGGAGCGCCGATGACTGGCTTTCCGCAGACCTGTCGGCTTGCCTTCGACCCGGGCCGTGGGATGTGACCTGTCTTGAAGCAAAACGGGCACTGTAGTTGTGGAATGCTTCGTAGTTCTCTGCGGGGATGCCTCCATATTCTTGAATGTGGATCGCAATTGCTGCGAGTGCTTAGTGGGTGCTGTTTCTTGAGGTACATCAGGTTGCCCGGCCGGCAGATCCTTTGCAGGCGAGTTGGCCGAGATGCGAGGAGCAGGCGTGCCAGCTGCGGTGGACGCCTGGTCTGTCGGAAAGCATGGTAGACGGCATACTTTTGTCGTCGGTTTGCTCTTTGTAGGTGGAACCTGGTCAAGCTATGCAAGGTCCCGTGGGTTGTTTGGGTCTGAAAAAACAATTTCTGTATCGTGACTTGAGTACGAAGAGCTCGAAGAACTAGCCCGCGTGGGCAACAGGTCCCGGTGGACGCCATCGAGGTGAAAAGCACCAAGCCCAGTATCGCCCCCTTTTTCATTTGCATCATCAGGCTCGGGCTTCGATGCGGCGTGACCCCCAACGAAGAGCGCCTCCAGTGGAGCCCGTGGTGCTTTCTTCCTGTCCGGGGACCTTTCTTGTTGTTGCCTGGATGTCACAGCCAACCCGGCACTCTGGAACTCCGCCTGATATGGAAGTAATGCAGATACCGTGTGGTATGATATTGCTGATTGTGGTGTAGGCGTGAAGACAGGGATCTTCCCCGCTGCGCCCCTGCGCTTAGCAAAAGTCTCCAGCTGCCGCGTGAACTGGTCGAGAGCCTTGCGCTGGCTCGAGGTCCGAGAGGGCAGCATGGTGCCTGAAGACAGAGAGATGGCCTCGAGGGGCGATACGATCGATGAGATGTGGCTCTGCTGGGAGAGGCTCCTCCGCACGGCGTCCCACAGTTTGGGGTCTACTTCTCGTGTGGGCCTGGTGGGACTGGGCAATTGGTGGTTTGTAGCCCCCGTTAGAGACTGCGGGGGCACCGATGCTGCGGCTGTGCGTGCAACACCTGGATCGTGGATCTTGGAGATGATGGTCTGGGTGGCAGAGTCTCGCCGTAAGGCTGGTTGTAGTCTGTGACGCCGGCTGGTGGCCCCTGACATTGGTTGTCGAGCCGACATTCTCACCCGGGCTCTGACTGGCCGGCTCGGGGTCCGAGCTGGGTTGCGTGGAGGAACCGGCGGAGCGTCCTTTTTGTTAGAGGTCTTGGTATAGTAGCGCAGTGCAGGTTCTAGAGGTGCGGCCTCAAGCTGATCAGTTGGATGTGTATTGTGTAATGGTGATTGCAACGTAAGAGCTGGCTTCTGTGGGATGGTCGAGTCTGCGGTCAGATACCGGCGAAGGCGCATGTCTTGGCGCTTCCGCTTCGCGGCCGTCGCAGCAGCGAGAGACGCGGGATGTATGTTCTCCAGTCGACGATAGACAGACACGTGCAGCGGGGGGGAGATGCGGCCGGTGGGCAGACGGACACGGCTGCGTCGGTTGGCGCGGATGACGAGGCGTTGCTGGCGGCGGAGCTCTTCGAGAGAGGGGCTCAACGGATGATGGAAGACGTCCCGGGCAGCCCTGTGGGCGAGGCCTGGGGCGGATCGGGGTATCTCTGGGGATAGACAGTTGCTGCCGCGGAAGCATAGGTGGCACTTAAGCATGGTCCATATTCCAAGAAGGGATGCGGATGGTGGTGATAGAAGCGTGGTCGATGGCGATTTCAGAGGGGTCGCGGCTGTGGTGGTAGAGGGATGCCGAGGAGCATTATCATTAAGAGAGATAGATATCGAAGCAGACCGTGAGGGTCGGTGGACGACATGGATGCTGCCTGCATCAAGCAGGAGAGCAGTGGTCTCGAAGATAGAGGTAGGTACCACTGGGAGGTCGTGCCTCGAGGAAGTCGTGGCATGAGCCACTGGTTTCAGGGTGGATGAGAAAGGGAAAGGACAATGGACGACGCAAAAAAAAGAGTGGAGTGTGGCGGGCAGCGGCTTCCCGATCATCGAATGTCCTTGATGCCGGGGGAGGAGTAGACCTCGACCTGGCGGCGGCCCTTCCTCAGCAGAAACTCAATGGCGGCAAAGTCGCGCTTGTCCAGCTCGAGGTGCTTCTGGAACTCAGCGCGCGCAAAGGACAGGAAGTGTGGCTTGGTGTTCTGAGGGTTCCGGTTAGTCGCGGAGCCTCCAGCTTCAGGGGTCTTTTTGAGACTTGAGAGGGCTCGGGATCTAACCTCGGGTTTGCTGCGGATGCCCCGGAGGCACTGGCGGTAGAGAGACAGAACCTCCCGCTGGAGGCCGGAGAGACCTCTCTTTGCGACGGCCATGGTTGTGTTGCAAATTGTCCGGTGGTGCTGAAGGAGAGGGCGAGTCGAGGCTGGGAGCTCAGGATGGTTTTGCGTGATTCATGTCGAGGGACGCGGAGAAAGAATTGGTGATGTCAGCCGGCGCGTGTGGAGCTCCACGGAGCTGGATCGGCATTCGGTCGAGCTCTCGTCCGAGCTAGACCGCTTTGGGCGTCAGCCTGGGGTAGCAGCACGCCATTACGACCATGAGATCCTCTACTATCCGATCTCTCTCCGGATCTCTCACTCTCTCCCTCTCTCTCTGATCTTCCTCATCTGAAGGCCAATTCATCTTGTCCTTCACAGTTCTGCCCATATTCAGCGTTTCCTCAACCGAAACGAATTTTCCCGACATACATCATGCCCGCCTTTTCAGTGAGTAAAGAGACATCGCCAACGGCTTCAGGCCTGCCCCTCGTAACGTGAGACATGCACTGACGCAGCCATCGCAGCGACTGGTCCGCTTCCTGGCCAAAGACGGCCGGACCTACTACGGCGATGCCATCCTGCCGGCCGGCGTGACGGACATCTCCAAGGCGCGGCAGGCCCGCGTGGTCACAGGTGACATCTTCGGGCAGCACCACGTCTCGGAGAACGTGGCCGACATCCGGCTCCTGCTGGCGCCCCTCGCCCCGGAGGACGTCCGGACGGTGCGGTGCCTGGGGCTGAACTACGCCAACCACGCCAAGGAGTCCAACATGGCGATTCCCACGTACCCCATCCTCTTCGTGAGTTCTCACTGCCCTCTCTTGCCCTCTCACACGACGAATGCTAACAGAAGCACAAAAGTACAAACCCGCGACGGCGCTGACGGGCCCCACGGACCCGATCCCGGTCCACCCCATCGCGCAGACGGGCAGCACGCTCGACTACGAGTGCGAGCTCGTCATCGTCATCGGCAAGCGGGCGACGGACGTGTCCGAGGCGGAAGCGCTGGACTACGTGCTCGGGTACGCCGTGGGCAACGACGTGTCGCACCGCGACTGGCAGATCAAGCGCGGCGGCGGGCAGTGGTCGCTCGGCAAGGGGTACGACGGCTGGGCGCCGTGGGGGCCCGGCATTGTGACGGGCGCGGCGGTCGGGGACGCTCAGCGCCTGCGCATCTCGACCAAGGTCAACGGCGCGACGGTGCAGGACCAGACAACGGCGGACATGATCTTCGGCATCCGCAAGACCATCTCGCTGCTGAGCCAGGGCACGACGCTGCTGCCGGGCGATCTCATCTTCACGGGAACGTGAGTGCTGTCTTTTTCCTTTCCTTTCTGCCCACGCGAACAACGCTAACGTGACGGGGGGTAGTCCGGAGGGTGTCGGCATGGGCCGCAAGCCGCAGGTGTGGCTCAAGGATGGCGATGTTGTCGAGGTCGGGCTGGAGAATGTCGGTGTCTGCACTAACAAGGTCGAGTTTGGCGAGGCCAGGGCGAAGGCCAAGATCTAGGAGGCATCCGGCATGTCTCGTAGCAGTGGTCTAGCAGTGGTGTAGGGCGTGAGAAGGGAAGAGGCATTGCTGGGTGGAGTCTCGGTGCCCGTCTGATGATGGGCGATGATGTTGATGTAGGACAAGTGGAAGAACCGAAGGCAGTGAAGAAACTCGCTCGCTTTTTGGCTACCTTGCCTGCCTACCACCTATCGTGGTACCTAAGGTAAGGTAGGTACCTACCTATCTAGTACACGTTTCCCGTAAAGGGCAGGCAGACAGTGAGGCAGGACACGGTTGGTTGGCGGTACATGGGTACATGGTCGTTGGTAGGACAGGCTGCGGCGGGCAGGAGCCGCAGGACACAGTAAAGTGGACCACGCGACAGCCGCAGCTCAGCCCCTGGAGCAGGGAGCCTGACGCCTAGAAAGCCTGAAGCTAGCTGCGCCCCAGGCACCCTTCCCCTCCCTGTACCGCCCACCGCCTTCTGTCCTAGGTCGGTCGTCCTCTGTCATCTGCTTCCGACCGTTGCCGTCTCTGCCTCAACACCATCACGGCGAGACCCGCGTGACGGAATCCGCCTTGCTTATTGGTGCACATGCCAACGACATCGAAGACCACCACTCCAGCTCGACCACCAGAAAGCCTAGTGTCTTTCTATTTACGGTCGAGGCGTGTCTAGCAACCCAAGGACTGCCTGGCCTGTCTTGGCGATCATCGACCTTTCGCGATGCTATATCTCCTTGGTGTTGCGGCCGACGACCATCGCGTGATGGCGACACATCGCCTCTGGTCCGTCACTCGAGTGACTCGTTTGGCAGAAGAGACAGATTTCACACGATCGTTGATTGCGTCCGACCCCAGTATCTCATGTCGACCACCATGACTCTCGTGCAGACGGAGGAGGAGGACTACACGAACCTCCCCGTCCCCGCCGACTACATCAACTTCTACGGTGATCCATTCAGCATCGTCAGCAGTCCCGACCCGACACGATGGAAGGGCAAGGGAAAGGCCGTCGGGCCGTTGATTGACGAGGAGACAAGGTCCTTGCCGGTGGAGGAGCATGTCGACTGGACAACCTACAGCCCGCCCGCCGCACTGCAGACCGCACCGAATGTCCACGACCATGTTCTCGTGCATGTCATCAAGTCGTCCATCGAAAGGATAAAGGAACGCAATGCTGTGGAGCATCGGCAGAGGGAGCAAGCGGAGGAACTTCAGAGACAGTCCGACGAGGAACAGACCATAGACAACACGGAGGACGGCACCACGGAAGAGCCATACCTCCCCATCATCATCCCCTCGGATGACCCTCCGCCCATCTCGCTGTCCGAGGTGCAGGCACACCTCGATGAAGCCGACAGAGAAGACCTGGAGAACCTCTTCTCTCACGGCGTGAGCCCTTCCAAGGCCCCTCTCGACTTCCACTTCAAGCCCAAGAAGAGCCGCAAGTTCAAGCTCGCCCGCCTGCTCAACCGCCTCGCCGACAGGGATAGCCACGCCCCCCTGATAGCCGACCTGTCCAAACACGCAAAAACCTCCTCGAGCTCAACTGACGTCGTCTCCAAACCCAACAGACCAGCCTCACCAGCTCCTTCCGTTCCCATAGAACAAACGTAAGCCCTATATTCCCGTTCCCTCTCGAAGCTCCCTAGCTCACAACCCAGCGAATGCGTGTCGTGCCTTGACGACTTTCCCGTCTCAGAGGTCGTTAGAGTCACCTGCCACAGCTACTGCGGGCCCTGCTTCCACCGCCTCATCACGGCGGCCTGCGATAACGAGCAGCAGTGGCCCCCCAAGTGCTGCCTCAACCCCATCCCCACGGCCACGACCCTCGCCCACATCCCCACCGCCCTGCAGACGACCTTCCGCGCTCGCGCCGAGGAATGGGCCCTCCCGGCCCCGGACCGCGTCTACTGCGCCCGCCCCGCCTGCTCTCTCTTCATCCCCCCTGCGGCCGTGGACCACGCGACCCGCACGGCCCGCTGCCGCCGCCGTCACCACGCCGCGACCTGCACCCTCTGCCGCGGCCCCGCTCACCCGGCCGCCGCTACATGCCCCTCGGACCGCGATGCCGCGCTCACCGAGGCCCTCGCCGCCGACGCCGGCTGGATGCGCTGCGGGGCGTGCCGCGCCCTCGTCGAGCACCGCGAGGCCTGCCAGCACATGACGTGCCGCTGCGGCCACGAGTTCTGCTACGTGTGCGCCCGTCCGTGGAAGACGTGCGGATGCACCATGGACGCGCTCGGGGCCAAGCTGGCCGCCGCCGCCGCGCGGGTCGCCGTGAGGCGCGCGCGCGAGGCTGACGAGGAGGAGGCCGTGCGCCTGGTCGAGGAGTTTGAGCGGGAGGAGAGGCTGAAAGAGGAGCTACTGCGGGCCGAGGCCGAGGCGGCCAGGCTGGCGGCCGAGAGAGCCGAAGCGGAGGAGCGGGCGAGAAGGGAGGTCGTCAGGCAGGCGGAGGTCAGGGAGCGGTTCGAGGGGCTGAGGAGCCGCATGGTCGACCTCAGGGACCTGCAGGACGTGCTCGTGGGGTGGCAGCACGACCGTGAGGGCGAGATTCTGCAGGGCGAGGCAGCCGCTGCCGTGGAGGCGCTGGCGGCGAGGCAGGAAAAGGAGAGAGGGGAGCTGGCGCGGGCGGCCGAAGGCAAGACGGCGGCGCGCGAGGCGGCGTTCCGACGCGACTACGCCTCGCGCGTGGTCGAGGAGCGGGAGGTCGAGGCCCAGTACCTGCGGGAGCTGGAGGCGTTCTACGAGGAGCACGACGACGGCGCCAAGCTGGTCGCCGACGCGATGAAGCTGTTCAGGCGGGACATGGACAAGGGGTGGCGGGCCTGGAGCCAGTGGCGAGACGGCGAGACGGCGGCGTACCGCGCGCAGGTCGACGAGGAGCGCGCCATCCGGGAGGAGGGGCTCTACAGCGTCAAGATGAGACTGGAGGAGAGCCTCGCTCAGCAGGCCGGCGAGGCGGCCCGGAGGACGGCGGCAGAGCTCCGGTGGGCGGAGGAGGTCTGGCGGGAGCGGGACGCCATGCTGGACGCGCTGGAGGGCGAGGAGCTTGACGAGGGGGAGACCGGCAGCTGGTACAGCTTTGCGGACGACGAGTTTGAGTCTGCGGTGGAGGAGGCGGCGTCCGCCTCGGGGTCTGCCTCGGAGTGAGGGTGTAGTGTTGGCGAGCATGCCGCCTTTCTCTGTACATATTCACAAGCCATCAATGAGAATCAAATCGACATCTGCCTATACGACGAGTGTCTCGATCACATCAAAAGGCAGGGGAAAAAAGTCACGTCTGCCAGACTGCCACAGAGTAGAAGTCTTAAAAGTCTTGATCTGCTTTTGATAGTCACATCTGTCAGAAAGTAAAAGTCTCAACAGTCTTGATCTGCTTTGATAGTCATATTTGCAAGAAAGTAGAGGTCTTAAAAGTCTTGATCTGCTTTTGGAAGCCTGAGCTTGACCACCTCATACCATCTATCTCCATATCGCACACGTTGTACCGAACGCCCAACCCAAGGCAAGGACTTAATGTGTTTGTCCGCCCCAACACCTGCGTTCACACCTCACTGCTCCGTCGTCTCGGCCGCCCCATCCCAGAAAGCACACCTCTCCCCACGCCCCCCGTCCGCCGCCTCCTCGACGCCCATCCGCCTGCCGCCCTGGAAAACGATCCTTGACCCGTTCGCCCCCCACTCCCCCCACAGCGGCGCCCCCTCGGCGCGGTACCGGTTGGGGTCCAGCGCCCTGACGAAGGAGGCGTAGTACCCCATCAGCAGGGGCACGACGGGGGCGTTGTAGGTGTAGTAGGAGGCGGCGGTGGGCATCATGCCGGGCCCGAGGACTGCGGGGGCGTCGAAGACGTGGGGCACGCCGAGGCCGGCGTTGGCGTTGTCGAGGTCGATGACGTCGAAGCGGTAGCCCCAGGCGGGGAGGTCGGCGGCGGCGTAGGCGGCGAGGAGGCCGACGGTGGGGCAGGAGAAGGTGGCGTCACCGTAGGCGCGGGAGAGGGAGGGGAAGTAGGCGGCGTGGTTGGGGAGCGCGGGCAGGCGCGGGTACAGCGACTGGATCGTCTCCTGCTGGGTCGCGTTGAGGAGCGGGTACTGGTCGAGGAGGTAGGCGGTCTGGTCGGCGGGCGTGCGGGCGTCGGCGGCGAAGACGGAGCCCTCTGGACATTCTGTGTGAGCGAAGACAAACCACTAGGACCGAGCGAGCTTACCGTCGGTGCAGGAGCCGAAGAGGACCGGCACGCGGACAAAGTCGCCGTTCTTGTACAGCTGCGAGGGGTAGTCGACGAGGAGGTCGCCGTCGATGCACGGCGTCCAGTAGAAGCGTGGGGTGCTGGCACGACCGGGAAACGGCGTGGCCTCGTTGGCGCGTTGGAGGCTCTCGGTGGACCTGCCGCGGAGGCAGGCCATCTTGTCTTGGGCATCGTGGCAGCCGACGTCGCCGACGACGCGGTCGAACTGGTACTCGAGATCGCTGACGTGGGGCTGGGCCGGGAAGAAGGCCGACTGGGACATGGCGCCGACGAAGAGGTTGTCGTTGCGGCCGCCGTACGCGGCGAGGTGCATGGCGACGGAGCCGGCGCCGGCCGAGACGCCGTGGATGATGACCCGACTGGGATCACCGCCAAACTGTGGGTGTCAGGGAAAAGTCGCGCAAAGACAAGAGAAAAGCCGTACCTTGGCGATGTGAGTTTGCACCCACTGCAGCAGGCGGCGCTGGTCGAGGAGGCCGGCGTTCAGGTCGCCATTCGCCTCGACGTCGGCACCGGCGAGGAAGCCGAAGAGGCCGACCCTGTAGTTGAAGTTGACGAAGACGAAGTTGTTGCCGGACTTTTGGACGGCATCCGTGCCGTTCCAGTTCCAGCTAGCCAGCGTCGAGTAACCTGGGGGTGTCAGGAGAGACGCATGCTGTGACGACGGCATCGGGTACTCACCTCCACCTTGGATGAAGACCCATACGGGAAGCTTGGCCGTCGCATTCCCCCCCTTGGGTGTCCAGATGTTGGCAAAGAGGCAGTCCTCGTCATGGCCGTCCACGGGGTAGGCCAGGCCAAAGGGATAGCAGATGGCGCCGTACTAGGGTGCGTCAGCGCACCGAGGTCAGAGGGCGGCGGCATGAGGAAGGCATACCGTCTTGGCCTGCTGTCGGCCCTGATCGGGGGACGGCTCCTCCGGGGCGCGCCACCTGCGTTCGTCGGTGGGCGGCAGGGCGTAGCGGATGCCGAGATACTGGTTGACACCGCTGGGCAGGGTGTTGCCGACATACTGGGCGTAGCCGAGGTCTACGGTGACCTCTGGAAGACCAGAAGGGTTCTAGGGGGTTGTTAGCTGGGCATATAGTCAAGGGTAAAGGGGTGAACCGACGTCGTTCTTGGCCCTCGAAGGCCTGCCGAATTTGAGGCCGAGTATGAGGGCGATGGCGAAGAAGAGAACACCGGGCACGAGGAAGTAGCTACATTTACGCAGGTGTATTTTTGTGATTTTCATGGCGGGAGGAGGGTCCCATGGCACATGGTGGTGAAGAGAGGAAGGCTACTGGAGATGGGACGGAGGTGATGCCAAGACTACTGCCCGACTGATGGACATGCGCATGTAGAATGGCAGTCGAGATGATTCGGCGCCTTCCTCGAGAGTTGCAGGTGGCGAGGGGGGGAGAGCTTAGGTTTGGCCGTTTTTCTCTAGGTAGGATGCCGTATCTCTCTAGCTTTTCAGTCGTCCGATCTCTCTGGCTGACGTCGTGGCCCGACAGTGATGGGGACTGACTGTGCGACGCGAACCGGCAAGGGACCGTGATCGAGAGGCTCGAGGGAGCAGAAGCGCATAAGATGAAGCTCTCTGCCCCAGCCTGCTAAGCAGGAGAGGGACTCGAATCCACTGACGATCGTCGGGGGCGGTCGAGCTGAAACACGCAACGTCGAAACACCATGGTTCGTCTCGCGGCGGGTCGCTGGATCGCCGGATCACTGGAGCGCTGGACTGCGGAACCGAGCCGCGGCCCTCTGGCCTTAATCTGTCTAGCCTAGGTAGGTTGGAGCTGGGTCGTCGATCAAGCTCAGCAGCACCGCATCGATCCAATTCGGGTCTGATGTTCTTCTCTTCTTCTTGAATAGGACTTCTTGGATAGAACGTTCGGGCGGCGGGAGACGGGAGAGGGGATCACGTGGCCGGGTCGAGACGTGGAGCTGAGTCCTCCGAGCCGCTCTGCCGTCGGGAGCCAAAAATAGAACAGAGATCGGGAGGTGGTGGTGGCGGATGGATTTTGTTTGGCGGGCGAAGGATCCAAGGCTGGCGGCGGAGTCATCGATCAATCAGTACAAAAGAATGATGGCGCGCCGTGCCTGAGAGTTGGGTGCTCTGTCGTCTGTCTTATCTGCCGCCTGCTGTTGGGTCTCTGCTATTTGGTGTTTGGTGTCTGGTGTTTGCTGTTAGGCGCCTGCAGCCTGCCATTGATGCATCAGCCAGAGGCTAGGCCAGGGGCAGGTGAGCTGGCATACGGATTCTCCCGTCCGTCAGAGATGGAGTAGTGGTGTGATGGTAGATAGAGGATGGGTCGGAAGTGTTGAGGATGGAAGCGAAGCAGGTGTGATGTGGCTGACGGGAGGTTCAAGTTCACGCCCACGTTCATGACCGAGACCAGTCAGGTCAGGAGGAGACCTGTTAGTCGCCAGAGCCACCCCCAGCGCCCTTAGCAGGCGCCCTCCGCAGGCCCCAGGCCCTAGGCCCAACGCCCAGCGCCCAGAGCGCAGAGGCCAGGCGCCTGTAGGCACGAATAGCGTGCGGCGTCACCAAGGGGCCCGCCGTGATTCGTCGGCGCGTGGCTCGAGGGGACTTCTCGTATACCTGTCGGCGTGTCCGTCTCGACCGAAGCCGAGAAGTATGTGTCGTGTACCTCTCACTTGCACCGCCCCAAGGCTGGCGTTGCTTTTGCCGCACTCACCAGCACACCACAACCACCACAAACCACGAGTATCAGCACCACACCACCATCACCACACCACATCACCTTCACCAAGACCACAGTATCACCAACTCCCACGATACCAGAACCCAGAACCCAGAACCCAGGACTAGATCACCACTCGACTGCATCGCCGCCGTCAATCGCCCCACGCCCGATCGACAGACCGATCGACAACTCTGCCCGCCGTCAATCGCCGCCATTCGACTTCCGCCGTTACTTCCCGCCGCTGTCACTCTCCTCCCGCAACACTCTCGCAACGCCATTCATCGCAGCCCATCGACCATGTTTACATGACAGCCCGCCCGACTCCCAGCTGCGACGGACGGCCACCACCCACCACAGCCCCGACCCTCCACCCGAGGCAGAGGCAGAGGCAGAAGCAGAAGCCTCGAAACCGACATCGCCATGGCTTCCCCCTCGGAGGATAGCCTCGAGCTGAGGTCCTCCATCGACAAGCCCCAGCCCCTCGAACCCTCCGCCGTCGAACGTCTCCCCGACGAGATCATCCAGCAGTACGCACGCCTCGCCCCTTGCCCTCCCCCTTGCCCTCTCGCTCCCCATTACCGTCCATCCTGTCATCTCGTGCATCATGCCTCTCGCTCCCCATTGTCGACGAAGGCGCACCGCTGACCAGGCAGAATCCTCCGAGACGCCGACCCCGACTCGTTCGCCTCCCTCGTCCTCCTCAACACCAACTGGCGCCGCGTCGCCCAGCAGGCCGAGCTCTACGCCCGCCACCTCGCCAACTGCCCCTCCTACGCCGCCAGCCACAGCACCCCCCTCGAGGCCACCGACGACAACCTCCCCCGGCTGCGCGCCCTCTTCGCCAAGGAGGTCAAGCGGAACCTCTTCGAGGCCTACCTGCGGCCCGCCGAGACCACCATCAAGCTCATCTCCAACTCGATCAGCTCCTCCTCCTGCCCCGGCGGCGAGGGCATGCAGTTCAGCCCCTCGCCGCGCGGCCACCACATGCTCGCCTACAACTCGTCCCGCATCTACGTCCTCGACGTGCGCCCCGCCGAGATGGCCGTCCGCAGGGAGCTCAAGATCCAGCGCCGCCCCGCCTCGGCCTGCGTCAAGGACGACGGCGCCCTGCTCGCCGTCCTCTCGAGCGAGATGCAGGTCGACATCTACGACCTCACCCGCGCGCCCCCGCGCCGCACCCAGTCCATCGTCCTCGACCACGCCCCCCGCACCATCGCCATGTCCCCCTGCGGCTCCGTCCTGGCCGCCGCCTACGAGGGCGGCATCGAGGTCTCCTCCCTGCGCCCCGGCGCCATGCCCACCGAGAGGCGCGCCGTCAAGTGCGACGGCGTCGACACCCTGGCCTTCTCCTTCGACGGCACCCAGCTCCTCGGCACCACCGTCCACACCGCAATGCCCAACACGGTCGTCCTGACCGCCCCCTACTACGACCCCGGCGCCAGCATGGCCGACGACAACATGAGCGCCCTCTGGACCACCTCCATCCTCTTCCCCAACACGAGCCGCGACTGCAGCCACGCCGTGCTCCTGCAGGACACCAGCCGCGAGGAGGCCGCCTGGACCTTCACCTACGACCGCAGCTTCGAGACCTTCCGCGCCGTGCGCATCGACGACCTGCGCAACGGCACCTCCTACTTCACCGGGCCCATCCCCAGCCCGAGCGACCAGGCCAAGCTCGTGCCCTGCACCTTGCCCGCCGCCACCTACCACGGCGACCTCGTGTCCGCCGGCTTCCAGGGCAAGGACGTCTGGCTCTACGGCATCCCCGAAGACCTCGACGCCGTCCCCGACTGCGCGCCCCCGGCCACCGACGGCGCTCTCTCCACCAGCGCCCCCGGCAGGCGGAGCAGCAACCCCCCGTCCCGCACCCCCTCGTCGCGCGCCCAGGACGGCACCACCAGGCCGCAGTGGCAGCTGCTGTGCGACAGGCTGCGCAACACCTTCGTCTGGGGCGCCAAGATTGCCGAGCTGGAGGGCGTCAGCACCGTCAAGTGGGTCGCCGGCTTTTCCGAGTCGTCTCCGAGGGAGCGCCTGGTCATCGCCGCCCGCGGTCTCCAGCCCGGGAAGCCCATCACCGAGGAGGACGACATGGACTTTATCGACGGCGGCCGCATCACCCTGCTCGACTTTGACTATGGTCTCGGCGACGGTGTGAAGAAGGAGATCACTATCGAGGTCGGCACCGTCGAACCCGAGGTCCTGGAAGAGGAACGACGGGACATCGACGCAGAGGTCGCCATTGTCCGACGCAGGACCGTCGCGCAGAGACGAGGGGGCGATCGCTTGATGCGCGCCGCCACCACGGCTGCTGCTCACGCGGCGCCGCCCATGCCCGAGATGCCCCAGCAGGAGGAGGAGGACGAAGACGACGATCCTCTGCTCCCGCGCCGCATCGGAGCCGCGCCACGCCCGAATCCCCAGCCCTCTGCGGCGGCGGGGACGCCGCCTGCGGAGAACGAGCACACGGCCATCATCGAAGCGCAAGAAGCTGTCGACGCCCCGTACTCCCACGACAATCCCCGCTCCACGACCACCCTTCGTCGCGCGGCCACCGCAGCTGCCGTCAACCGGCGGCGGCAGCCGCAGGAGCCCGCCGCCGGTCCGGTCCAGTACAGGCGTGCCGACGGTCGCAGGGAGCACCCGCACGAGAGCGACGCCGACAACTGGGTGCCTCCGCCGCCGCCTTACCAGAAGGACGATCCCGTCGATCTCCCGGCCTTCCTGCGCCACCCCGCCGTCACCCCGGCTAGCGCGTCGCGGGGCTCTCAGCCGCCGCGGATCCAGACCGCGGCGCCCACCGTGGGCTCCGCCTGGCCGCTGCCGAACCCCCAGCAGATGGTCAACCAGCCTCCCATCCACACGCGCGGATACCAGGAACCGCCTGCGAGCGCGCACCCCGTGCTGCACCGGCGGACGAACAGCGACTCGACCACCATGAGCCGGCCGCGCGCTAGCAGCCAGCCCCGGCCGACGACGAGCCCATCCGTGCACGACGCCGACGACGACATTTACGACGTCTCGCCGCCGGACTCACCACGCGTCGCGGCGCGCAGACGGAGCAGTGCTCAACAGAGTCAGGGCCCGATTCAGGGCCCGATTCAGGGCCAAAGCCAGGGCCAGCCGGCGAGCGTGCACGATGCCTCGCGTCAGACGAGCTCCGGCAGTCAACAGCATGCCCATGCTCGCCAGCCGTCGGCCTCATCAGCAGATGCCATGCCGCGAAACTTCCCACACCCTTCTGAAACCCGCAGCCCGCCCACACTGGACTTGCAAATACCTTCGAATCTCACGGGCACCCTGGGGCCCAACAGTGGCCACTCCGGACAGCCAATTACCGAGCCTCTACCGGGCAGGCGCCTGTCGAACGCGCAGACGTGGCCGGCGCCTCCCCCCGGACCGACTGCCGCGCAGATGTCTGCGGCCGGGTATCCCCTGACGGCGCCGCCAGCCGGGGCGGGCAGCTCGGAGATTTATGCCGCGTCGTTCGTCGGTGCGAGGCAAGGTCAGCGCGACAGCATCGGCAGCCGGGGCTCCGGCGGGCCGTCCTCGCCCCGGCGCGTGCCGGTGGGCAGCCGCGGGCGGCCAGGGTCTCAGGGCTCGGTGTCCCAGCCGTTCCCATCGATACAGACGGCGTCGATACAGTCGGCGGCTCCGGTGCAGAGTCCGCCGACCGAGGACCAGCCGCTCATCATCAGCACGCCAGGCGGCGTGACAGGCGCGTTCGACGCGCCCAACCGGCGAATCTCCGGGCGGGGCCGAGGCGAGACGCCGATCCTGGCGCCGATCCCACGGCACGTGCGTCCGGCGGTGGAGCGGCTCGACCCGTCGTACGTGCCGCCGTCGACGCTGCCGGACCCCAGGTCGTCGTCGTCGCGGTTCATGCCGTCGTGGCTGTCGGCGCCGTCGACGACGTCCAACGGGCGGCAGTCGCACGGGTCGATCTCGCGCAAGGCCAGCCGGGCGGAGCGCAGCGCGGCCAAGAACATGCAGGACGCGAAGCGGCGGGGCTGGGGCGGGTCGAAGAAGAAGAAGAGGAGGAAGAAGGCCGAGTTCGACGTGGCCAGCTCGGCGGCGTGGACGGACGTTTCGGCGGTCAGCCAGGGGCACGCCGGGGGACGAGGCGACAAGGGCGACAAGAAGTGCTCCCTGATGTGAGGGTCTGCGTTGCCGGAGGTTTTGTTCACCGAAAAGCGTCGCGTCGCCGCGGGAGTACATGATTCGGGGGCATTGGCGGTTTGGCGTTGCACTGAGCGGCATTTTCTAGCACGGCATTTGACGGATTACAACCCATAGGATGACCCATAGGATGATTTAATACACACCTTATGCATTATGAGTAGTCTTTTTGAATCTGGCCGTCTCCGTTCCCTCTGCTGCCACGGTGTTTTCTCTGGTGCTTTCTCAGGGGCTCAAAAGACCCACGCGAGCCGTCCGCGAGGGCACGTGACCATTGACGGCCGACCACAGGTGATTCGCCGCTCACCGACTCACCGACGCGACCGAAAGCCGATGACGTGCCGCTGCGCAGGTACTGACAAATCCACGGCGCAAAAAGTGGACTGAGCTTCCTTCCTTCGGCTCGTCCCTCGACCTCTCGACACTGCCTTCCCTTCCACGAACTCTCCTTTCCCATTCTCGTCGCACACCATCTCACCTCGACAATCGACACAATGGCCTCCCCAGCTGCTCCCATCCGTAAGCATCCCCCCTTCGAGCGAGCGTTCGGAGGGCCAATGGCTGACCAAACACCCGCAGCATCCGTCTCGGCGTCCGCGCCCGCGCCTGCCGCCGACAAGCCCAAGGTGCGCCCCGCCCTATGCCTCGGCCTCGCTGAAGAGAGGCTCGAACGGGAACCATGAAGAGGAACTGACCAGACAGCCGTGCTGCGTGTGCAAGGACGAAAAGGCCCGGCGCGACGAGTGCATGCTCTTCTCCAGCGCGGCGGACCCGGCCAAGGCGTGCGCGCCGACGATCGACGCCTACAAGAGCTGTATGAAGGGCTTCGGCTTCGACGTCTAGCGGGGCATGGGGACGCATGAAGGGCGGGGGTGCTATACAACAGCAAGGCGCGGGTGTTGCATGGCAGGAGGCGGATGCTCTACAACAGGAGGGCTGGGTGCTGTACAACAGGAGAGCTGGGTGCCACAGACAGGAGAGCCGGGTGCCGCAGACAGGAGAGCCGGGTGCCGCAGACAGGAGGCGCGGGTGCTGTACAACAGAGAGAACGGCGGACGCGGGACGTGGGACGATAGTGTACCGTATTGCGGCAGTCACGGCTTAGACGGCGTTGGGAATCGCGACTCTTCGTTCATGGCATGTTTCGTTCGGAGGACTGACTGTGCTGACAGACGGGAACAGCGGGCATATATCGTCGGGAGGGCTGACTATGCGACAGACGAGACCGCCGGCATTATTTTTTCGGAGGACTGACTATCGACAGACAGGAAACAACCGGCATCTCTCGTTCGCGAGGACTGACTATCGACAGACAGGAAACAGCCGATACAGACCATCGGAACGCGGGACGACGCTTCGCCCGCAGTCTTTGCACACGTTCCTCGCACACATCCTTCACACAGCCTTCGCACGTTCCTGTTCATAGCCCTTCATCACCCACCCCACAATGCACGGCACGTCACTCGCGCCGGCCCTCGGGCTCCATCGCCGCGGCCTCCAGCAGCGCGGCCTCGGCGTCGGCGACGCGGCCCTCGACCACAACGCGCAGCAGGGCCTCGAGCCGGTCGAAGCGCGCCTGCGTCCTGTCGACGTGCGCCTGGATGCGCTCCTCGGCCTGCAGGCGCGCGCGGGTGGCCTCGGCGAGCACGAACACGGAGTGGGCGTCGGCGTCGGACCTGCGCGTGTCAGCATCTTGCGGCATACCGTCGGCGGATGGACGGGGACGAGGGGCGCACGCACTGCACGCGGAGCTGGTTCTCGAGGGCCTTGAGCAGGGCGTCGGAGAGCTTGCGCTGCTCCGCCTCGAAGCCGGCCATCAGGCGGTCGCGGCGCACGGCAAAGTCGGCCTTGATCTGGGAGGGTCAGATGGAGCGGAACAGTGTAAAAGGTGCCGAGACGTACCTCGTCGAGACGCGCCTCGGGGTTGGCCGGGTCCATGTTGTAGGCGTCGGCGAAGTCGGGCTCGGTCTTGGTGCTGAGACTGGCGTCCTTCTTGGTGCGGCGGCGCTTGGGCTCGGGGGGATCGAGGTTGGACGAGTTGGGAGACGACATGGCGGGTGATGCGAGCTGGCTGGTGGTGCTGGTGATCTGGTGCTGGCGAGGGCTGGTGTCAGAAGAGGCCAGTGGTGATGGCGGGGCGGGTGGAAGAGTGAGAGCTGTGTTGGAGGCGGGCTGTTGGAGGCGGGTACCGAGGGCAAGAGGAGGTCTCCACGGTTCAAGAGGAAGGAGCTGATCCCCGACCAGCTCGAGGGTCACGGCACGCGAGCCGTCAACATCAAGGACCACCAAGATGCACCTCTGTTCCGCCCAAGACTTTCATGTATCCTCCCTCATCTGCGTGCCTATATTATGCAGAAAATACAGCAAAAGAATACAACAGAAACAAACAGCAAAAATCAGAAAATAATACGGCAGAAAAATGACAGCGAATCGCCGTATTTTATCTGAGCCTCAAACTACACCTCACGACATGCCAAATCAGGGGCTACTCAGCTCGGTGTGGTAGCAAAACGATTCGAAGCATCTCGGTCAGTCTCGGTCAGCCGGTGAACCGGACTTTCCTCGGATGCTAACCCACCCCCGACGGCCCACACCCACCGCTGGACCCCACCAAAATTTTCACGATAACGGGCGTCTGATTTTCTTATCGACTCGGTGCTTCTTCCCATCGCACCTCACCATCACCACCCAACCCAGGTCTCTCGTTCCAACAGGCCGCCTCTGCCCAGCCGCCACCATGGGTCTCGCGGAGATCAAGTTGTACGTCCGCCGCCTGCCCCCGCCTCCCCCCGCCGCGCCTCGCCCCGACCAGCAGCAGCTAACAACAGGACAGCCGCCGCAAAATCGACAAGGACCCCAACAACACGACATGGGCCAAGGACACGTCCTCGTTCGGGCAGAAGATCCTGCGCTCCCAGGGCTGGGAGCCGGGTCAGTACCTCGGGGCCAAGGACGCCGCGCAGGCCGAGCACTACACGGCCGCCAACGCCTCGTTCGTGCGCGTCTCGCTCAAGGACGACATGCTGGGCCTCGGCTTCAAGCAGGCCAAGGAGGAGCGCTCCACCGGCATGGACGCCTTCCAGAACATGCTCGCCCGCCTCAACGGCAAGTCCGAGGTCGACATCCAGAAGGAGCAGCAGGCCAAGCAGGCCATCGCCTCGTCGCTGTACTGCGACAGCAAGTTCGGGCCCATGCGCTTCGTGCGCGGCGGCTTCCTCGTCGGCGACAAGGAGCAGGCGACGACCGAGAACGAGAAGAAGGAGGAGGATGATGACGACGACAAGGACGTCAAGATCGAGGACGCCCCCGAGGTGGCTCTCAAGGATGTGTCGAAGAAGCGCAAGGCCGACGAGGTGTCGTCCGACTCGGACTCGTCGTCGTCGAGCGAGGACGAGAAGGCCAAGAAGAAGCGCCGCAAGGAGGAGCGCAAGGCGGCCAAGAAGCAAAAGTCCGACTCGGCCAAGACCAGCCCCCATGATACCCAGGACGACACCGAGGCGGGCTCGTCCAGGTCGAAGAAGTCGAGGAAGGACAAGGCCAAGCTCGGCGAGACGGACAGCTCGGCGGCGGAGGACAAGGACGCCCGCAAGAGACGCAGGAAGGAGAAGAAGGAGGAGAGGAAGGCGAGGAAAGAGAAGAAGGCGGCGGACGACTCGGATTCGGACGACGACAAGGCCGCCAGGAAGGAGAAGAAGAGGCGCAAGAAGGAGCTCAAGAAGGCCGAGGAGGCGGCCAAGGCGAGCGCGTCACGCTCGGCCTCGGGCACGGCCACGCCGGCGTCCGGAACGTCGACGCCGGTCCTGCGCGGCCACCACGCCGTCCGGTCCAGGTGGATCGCGTCTAAGAGAATGGCGACGATGGACGACACGGCGCTGAACCAGGTGAGATGCGCCGCTCGGGAGTGCTGCTCGTTATCGCTGACGTTGAACAGATTTTCGGAATCAAAGCATCATCATGAGCCTATAGACAATTGCAGCGATTTTACTCTCGTATTCATTCTCCAGATGGCCGTGTGTTTACATGGGAAGGTTTCCATACTCTGACCGCTCACGGCACAGCAAGATGAATTATGCTCTTCTCGACAGCATATCACCGGCTTCTCCTCGATGGTATGTGCAGGCGCACCAGACGAAACGCGACTAGACGATCAAGATGCGACGCCTCGGCCTTTTCCCTGGGCGGCCTTGAGCTCCTGCTGCTACCCCGAATCGAAGGGGACGGCACATCACCATGAGGACTGCATCGCGGCAGCCACGAGCGCCTCTCTGAATGGCATCCCAAGCATCTAGCTGATTCCTCGTCACCTGGCATCCTACGACATCAGCATCAAGGCACAAGCTGAACGCATCAGGCGAAGCTGGCGGCGGATTTCGGGCAATGACCGACGACCCACTGCCGTTGGCTTTCTGATCCCTCATAAATACTCGTGAATTATCGATCGGAACGCCGGCACGGCTGTTCGACTGCGATTTGATGGCCAGGGTTTCTGCAATCACGATGTTCGAGGCGTGTTATGGGCCCCGTCTCGGGGCTACTGCGTGCCAGGAGGAATTCAGGGGATCGAGTGTGGTATTATTCTCCGAAGGGCCATAAATCGACATGACCTTCCCGGCAAGGCCAGGCATCCTGCTTCGCTTGCCTGGCATCATGGTGACGGCTGAGTGGTGGACACGAATATGCTATCGACAAAGTGACCTGCGACCGTCTGCCCTGCGATGCCCAGGTTGGAGTACACGACGGCAGACGGTCTTCGAAACAAGTAATCACCACCTCGAGAGACATCACTCAGTTGCATATTTTGATCATTTTTCCAAACTACATTCCCGTACATATCTTGAGAAATCGAATCGGTCTCCGAATTCGGTACCACAGAACTGACGCCGTCTTGACTCTCAACATCGGCTTATCAAATCGAAAGTAAGCACGTCAGTCGAGGAGCACTCGCCCAACGCCCGCTGCACCTCATTCGTCTCTTCTCACCGGTCATCTATCACATCACGCATGCTCAGAGTCCCCAGTGGCTCCAGCGAGTCAGATCCAGGCAAGATAAGCCCTAGCGTGACTGCGGGACGGGGGGCGACGATGGAGATGGATGGAGTTTCTCTCGGTGGTTCAGTGGAACCGTGGAGCCGCCAAGCACCAAGTGGAGGGCAAATTGAAGACGACGAGAGGTGAGAGGAAGGGCGTGTGTGTGTGTGTGACGATGCTGCCGAGTTTGACGAGTCGGCAATGATCGGCCTGGCCAACTCTTAGGAGGTTGAGTATATTTTTTTTTCTTCATCTTCAGTTGACACTCGTTCGACTTTTCTATTTGACGTCAGCAATCGACATTCCCCCAACCGATCGTCACCTACGAGGCGAGAGAACCAGGAGAAATCATGAAGCTCGCCATGCCGCCGCTCTATGTGCGGGCGAGCCTCCTCTCGTCCTGCGTCGCCATGCTCTTCGGGTGAGGCCCTCGTTCTGTTCCTATCACTGTCATCCATGTCCACGACACTGACAGACGACAGCCTCGACACCGGCAGCATCGGCCCCGTGACGACGATGCCCTCGTTCGAAGCCACCTTCGGCCACGTCTCGCCGACGATGCACGGCGTCATCGTCTCGTCGGTCCTCATCCCCGGCGCCCTGACGGCCCTCGTCGCCGGCGTCCTGGCCGACCGCTTCGGCCACGTGCGCCTCTTCTCCCTGGGCGCCCTCATCTACGCCATCGGCGCCGCCCTCGAGTGCGCCGCCCCCGTCCTCGGCGTCTTCATCTTCGGCCGCCTCATCAAGGGCGTCGGCGAGGGCCTCTTCCTGAGCAACGTCTACGTCCAGGTCTCCGAGATGGCCCCGGCCCGCGTGCGCGGCGTCATGACCGCCGTGCCCCAGTTCCTCATCGTCACGGGCATCGTCCTGGGCTTCTTCATGTGCTACGGCACCGCCCGCCTCGGCCCCTCCACCATCGCCTGGCGGCTGCCCCTGGCCGTGGCCTCGGCGCTCGGCTTCTGCCTCTCGACGACCTACTTCCTCGTGCCGCCGTCGCCGCGCTGGCTGCTCTCCAAGGGGCGGCTCGACGAGGCGCGCGCCGTGGCCCTGCGGCTGGGCCTCGACGAGGCGGAGCGCGAGGCGCTGCTGGGGCGCACCTACGAGGTCAGCGCGCACGCGGACGCGACGCTGTGGGACGAGCTGCGGCACACGATGGCCAAGTTCCGCGAGGCGTGGTCGGCGCCGTTCCGCGGCCGCACGGCCTTCGGGTGCTTCATCATGGGCATGCAGCAGTTCAGCGGCATCGACGGCGTGCTGTACTACGCGCCCATCCTGTTCGCGCAGGCGGGCATCGACGGCGAGGAGGCCACCTTCCTGGCCTCGGGCGTCTCGGCCCTCGTCATCCTCGCCGTCACCGTGCCGGCCACGCTGCTGGCCGACCGCTGGGGCCGCCGCACGTCGAGCCTCGTCGGCGGCGTCGGCATCACCGCCATCATGCTCGTCATGGGCTCGCTCTACGCCGCCGACGGCGTCCACGCCGACCGCGGCGCCGGCAAGTGGGTCGTCGTCGTCTCCATCTTCCTCTTCGCCATCGTCTACTCCGGCACCTGGGCCATCGGCTTCCGCACCTTCCTCGTCGAGAGCCTGCCGACGACGACGCGGAGCAGCGCCTCGAGCCTGGCGCAGAGCGCCAACTGGGTGCGTTTCTCTCTCTCTCTCTCTCTCTCACACACACACACACTCACTTTTCTCTCTATCTCTCACTCTCTGTTGCTGCCCTTCGTGACTCGCCCCAGCTGACACCGAGAACAGCTCGCCAACTACGTCGTGGCCCTGATCACGCCCGTGCTGGTGGCCAAGTCGTCCTTCGGCGCCTACTACCTCTTCGCCTTCGCCTCGCTCTTCTGCACCGTCGTCGTGGCCTTCGTCATGGTCGAGACGCGCGGCCACAGCCTCGAGGAGGTCGAGCAGCGCTACCTCGAGCGCAAGAGCCGCGCCTCGGGGACCGCGGCCGCCGGCGCACTGAGGCTGCGGCGGGTGCGAACGGCCGTCTAGAGTGGACAGCCAAGGTAGGCAAAAGGCAGTCTGCGAGGCTGCCACTCTAGTGAATGTCTGGACATCGGCATGTGGGTGAAGGCTAAAGGGGCGTCTCAAGGGTTCGATGGGGTATCTCTCCCGCTGCTGTCGCCCGGAGCTACAGTGCCGGACTGAGCTGGTGCTCATATCTCCAGCTTCCCTATGTCCGAGGTTTGGACGCTGCCACCCCCGGCTTGGCGTTGGCGCTTGCAGAGCCCAACCCCGGGGTTTCTCACTTCACAGACAGTCACAGCCCCCTCTCCCGGTGAACGCCGGACGGCTAAGGTGTGGCAGGCTTGCTGTTCTTTGCCATGCCGCGTTGTACTGAACCCCGAAATAGCCGAACATGCATGCATGGCTTCTGCGGTGGAGGCGCGGTCTCGAGTCAGGGGAGGGGTCACTGCAAGTCGTCTGCATGCCGAGTGCGTGTTGGCCGTCCTAATATGACCTCGTAGGTCTGTTGGTCGCGCGACATGTCGACAGAGTGGATGTTGGGGGCCGAAAAAACGCCCTTGTTGGTGCTCAGTTGAGACATGCGACGCATGTTGGTGGTTCGGCATAGAGTGCCCGATGCCGTTCATCGCCGGTCACCAAAAAAAGACAAGCCGCTTACACATCGAGAGGGAAGCCCTTTGCGTGTTTGTCATGCCGAGATTGTCGTCAGCAGCACAGGAGATTTAGGATCTGAGTAGCATAGAAGCGCATCCTCAGGGAGAGGCCGGTGAGGGTAATATACCAAAGTTCCAACCATTCTTACGCCAAGTGAGGCTCAAACCCCACGACAAAATTCTCTCCCATCCCGCTGTCTTCATAGCGTTTGTGGCGGGTTGTCTCCATAAGCCGGACCACGAGGCTTTGGGATCAGCATCCCGGTCGCTATGCCGTCCACCCCCATGCAACCTCAACCACCCCCACAGCTCAGCCCATCCATGAACGCCTTGACAGACACACGGACATGCGCCTGAGGGACGGAAGGGCAAGGTCTAACCTTGTAGGGGCTCGTGGGCTAATTTGCCCTGAGATGTGACGGCAGTGTGTCTGCAACTTTGCTGTAGGATCGCAGGGACTTATAAGAAGATGGATGAGCCGGCGGGATGGAAACAAGAGCCTGGCATTGTGTAGACTGCCGGAACTGTATGCATGTAACACGATCATCTTCTCAACTCTCGTGATGCTTCCTCGCCTCGCCCTCGCCCTCACATGGGCCGGCGCCCTCGTGTCTGCCGCCGCAACGGGCTACCCGGCCGTCGACCTCTCGGTGCGCAACGCCCCCGGTGCGACCTCCGAGCAGACGATCCACGCCATCCGCCGGGGCCTCGCAAAGGCGGCGGTCCAGGGCCGCAAGGAGGACTTTGGCAACCAGACGACGCTCGACAAGAGCTTCAGCAACGCCGTGCTGTTCCGATAGTTTGTCTCACCACCCATCATGATCCTCCCGCGCCATTCACCATGACTGACACGCACAGCGGCGCCGAGTTCAGCAAAGAGGTCGAGGTCGAACTCCCCAAGGACCAGACCGCCAAGGGCAACGCCTCGGCCCACGCCGCGGTCGAGGTGCTCTGCCGGACGTGCTACATCAAGGGCGACGCCAAGGTCGACCTGACCATCGACGGCGAGTTTGACGCCGGCGTGGCGCTCGAGAGCGTCAAGGACGGCTTCGAGGTCATCATCGACAACATCACCGACTACGCCGACTCGTACATCAAGGGCGTCGTCGACAACATCAAGGACGACGGCTTCAGCTCCGACGCCTTTGACCTGCCGCCGCTGGATCTCGACCTCAACATCGACATCCAGGGCATCCCCGAGTGCCAGCTGCATTTCGCCTTTGACGGCCTCGAGCTGTACATGGACATGCAGCTGACCATGTCGGCGGGCGCCACGTACGCCCTGAACCTGTACACGTCGGTGACGCCGCTCGGCTTCAAGGTCGGCGACGTGCTCGTGGGCGTCACCTTCGCCGTCGACCTGCTGCTCAGCGCCGAGGCCGAGATCACCATCGCCAGCGGCTTCCACATGAGGCTCGACGACGGCGTCGCCATCGACATTGCCCTCTTCTCGGACGAGGTGTCTGACATAGTCTTGTGAGTGCCGCCCGTCTCATGCGCCGTGTCCTTGTGCTTATCACCTCCGCAGCAACGGCGGCAGATTCGAGTTCCTCCCCGTCACCATCGAGAGCGACGGCGTCATTCTCAAGGCGCTCCTCCGCGTGGCCATCCACGCTGGCTTCGAGCTGCACACGCCCAAGCTCGAGTGGCTGTCGGTCGGCGACCTCAAATTCCCCAGCGCGGGCGGCGGCCTCGAGGTCGGCGTCTGGGCCACGCTCGCCGACCTGACGACGAGCGTCATCCTCGCGGGCGGTGACGACGACCGCCGCCGCGACGACGACGACGACGACTGCCTCCTGCGCGTGCGCCAGGAGTACCTCTTCGCTCTCGGCGCCGCGGCCGGCGCCACCGTCGCGTTCAACGACCGGACTTGGGGGCCCGCGCCGCGCACCGAGGTCGCCATCTTCTACACGACCCTCGCGGACGAGTGCGCCGTCAGCGCGCCCGTTGCGACCGGCACGCCGTCGATCGAGGCCCGCCAGGACGACGACGAGAGCCTCACGACGACGACGCTCGAGAGGGAGGCCGTCTTCACGGCCCTCGAGTGCCTGTCCGTCGGGCTTCTCAACTGCCCGCCCTCGCTGCAGAGCCTGCGCAAGGTGACCGAGGTGCAGACGCACGTCACGGCCGTCGCGTCCGGCGTCGAGGCCTTGTGGCCCGAGGTCACGGCGCTGAACGTCGCCAGCGTGCTGGACTTTGGGAGCAGCGTGCTGGGGCTCGAGGCGACGTCCGGCTCGCCCGTGTCCTTTGTCCCGCCGCCGCCGCCGCCGACCGAGACGCCCACTTCCGGCAGTGAAGGAGATGGCAAGGATGGTGGCAAGGATGGTGCGGAGGAAGAGGAGAGCTTCCTCGAGGGCGAGGTCGCGGGCGTCGACAAGAAGGTCATTCTCGGCGTCAGCATCGGCGTCGGTGTGCCGGTCCTCCTGGCTATCATCGCAGGCATCATGTCAGTGTCTTCCCTGGAACCCTTAAAACTCGTCGCGACACCTGCTAACTGTATTATAGACTCGTTTCCCGACGCATTCGCAGGGGATCTGGCGTGTCATACCGACCGACGAGCAACATCGCGTACTCGGCGGTCGAGACCGGAGCGAAGAACGGCGACATCCAGCAGGAGATCAGGAGCGTCCGATGATCCTGTGGGAAGAGGGTGGTGAGATAAGAGCGTGCCTTGGTTTGCGAAGCGTATGTGTTCGGTTTGTAAATATGTTTCGAGATATGATCAATGATACCACTTCATGTAGATGCGCCCAGAGTTCTGCATCGGTGAATCAGCGTGACTTACGAGGCGAGATGGAAGCATATCGCCACAGCAGGCTCGCACCCTCCAACACCGGCATCGTTGTTCTTCTCGCGTTGCCGTCGCCGGCATGTCGCTTCTCCAGCGACGCGTGCGCTGCCCTCTGGAACCGCCGCCTGAACCTCCGCCAGTCGTCGTTCGTGGGCCACGAGTCGTTCCACCGGGGATTTGGCCCGAGATCGTACTCGTCAGTGTCCTCGTCAATGTCCAGCGGGTAGTACAAGAAGGCGTTCTCGTGTGGCAGCCTCGGGTAGTGGTGGTTGATGTGAGACTCTATGTCAAACTTGAAGCGGTAGCCCTGGTGGATGAGCTGCGGTCTCATGGCAGCAGGGCCCTGAAGCAACGAGGGCAAGGCGACCGGGTGTTCTCCCTTTCGGGCCGGCACGCAGAGATTCCACTCGAAATGGAACTCCTGGTGGACGACGAACAGCAGCTTTTCCAGCCTCGGCAGCGAGCCGAGGCGGGCGAGGAGGACGCCCATGTTGGCCCTCGACACCTTCCAGCTCAGGATCGGGTGGCATATGCCCGTGTGCAGGCCGTAGGATGTGCCGAGGGCGAGGCGGGTGACGTTGTTGCGCACCAAGGGGATCTGCACGAGGAAGTGCAGCGTTCGGAGGAGCCGCTTCACCAGGAGGTACGGCTCCAGGAGGAGAAGGTCGCGGCTCAGGTCGACGTACTTGGTGGTCCCTGACAACGTGAGAGCTCGATAGCGTCGAAGCACAAAGTCTCTGGTCTCGTGACAGACCGAGGCCAGCGGGGGCGGAGGTTCGTGCCGGACGTTGGCAAAGATGAGGCCGTCGATCGCCGGCGTCCTCTGTTTGGCGTTGGGAGCGTCCAGGACCTCGTACACCCGCGGCGGAGGGAGCGCATGCTCCCAGACCATGTAGCGAAGCTCTGGAGGCAGACTCATGACGGGGAACGTCTGGCTGCGTGGGTAGGCCAGCATGGTGTCCATGACACTTGTCCTTGGGAGAGGCCGAAATATTGCTGAATGGATGACCTGGCAATCTCAGTGCAGTGCAAGCAGAACATACATGCAGGGAATAGGGCGCCGCTGTCCATGACGAAAGGCAGTGAAGGAAAGCTTGCTGGGGAACGAAGCACTTTTGTTTCGCCACATCCCACCCCGTTGAGCACACGATGCCCTCCACGGACGACGAGAATACGGGGGACCAAGAGGCGCATGCATGGATGGAGCTGTCATGTCGCCCCCAGCTAGCGCCCCTCGCGCCGGACTATTGACAGCCATGAAGGTCACACAAAGGAAAATGAATGGACGGTGGATGGATGGGGTCATGGGGAAGCCCAGACGGAGAGCTGCGGCGGTCAGCAGGAGCAGCGAGGCGTGGTGTCAGTCGTCGAATGCGGCAGCTGGGCAGTCCGGCATGTGATGCATGATGTGGTTGGGACGAGGGGATTGGAGGGGAGGGGAGGGGAGGGGATCAATGTTCATCTAAACTGAGGCGAGGCGAGACAAAACGAGGCAACGTGAGAGGGCCTTTACCAGTCTCGTGCCGCTGACATAAGCGAACATTGTCATCTTTACCCTGCCTTACCTTGGCTATAATGAGTCGAGTCTATAACTACTAGGTCCTTGGTACTGGTTTTTGTCAAAGCAAAAGTCAACCCCGGCTGTATTGAGACCCAGAGTTGCGGTCAAGTGGCGCATGCTGAAAATAAATCCTTCGAAGTTGAAGTGATTTCTATACTCGGAAGATCCATCAGTCTCAAGTGAAGAAAGAGCATCAGTACAAACTACCTTATACGGGCCACTCTACTCAGGCCTAGCAGTGGGTCCTCTTCAACAATATCGAGGATTCAGGAAGATTGCTCTCCAGTGGCATAGTAAGGGAAAAGAGGTATATTGTGGGAAGATACGTGTGACCTGTCTATGCCACGCCAGCGGAGTATCGAGTCAGCTCAGGACAACCCTCGGTAGCCCCGGTGAGGGCTCGGTGTGTACCATACCTCTCAACTCGGATCACTATAAAGTTACCTACTCAGCAGGGCATGTCACAACTGACTACCCAGAGACACTTCATCCAAGAGGCATTCCTGAAATCTGGCCGGCATCTCCTGTACGACACCACACCAGCACTGCCTGCGAACTTGGGGTCAAGTCTTAGCGTACCCTATATCGGAATCTTAGCTCGGTCCAGGCCCCGCGCGGGGAAGCTGCTGGAGCTGGATGCTGGGGAAGACGGGAAAACGGGAATCATCCATCCCTGACTCGCGCACTCTCTGTCCTGCACAGGTTCCCTCAGCGTGGTACACGTGCCATGGCTCGTCCACTCGGGACCTTGTTAGCTTATACCACCACCTTCGTTTCCCCTCACCACTCGGTCTCAACTCGTCAGGTCGAAACAGATACGTACTCCCCGAAGACGAGCTCCAAGATTTGCTACGAAAGACAGAGCGGCAGCCAGGGCGACTCGAACTTGCAACATCGTCAGAGAATGCGCTCTCATGCCGGCCGCAGCACGGGAGGAAACCTCAGCTCAGGGGCGTAGATCGCCAGCCCCCGGCACGCGCGGCCCGGGGCCAGCCAAGATGTCGGGCAAGAAGCGCGTGCGGAACTTCACTGCTGTGGACCGCGCGACTCATCGCATCTTTGAAAAGAACCGCCGAGAAGCGTTCAAGGGGCGTCTGACGGTGGGTCACCATATCCCCTCTTCTCCCTCCGCTGCTGCTACCCTGAACATACTGACGAGACACCAGGAACTCGCCGCTCACCTACCAGCCCTGGGCGGCACTGATCCCCAGCGCCTCTCCAAGCACGTCGTTGTCGAGGAGAGCATCGCCCGCCATCAGCTCATGCAGCGGCTCTGCCTCGACGCCTTCCAAGACATCCGAGCCCTGATCCAGGAGCGCGATGAGCTGCTAGCTGAGGTGAACCACCAAAGACTCATCGGGGGGTTGACCCCGCAGGCGCCCAAGGCCGTCAATCTGCATTTAGAACGACTGGTGGAACTGGAAAAGGAGACCGTCAGACGCGACGCTATCGAGAGAAACGCCAACGGCGAAAGCAGCAGCTCCATGTCTCCCAACGCCGTGTCAGGGACCATGCCTTCGATGCCTCTGGTGTCAGCCAATCTGCCCCTGGGCATGAATGCAGCTTCAGACGAAACGTCTATTCTCGATACGTTCTGGGACGTCACCAACCAAGATTCCATCACAGATGCACTCCCAGTACCTCTGTCACATCTGGCGCCATTCGCGGGGCAGGACCCTGTGATAATGGGTGAAGGGATCACCATGCAGGATGGCGAGTTCTTGGACTTTGAGACAGCCGAGGCCATGCCGCCTGACGGCCATGCGTTCACTTATCATAGCGGCTTGGACGCTCAACCCATGAACCCGGATCAAACAGACGCACTCCCCATCCCAACATCCTATCTCCCAGACATGAACTTATCACAGCTTGAGCCAAGATTTCATCAGCATCGTCGGCCATGGACAGCTTCAGGCGGCTTGTGCACCCGGTGCGCACACGCAACGCAACCTATATAGATGGTCAACCGCTCAACCTCCTCTACCTCATATCGGTTGTTCACTTGTTCCCAGTTGGGAAGTAGCACTATCTCCATAATATTGACTACCTTATTCTATCTGTGTACTGATGCAATTTGATGTGACTGAGGAAATGCCGCGATGTGTACCCATGATGGACTAATCTGCTAAGCTCACGTGAGGCTCAGATCAGCTTCAGCACCTCTTCAACCTTGGCCTGGCTTCTCTCCTGCCCGCCGGTGAAGAGCGCGAGTGCCTCGGCTAGGCGCTTCTTGGTGACGGGGTCCGCCTCGATGGCCTTCTGTAGCACCTCTCCGCCGTTGGCGAGGTAGTCGACGTCCGTGCTGGCCAGCTTGCCATCCCACCCGGGGCCGGCGAGGGTGTCGACGCTGAGGAGCTTGCGCAGTCGGTCGGAGACAGGGCCGGCATTCTTGTACACGTGGGCGGGCTTAGGGACGTCCGGGCCGGGCTGCTTCGTCGCATCGTACGGGAGCTTGGCGAGCTCGTTGAGGACCGTGTGCGAGATGGTTGCCGAGTGGCAACCCATTTCGCCGGCGGCCATGGCTTCCTGGACGGTGATGAAACTGAATTCGCGCGAGTCAGCGATCGTACTTTGGATGCGCCCCTGCCGGCGGAAGGTCCTTACCTGGCGTTCTTCACGAGGGGCTGTTCCTTGCCTGTCTCCTTGTAGAGGCGCTTGTACGTCTCGATGATCTGGACGATGCGCGCGGACATGGGGTGCTCGGTCGCGGGGTCCTTGACGTTGGGCCACAATTCTGGCTCGTCGTGCGCGCGAACCTCTGCGATGCGTCAGTCAGGTCGCACTCTGTTATGCTACTCTACCACAAACGTTTCACCTACCGTTGTAGTATGGGCTGATGTACAGCATGCCGGCCTGACTGCAAGCAATGGCCTGCGACAGACTGAAGAGCGCGGTACCGAGAGTGGGAATGCCCTCGGAAGACAGGATCTTGGCGGCGTTCAGGGCGGGACCAGTCGAGGGGATCTTGATGCAATATCTCTCGCGAGAGATGCCGGCGCGGGCGAACTCGCGATCGTAGAGGCGAGCGTGATCAAGAGTCTCTTGGAAGCGGAAGGCGTTGGACGGCAGCGTCTGAAGGAGGACGCGACCCCTGATGGAGTTGATGTTCTTCTTGCACATCAACACTGCCTACGTTTTCACACAAGCGTCAGTGACTAGCCTCAAAGCTGCGGGAGTGAGATCAGAACCACCAACCATGCGAGTGTAGATGGCCAGCCAGCCCTCGTTCTTTAGCTCTTTCGCGGTCTCAAGGAACAGGTCTCGGTTGGAGGCATCTCCAAGCTGAATGTCGACCCAGAGCTGGTTGCTTGTCTGATCATGGGGTACGATGGGCATGCCCTTGATGTACTCAGGGTCCATCCAGTCCACGTCGACGTTCACTTTCATGGTCAGCAAATGCCCAAGGGCGAATGGATCTTGGCCACTTACGTTGCTCCTCGAGCTTGTCGAGCCATGTGACGGTGCCGGCGCTGCCCATGTTTCCAGAGTTCCAGTTTTCGTTTCGTTTGGGAGCAGAGTATGCGAGGGACTTTGTTTAAAGCACTTCTAGTCCGTCTTGAGTGGGATGATACCGCGAATACATCTTCGTTGACGAGGGACACGGGGTACCTTTTATACGGCTCAGTACTAGGTGGACCTCTTCCAACTTTGAATCTCCATGCTTTAGGTAATGGATCAAAGCCATTCCAAGCTCCGCTGTCCCGCCGTGCCCTGCGTGTGTCGAGTGCCCGATACCCATGTGATGTGCTCCGACCTGTGCAGGTATCCTCAGATCGCCCAATAGAGAGTTGTCATCCCCCTCGGCCGCATAATGGCACACACAGGGCACTGCCAAACCGACAAAGATCGGCGTGGAGGCATCTGCTAAGCTCTTGAATGAAGCCCCTATTCACCGGGGAGGAAGGAGCGGGGAAGTTGGGGTATTGGAGCATCGGCCGAGTCAGACACCACCCACGCCTACCACCGTGACCTCTATGCCGGAACGTCGGGATCTCGTAAACCACGTTGATGATACCAAGGTCCCCACAATCCCCTCTTCTCACATTTAAGCTTTCCCCCACAAAGCCGGTACTTGGCCCTTTCTTGACTAGGTAGATCAATGCCCTGCGCAGACCGGAGCTGGCACACGCAGGGCACGCGTCGTTGGAGGCGACAGCCGCAAGTCCCTGCGCAGGACTCACCCCCTCCAGGCTGCAAGTGGTTTGGCTTCAGTGATTCCACGACATGCAACGATGTGGAGATAGTGACAGCCCCTCGGGAACGAGTATACCCCATGGGGAAGGGGGTCGAATGCTCCAGTTATATAAGAGCCGCAGCTTGTCTTGGCTCTATCTTCAGCGAGACTGAGATGTTCACGCCGACAAGTCTACAGCCCGACCATTGATTCTGCCTCACCTTGCCTTAACTGCCGCTGTACTGCCTTTGCAGCCATGTCTCGCATGTCGGACTTCGAAGGCGACATCAAGCCGAAGCTTGATGCAACTCATGTTGAGTTCACTGAGCAGGACTACGCCCGCAACATCAATGCCAGGTGAATTTGATGACCTTCACCTAATCCAAGGTTCCTAACACAGTAACAGGATCCGTAACCCTTTGGTCGGTATCTCGAAGTCGGATCTCAAGTTCCAGACCGACGAGTTCTGCCACACTCACGGCTTCAACGGGAAAGAAGATGTCTTTTACCGCGGAGCCCTGGCGGCCCAGAATCCCGAGGACTATGATCAGTTCGAGGAGCTGACGGACGACGACAAACACTATCTCCGCCGTGAAGTCACCCACAAGTGGCATCTGCCTCGCCAGCTCTACTACGCCATCGCTCTCTGCTCCCTTGGTTCTGCTGTCCAGGGCTGGGACAACACGGGTGCCAATGGCGCAAACCTGTCCTTCCCCGCCGAGTTCGGAATCGAGCACAAAGAGATGCTCGTGGGCACCATCAACGCGGCCCCTGCGCTTGCTGGTTTGCTTTCCGCCTGGGCGGCCGACCCTATCAACAACCTGCTCGGCCGTCGCGGAACCATATTCGCTACCGGCCTCTTCGCCATCTTCCCGGTACTCGCTCAAGGCTTCGCGCAAAACTGGTGGGGTCTGCTGCTCTGCCGACTTATCATGGGCATCGGCATGGGCGTCAAAATTTCGACTATCCCTATATACTCGGCTGAAGTTGCGCCGGCCATTATTCGTGGTGGTATCGTCACCAGCTTCCAGCTATGTGTTGCTTTCGGCATCTTCGTCGGCTTCTGCTCCAACCTGGTCTTTTTCCGCATCGGAGACCTTGCGTGGCGTTTCCAGCTCGCCGCTGCATTCGCACCCGCCGTTCCGGTTGTCATCTTTGTCTGGTGGTGTCCCGGTAAGCCATCCTTCTGCTCGATCTGATGCTTCCGGTCCCCGGCAAGCCAAGCTAATACCGCAATGTGCAGAGTCTCCACGTTGGCTCATGAAGAAAGATCGCATGCAGGACGCTTTCAGGGCTTTCTGTCGGATCCGGAACACCGAAATGATGGCCGCTCGAGATCTCTACTACGCCCACTGCCAGGTGCGCGAGGAGAGGAATGCCTTCGGCGGCAAAACGCTCCGTACCAGAGTGCTCGAGCTGCTCACTGTCCCCCGTCTGCGTCGCGCAACCATAGCCAGTGCTTGGATTGTGATCGGTCAACAATTCTCTGGTATGAATATCACGAGTTTCCAGGTTTCATAATCCAAGCTAACCAACCAACTCGGGTAGGCATCAATATCATGGCTTTCTATTCTGCCACAATCTTTGCCGAAGCCGGCTACCCCCCCAAGCAGTGCTTGCTCGTTTCGATGGGCTTCGGTCTCATCACCTTCGTGTTCGCTTTCCCAGCGGTCTACATGATGGACACCTTTGGCCGGAGAAACCTCTTGCTGATCACGTTCCCCAACATGGCCTGGTGCCTCGTCGCGGCGGGCATGTGCTTCCTCATCGACGACAGTGTCTCAGCTCGGGTGCCCCTGATTGCCTTCTTCGTGTTCCTCTTTTCGGCCATGTATGGCCCTGGTGAGTCGTCCCCTGACAAGTCATGGAGAGGAAGGCTTGGCTGACGCCCTCAGGTATTGGGCCGCTTCCGTCCATCTACTTCTCCGAGTCCTTCCCGCTCTCACATCGCGAGATTGGCAGCGCAGCCACAATCATGGTCAACAACGCCTTCAGCAGCGGCCTGACACTCAGCTTCCCCTCACTTCTGAAGAAGATTGGTCCTACGGGGGCCTTCTGCTTCTACGCGGGTCTCAACGTCTTCGCCTTCCTCGTGATCTTCTTGATCATTCCGGAGACCAAGTGAGTCTTTCCCATATCTTGTGTGCAGACAGAGCATACCTGACCATGACGGCGCACAGGCAACGAACCCTCGAGGAGCTGGATTACATTTTCAGCGTCCCGACCCGGCGCCATGCTGCGTACCAGGTGCGGACCTGGTTGCCGTGGTGGGTCAAGCGCTATGTGTTCTTCCGCAAGGATGCGAAGCTCGAGCCTCTGTATCAGCTGGATGCGCGTCAGGAGTGAGGCGCGGATGGGCAAGGTGATTGGTTTCGGACTTGGCGCGAAAGTTGAGGACGCGCTGCACGCATCAGCTCCAAGTTGAAGATTGGCAAGAACTATTTCTTGGCGAGCTGAGGCCTCAAAGTAGCGAGAATTAGCCTATTTGAAATTCTGTCGAGTGTTTACAATGCTTTGGGAAGCAACATGCATGTCCAGTTGTAGGAGCCATGGCAGTAGTTTGATCAGCAGTGATTTCCCTACACGTGTTGAGATAGTAAGATAAGAAATTCGATAGCTTGTCAATTTGAATAGTCCATTGCAATTTGAATAGTCCATTGCTGAATGATGTCAAAACTTGAACGACATGGGGCCACCCATTTGGAGAGCTCATGATGCAACAAAGTGTGGTCAAAGTGCATGCTTTCGGCCCACTGCGTACCGCCTACACTGTCCCCAACATCGTAGTGATTCAGGGGACAGCCGGTGGCCTGTGCACCGGATCGGCATTAGCATCTTCCTATCTTATCAGCGAAAAATCAGCAACGGCCGGTGGGGGCGATCCCCCAGCTTCCCGATCTAATATAAAAACCTGCGCAGTCGCACCTGCTTTACATCTTGTTTTGCTTTTTGATTCTTCGTGCGGCTGGTTGGACCTGAAATTGTTTCCCCATTGCTCGAATCCTTCATCTGTGGATATATCGGAGCGTCAGTCCAACCCCAGAAGAATCAAAATTGCAGGCTGGCTTTTCCTCTTTCTACACGGTCTTGGTCTCAGACGCTCCTCCTTTTGGCGGGGGCGAGATCGTGGCGAGGAGGTCGGACATATTCTCCATGCTTCCTAGTTAGCGTGAACAAAATGCCTTGTGTGATGTTAGACCGATCGAATACCTATTCTCAGGTTTTGGTGCTGATGCTGCCGAGACGCCGCATCTCGCAAATACTGTCGTCCAACGGTCGCGTCCGGGCATCACGCGATGAAGGGTGGCCAAGATGGTGATTGACCAATCGCCCACATTCCTGTCCACAGGGTGCGCGGTCATGACCTCTGATTCTTCTCTATGCCGTGGGATTGTGTACCATGCTCGCTCCCGTTCCCCAACCGCGTTCTAAAATGCAAAGCATGCCTCCTACCCCCTCACCCTATTCTTTCCACCTCGCGTCCCCCTCGGGTATCTCGAGATTCGTTCGCGCTATCCGCTTACTCGCCGGCCTCGTCGCCGATCTTCTCGAGTTTGCCCATCTCGCGTTTCTCGCCACTGTCGCCCACGAGCCGAACCCGGTCCAGCCGCACCTTGTCGCCGTTGCCGTCGCCGTTGACCACATAAAGTACCAGACTCGTAATGTTCTGGAACTTGACGTACCGCAGGCTCACGTTGGCCGTGCCCTCGGCGTTCCAGTCCTTGTCCGAGAGCTCGAGCACCTGCGTCGGCGGCGTGTCGTCTGCCTCGGAAAAGTCCAGGTTGTGCGGCTTGTTCGTGTAGAGGTGGATCGTGCGCGGGCGCATCGGCGCGTCTTCGTCGTCGGAGGGGGGCAGGGAGGTGATCTGCCTTCGTTAGTGATGTCATGCCAAATGCGATGGCTCGGAGGTAAGGGACAGCTCACGTGAAGGGTGTGCAGCTTCAGCATGGCCTGGAACGGCATGAACAGCAGCAGCTGGTCGTCCTCGCCGCTCTCCACCCAGTCCTTGGTGCCCTCCTTGTTGTCCAGTGCGCTGGGCTTGGTGCCGTCGAAGAGCACGCGCACCGAGCCGGCCTCGTCGTCGGCGTTGAGAAGCTCGCAGCCCTTGGACTCGATCTGGTCTGTGATGTCCTGGTATCCGCGGGGCAGCTCGGCGCCCTTCCACACACCGCCGCTGCTACCGCCGCCGCCGCCGCCGCTGCTGCTGGCACCGCTCGATGCGCCACCGGAGAGGACCTCGCCAGCCAGCCTCTGTACGACGGCCTGGAGCTTGCGCGGGTCGGCGCCCTGGATCTTCTCGAGAACCTTGCCGTTCTTGAAGACCATGAAGGTCGGGAGGGCGGTCACCTGGTGGGCGGAGGCGACATCGCTGTTGGCTTCGGTGTCGACCTTGACAAACTTGACGCTGGGGATCTCGGCGGCCGTCTCGGACAGCTTTTGGAAGAGGGGAGCGATCTGCTTGCAGGGACCGCACCAGTCGGCGTAGACTGGGCATAGCAAGTTAGCATGACGATGCGGGTTGGCCGGTACAGCTGGCTTGGTAATCGTGGGGTGGCGCGGGACGGAAAAGTTGACACTCACAATCGACGACAACGATGGGGGTCTCCTTGACCAGCTTGTCGAACTGGGCCTTCGAGCTGACCGAGGTAATAGTGTTCGACATCTTGGCAGATGCTGAGGGTGATTTACGGGTAGGGAAGGAGCAGAGTAGGCCGGGAGGGTGATGCGGCGCCGCACCTGTTGTAGTGTGGTGTGCTACCGCGATTGCCTGCCTGCGACCGTGACACCAGCTACCCCGCTCTAACCCTTCTAAGAAACCAGGCATTGCTTACGTGATCACACATTCCCAGAGGTGTGCGTGGATGGCAGGCAATGTTGCACCAGTTCCCTTTCCATCCGAGAAACCCAAGCAAGCATGTACCTTCAAGTTGTTGTTAGACTGCCGCGGTGTCTCAATTAAGCGCTTTGGACCTTCCGTAATGTGCCCGGACATGGCCCCCGAGCCACATTGTCGGTAGCTATCTATCAAAGTATGACACTATATTACAGGCACGAGCGGACTAGGTCGCGGGTGACAGGCCTCTGTTCAACTAACTGTCATACCGGCTACTATATTCTACACATCAGCCATGGCGAGGATCCTCACTTGAAGTCCAACGCCGAGGTCATTGTCAGAAATCAGTATCGATGTGCCCTGAGCCGTTTCGAGGGGTGGGTTGCCGGCATGACAAGATAAAATGTAGTGCCAGATGCAGCCGCCATTGCAAAGACGCCTGTTTTAGGAATATCTCACAAAGCATTGTAAAACCTGCGTCAGTCGTAATAAAACTCCCTGGGTAGCTTGTTAGCAAAAAAGATACCCTTCTCAGCGTCGGCAGACATGACCTTTAAAAGTTTGATACGTCGGTATCAAGGGAGGGTCTCACGTCGACTGCTCCTCCGTAGCCATAGCAGAGGTATGTCTGATGAAGTGCATTGCCGGGTACGCAGTAGACAATATTGAACACGTTTTCCGCAATATGGGCGCTCTGGTAACCGGCATGACTTGTGATGTTGACTGAAACGGAAAGTTGGTTAACAGAATAGTGCCAGCAGACTTTATGAAAACCAAAGGCCCAGTGAGTCGGGGAAGACTTTCGGAGATGATGAAGCTGGACGTTGTCCCCGCCTTCGCAGACGGCATGTCGTCCAGCTTCACAGGCGCACGGAGGCAGGCGCAATCGATCCAGCAATTTTTCAAGCATTTGCTGCATATGTAAAGGGTTTTGGGCTGCCTGCCCTGACTTTTGAGCCGGATGCCGGCGCATGCTTGGCGCTGTTGGTTCAAGAACGTGGGTGATTGAAACCAGACTTATCGCCGAGAAAGGGTCCCTGTCTGACTGCAGAATGTTTGCTATGCGTAGACAAGAGCGGGGACGAACCTGAAATATGGACCTACGAATGGCACCAATTATATATGGATTAACAATAAGATGGTTTGGCTATGAGAAGATCAAGGCAGGCCGGTGGGATGTGATGTGTGCGCCAAGGGCCTCGGTACTCACGACATGAACCCCACATGGATGACTCAAAACCATGACAGGTCTGTTAGTCTAGTGGTCAGGACGTTGGATTTTGATCCCCATCATTATCTCTTCCAAAGACGCCGGTTCGAACCCGGCACGGACCTTATTTTGCCCTCGTCGCCGACACAATTGGCATCAATCCTTCTTTTTTTCGCCCTGCGTCCCAGCTTTTCTCCTAAGTCAATTTGGCGTGCGGGCGTGCATGCTCTCGGATTGTGCTGTGCGACAGAGCCACGTCCCAATCGATCGCGGGGGCTTATGCGGCCCTGCAAGTGCCTGGCTTTGAGGAGGTCCTGATTGCGATTGACGTCACCATACTCGTCAGCATCTTGACTGCGATGAGGTACTGCTCATTGCAATCGTCTTGTACTCGAAGGCATGAACGGCTTGCCACATGCACAATACCAATTCCGACGCAGTGTATTCCTCTAACAAAATGAATGTTCTTGTGTTTGCAACCTACGACATCCAGCCCCAAGTGCGCGTTCCAAATACCAAATCGATATGGCGCGGGACGGATACTGACAAGATTCACAGGACTGGGCAGAATTCCTCGAGCACGGCACCGTTCCTCCTACGACCGGTGAAGACGCCAATGCCCCACGTTGGATCCCATATATCCTCGTATGCTCGCGTTCTCACGACGAATTTGAGACGCCTACCGGGGAGCTCTCGTCTCCGAAGGTGTCTGAGCTCCGGTCGGCCTCGTTTGTTGAGCTTGAAGACTTCTTTGTAGGCCTCGGCGAACGACAGGATCTTTACTCGGACATGTTTCTGCTTCTTGACGCTGAGTGGGTAAACGACCGCAAGGTTGTCCTCGTCATCCAGGATTATGAGTGGCTAAACTCCGATGGTGAAATTGACGAAGAAGGTGACCCTGACGAGCTGACGGAAAGGCTTGTATGGAAGAGGTACCGGATTCCCCTAAATGAGATGTGCAATGCGTGGCTCTGTCAGTCCGTCAAAACCGGCCTGTTGCAGGACGAGTGGTTTGAGAGCGCCCGGAGACCAGACCTTGAAGTCGAAGACGCCGAAGGCAGAAAGAAATAATTGCTTGGTGGCCTCCACATCAAGTCGGCAATAGGCCAACCCACATTCGCCGACTTGAGTAGATGTATACACATGAAAGTTCCAAAAGAATTACGAAGAATGCAGATTGGTGCCTCCACCCGGACCCGCCATATCGGCTTCTTCGGTTGCGGCGTATGGCACATTGCTAGTCGGTACTATTAAGATGCCGAGTCTTGAGATGGAGCTCTGCCGAATGGGCAGAGTTCGGCCGTTGCCCCTAAGTCAGTATTGGAATTCTACCCTCGACCTCTTGAAGAAGAGACCCATCTGAAACCAATCAACCCAACGAAGGTTTTCAACACAGCCGACAAAGGTGACCAACTTTGTGGTCATTTCATTCTGTTTTCAGACACGCCTCGAAGGACACATGTAAAAGGCACAACACAGTACAGCGCCCCTTAACCCCCCTCCAGACCCGAACGTCAGACAGCCTTTGCAATCGTCGCCCTCCTGAGGTAGAGAGCATGTCTTTCTCCCAAACAATGTTAATTGCCACCAATGACGCCCAAGCCTCGCTATCGACCAAAGACGGATTGGTTTGGCAGGATGTCAAAATGACCGTTGACGATGTCGACGTCGTTCTCGCAACCGTACACCGAGAAGGCCCCTTGAGCCCCATACTCTTTTGCCACGGATTTGGTAGTACTAAGGAAGACTACCTCGATGTCGTTTTGCAAAAGGCCTTCGACGACAGGGCGTTTCTCGCCTATGACACCCCAGGAAGCGGCGCGTCTACTTGTTCAGATCTCTCAAAGCTTTCAATGCCTTTGCTTGTTGCGATAGCCCGAGCAATCTCACACAAGATCTTCGGCTCAAGACGCTTTCATTTGGTGGGGCACTCGATGGGAGGCCTGACGGGTTTGCTTCTTGCCGAGCAAATACCACAAAGCATCATCAGTTTCATCGACATCAAGGGCAATCTCGCTCCCGAAGATTGCTTTCTCAGTCGTCAGATCCTCGATTGTCCATCGGCAGACCTGGAAGTCTTCTTGTCCGACTTCATCGAACGAACCAGACGTACTCCGTTCTACGGTAACGGACTATATGCTGCGGCACTGCGCGCAAAGGTGCAGCCTGAAGCAATTCGTCCCACATTCAGGTCTATGGTGCAGTTCTCCGACGAAGGCAATCTCTTGGAAATTTTTGAAAGCCTCAAGCTTCCGAGGATTTTCATGTTTGGAGAGCAGCATGCTTCGTTGTCCTACCTGCCACGACTGGGCAAGGCAGGCGTCGAGCTGGTGGAGATCCCTCAGGCAGGGCACTTTGTTATGTATTCGAACCCTGTAGCTATGTGGGACATCATCTCGAGGTTCCTGCCTCGCACTGAGGACGAATACCCTGGAAAGGACCAAGAAAGTACTGCCAGCTGAGTAAGAGGACTTTGGAATATATTCAACTGGAGCTTTGAACACCGGACGCGGAATTTGCCAGAACTTCTTTTTAAAGATGATTCTCAAGTGAAGTGGGAGGATGAGACGGATGCTGGCCGCCTTGCAAGACGGCGATACATGGAGCTACATCTCCTACAGCAAGGTACGACCGTAACTTTAGTTTGTTGATGCGTTTGCGAGATTGCCTTGCCCTCGATCAAACTTGAATGCCGTTTGCCGACAACACGGCCAGTCCCTGAGTGATGTCATCTCCTCCAAGAAACGGCGGTAAAGACCCTGCTATCGATGACTTTGCCGCCTCCATGCTCAATGCCTCAGCATCGCTCTGACTCCTTCCATCAATTTCAACAATCATCTGCAACAACTTGAGTACATCAGCCCTTCGGCGAGGAACAACATGGCCATCTCTGTAGTCCATAGACTTGGTCTTGTCCTTGGCACACATGCCTGCCAACCTGCGCCCATCCTTGTACCACAAATCCTTCAGACCAGAAGCCTGTACGCTGTAGCCGGGAAACTTGCCATCCTCCCGGCCCAGGATGCCTGACAGCATTGCCATCATGTTTTCTATGCCGTCCATCTGCGCAGTGTTGCCGGTGGTGCCAGCACCGACGGCAACGCAGAACCGGAGGTTCTCCCAGGCAGATTGCCCAACAAGACGAAGACCTTGCATAGCCAATGCAATGAGACCACCCTGACTGAAGCCGAAGATGGAAACCACGTCCTCGGGCTTGATGTTCTGCTCGCCAAGTTTTGTCTGGATGTAACGGGCAACATCGAACAGCTCAGCGAGACGGAGAGTCACGGAGGTGTGAACGCCATCTGGCGAGAGCCATCGATAGTAGGCAGGCATACCGGCAAAGAGCGGCAGAACACCTGGGCCAGGGGCGCTGGGCGTTGGACCGTCTAGGAAGACAATATCGTAAGACTTGGAGAGCTCCTTGGCGAGGAAGTGTGTTTGAATCCCGAAGATGGCAGCTGAGCTGCCAGAGCCGTGAAGCATGACCATGACAGGCTTCTTAGCCTTTGTTTGCTTGACGTTGCGAAGCATTTTGGCGGCTGTAGCGAGAGGAAAGTGAGAATACGCCCTGTACGCACGTTTCAAGGATTCAGAAAATGGCGACCCGGATAGAGGTGTGGTGAAAAGAAAATAGAATACCGCGGGAGAGTTCTGCTAATGTGGTATGGTGAGAAATCATCAAGACGTAACTCAATTCTTCGCCCTTTTGATCGAAGGGGTTCCTTCATAACCCCTGGCCACAAGGGGATGATGCTATCTTCTGATCAACACATCATACCTCTTCGGCACTTCCGTAGGCTACTACTGAATAGGAAGGCAAAAGGCACAACCAAGAAACATACCTGCAACTGGTGGTGTCATTCAGGAACAAATGCCGGCTTCCCTGCATCCGCTACCTTGTTCGATCGCTTGGACGGCAACCACACATATCTCTTGGCTTGCAGCTAGGAGTTTGGTAACGGGGTAGCAATGGATGAAGCCGAATTTGATGATGACTATCGTCTTCCAGGGGTAACGTGACTGCATGGCTGGACTGGTGGGTAAGGGCCTCTCCCGGTCGCCTCTGTGGATGACATCTGTGTGGTCAGCCATTCAACAGGGGTTTGCCGGCTGACAACCAGCGCTTTTGACTGACTGCTTGGCAACACTGGCTGACAAGCCATGGATCACCCTTTGATCCCACAACGGCAAATCGTGATGAATTCTATGTTGCCGACACTTGTCAGCGTTCATGCCGTGACTTTCTGAGAAAGATGCAATGAGCTGTCGTTGTGATTGGTAGGTCTCTAGCCTTTCGACATCGCTTGGCCGTAATGTCTGATCCTCGCGGACATACGGAGCCTCTCGAATAGGATTGGGTGACTACAACGGCATTGCCGATTGACAGGTGTAGGCGAGGATCTAAGCCAAATTCCTGGGCTCCGGGGTACGCGCCTGGGTCAGTCGCGGGCCGATCCATGGTCACGGTTGTCATTGGGAAGGCGTTGACAGTGGCCCCTGTGGATTGGTAGTCAATATATTCACTTACATCTGTCTGTATTCCAGCGTTCAGAGTACTGTTCAACCCACCGAAGTGCCCAAACCAGCCATCACGCAGCTTAGTCTTTCCGGGGGAAATCTTACAGACTTTGTTCCGACGGCATTTGTGTACTCTCACCCACCAACCACTGACCAGCGTTTGTTGCACTCAATTGATACCCAAGACCCAGAGTCTATGCAAAACCGAGCACTCGGTATGTTTCTACTGGAGTGTCAGACTGTGATCCCCAGCTTACTTGTCCCATCTAGTATACCCACGCTGTAGCACCACTGGAACTCAGGACTTATACACAATAAACCACTCTATTCGCCCGCACCGACATCATGACATTTACCAATGAGCCCATTGCTGTCATTGGCAGTGGATGCCGCTTCCCCGGCGAGGCATCTGACCCCTCCAAGCTGTGGGACCTGCTGCGCGAGCCTCGCGATGTCCTCCGCAAGCTCGACCGCTTCAAGGCTGAGAACTTCCACAACAGGGACGGGCACTATCACGGCGCGAGCAATGTGTTGTCGGCCTACCTGCTCACCGAGGACACAAAGTTGTTCGATACGCAGTTCTTCAACATTCCGTTGAGCGAGGCTGAGGCTATTGATCCTCAGCAGCGTCTCTTGATAGAGACCGTGTATGAGTCTCTCGAGGCGGCTGGACTGAGTGTTGAGTCGTTGTCTGGTTCGAAGACTGCTGCGTATGTTGGAGTCATGTGTGATGACTTTTCTCAGATCGGTAAGTCCAGGCATTTCTGGTTCATGCCCGCACTCTGTGTTCCTGAGCCCCATTTGCCCACGGGCGCCGAGTCCAGTGACCAGTTGCACCCAAATGCCCTGAACACCTGAAGCTTTAGGGGGCGGTGCCAGGTGAAGCCGCCTGGCCCACCAACTGAGCCCCCCATCGCGTTCCCACCAGGACCTTCAGGCGAGAGCGGCAGTGGTTTAGCGCAGTGTCACAGGGGCTCCGCCACTGTACAGCTGCGCGCCAGTTCACGTCTCAACCCTCGATTGCCTACCTAAACAATCCTCATCCTCCAACATTCTGTCCATCTCCATCCCATCCCTTCTGCCACTTCAGCGCACCCAGCTAGAGAATAGTTTACTAACAATGAACCAGTCTACGGAGATAGCGAGAATGTGCCCACCTACGCGGCAACCGGGTCCGCTCGCAGCATTCTCTCAAACCGCATCTCGTACTTCTTCAACTGGCATGGCCCATCCATGACCATCGATACGGCATGTTCCAGCAGTCTCATCGCCGTTCACCAGGCTGTCCAGGCCTTGAGGAGTGGCGAATCGCCTGTTGCCATCGCTGCGGGCACTAACCTCATCTTTGGGCCGACCATGTTCGTCGCCGAGAGCAACTTGAACATGCTGTCGCCCACAGGCCGCTCCCAAATGTGGGACGCCGGCGCCAACGGCTACGCTCGCGGTGAGGGCGTAGGCTCAGTTGTCATGAAGACCCTTTCCGCGGCTCTTCGTGATGGCGATCACATCGAGTATCTTATTCGAGAGACCGGGCTCAACCAGGACGGAAAGACACCTGGTATCACCATGCGTGAGTCGCTACAGCCCACCCCCCATGACCTGGACGTCCTTAGAAACAAATCTGACTGCTTCCAACAGCGAGCTCCAAAATGCAGGCAGAGCTTATTCGCGACACCTACGCTCGGGCGGGCTTGGACCCTACCACCCGTAGTGGTCGCTGCCAGTACTTCGAGGCTCACGGCACCGGCACCCCAGCGGGCGACCCCCAGGAAGCCGGCGCTATTCACAAGGCTTTCTTCGGGACGAAGGGAGTCCAGCCCGGAGACGATGAATTCGAGGATGAGAATCTCCTCTATGTTGGATCGATCAAAACTATCATCGGGCACACTGAGGGTACAGCCGGTATCGCTGGCCTCATGAAGGCGTCGCTGGCCATCCAGAACAAAATGATCCCGCCAAACATGCACTTTAACAAACTGAACCCGGCGCTTGAGCCTTACTACGACAACTTGAAAGTGCCGGTTCAATTGCGCGAATGGCCAAAGTTGCCCGACGGCATCCCTCGACGTGCCAGTGTCAACAGCTTCGGGTTCGGCGGTGCCAATGCTCACGCCATTATCGAGAGCTACGAGCCCGACCACCCTGCTCCCACGCAGCCTGTTGAAGCGTCCGCTTCTGCTCTCACTCCTTATCCTTTCGTCTTCTCAGCAACTTCGGAAAAGTCCCTTGCCGCACAGCTTCAATCGTTCATCGCGTTCCTCAACGACAACACCGACTTCAACCTGGGCATTCTCTCCTGGTCCCTCTTCCGCCGCACAGCCTTCACTTTCCGCATTACGTTTTCTGCTACCTCCATAGAGTCTCTCGTCTCTCAGATGGAAACTTCTCTGGAGGAGGTCGAGTCCAAGAAGAGCCCTTTGGGAGCTCGCGTGAACCTCAAGGCACCCCGTCATATCCTGGGCGTCTTCACCGGCCAAGGCGCTCAGTGGGCTACCATGGGGCGAGAGTTGATTCTGTCTTCTCCCTCAGCCGAGTCCGTCATTGATGACCTAGAGAAATCACTGTCCGATCTCCCTGACGGCCCGGAATGGTCCTTGAAAGCTGAGATGTTGGCTTCCAAAGAGACGTCACGGATAGCGGAAGGTGTCATCTCGCAGCCCCTATGCACTGCCGTTCAGATCATGGTTGTCGAGATCCTGCGCCAAGCCGGTGTCCAGTTTGGCGCTGTCGTCGGCCACTCCTCCGGCGAGATTGCTTGCGCCTTCGTTTCCGGCTTCTTATCCGCCAGAGATGCTATTCGCGTGGCATACTACCGCGGCAAGTACACTGCTCTCGCCAAGGGCGGTGCCATGATTGCGGTAGGAACCGACATGCAAGACGCCAACGACCTTTGTTCTCTGCCCAAGCTGAAGGGCAGGGCCCAGCTTGCTGCCAGCAACTCGTCTGCCAGCGTCACCGTATCTGGCGACGGAGATGCCATTGACCTTGTTGAAATGGTGATGCAGGATGAGTCCAAGTTCGCGCGCAAGCTCAAGATCGACACGGCGTATCACTCCTTCCACATGGAAGTTTGCGCTGGGCCATACATCGACTCTCTCAACAAATGCGGTATCCAGATCACCGAGCCTGCGCTGGACGCTTGCCCCTGGTATTCCTCCGTCACCGAGACAAATGAGAGGGTCACAATGGACAAAGCGTCAGAGCTCTCGAGCATCTACTGGCGTGACAACATGCTGCAGTCGGTCCTATTCTCCCAAGCACTGAAGGCCGCTCTGGTCAGCAGTGGGACACCCGGCGTGGTCATCGAAGTCGGTCCTCATCCCGCCCTCAAGGGCCCAGCTAGTCTCACAATTGAGGAGACTGTTGGCTCTGCCGTCCCTTATGTCGGAACCATCACGAGAGGCCAGAATGATGCTCTTGCACTGTCCGCGACTATGGGATCGCTGTGGACCAGCCTCGGAGCGGGGTCTCTGAACCTTCAGGGTTTTCAGCGCGCATTCAACGCAGACACCAGCTTCGAGGTCTCCAAGACCTTGCCCGGATACGCCTGGGACCACGACCGGGTCGTTTGGAACGAGACTAGATCATCAAAGGCTCATCGCCTTCGGGCTCACGCGAAGCACGAGCTTCTTGGTGTACGCCTGACTGACGAAGTTGAGGGTGAGCTACGATGGCGCAATTACCTGAAGCCCCAGGAGATGCCTTGGCTTCGCGGACATCAAATTCAAGGCCAGATGGTCTTTCCTGCTGCTGGGTTCGCCGTCATGGCCCTCGAGGCTGCCAGGAACCTGGCTCCTTATGGAACAATTCGGCTCATGGAGCTGCAGGAATTCAGCATTCACAAGGCACTTTCCTTTATGGATGATAATGCCAACGTCGAGACTATCTTCACCTTGTCGAACGTTGTCAAGACGGCTCCTGCCGGCGAAGAACCAGCCTTCGCCTCTGCCGAGTTCTCATGCTATGCTTGTATGAACAAGGAGGTTGGCGAGTTTACATCCATGGCCGGTGGACGCGTCAAGCTCTGCCTCGGAAACCCGACTGACGACGTTTTGCCTGAAAGACCTCGATGGGCAAACAACTTTGTGAATACCAACATCGAGTACTTCTACGAGTCTCTCGCCACGCTTGGGTATGGTTACTCCGGAATGTTCCAGGGTGTTACCGACTTGCAGCGAACCAACGGCGGCTCCAAGGGCATAATAACCATCCCTGAAGATGACGATTCAGCCCCTCAGAGCTGGGTGATCCATCCTGCGACCTTGGATGTTGCTTTCCAAGCAGTCTTCGCCGCCGTCGGCGCGCCAGGTGATGGCCGTCTCTGGACGCTACATGTGCCCACCATGATCAACAGCATCACCGTAAACCCGAGTGCCTGCGACATCAGCTCGGGTGTTGAAACTCCGCTGCCTTTTGATGCCTGCCTAGCAGACACAACTGACGATGATGGCATTGCGGGCGACGTTGACATCTACGACGAGGACGGCCGTCACGCTATTGTTCAGATTCAGGGCCTCCACGTCACGCCCCTTACCAAGCCCAGCGCTGCCGACGACAGGGACACGTTCGGCGCTGTCACCTGGGACCATGCCGCCGCCGACATGGCGGCTGATTGGACTGAGTGGTACTCAACTGAGGATGAAGACAAGATCACACTTTTCGCTGAACGCCTGTCTCTGTTTATTCTTCGCGAGCTGTCAGAGACGGCGGACACCCAAAAGGTTGAGAGCGATGGCACCGAACATCAGCGTGCCGTCCTTGAATGGGCTCGGCAGGTTGTGCAATCGACCCGCGACGGCCAGCACGCTGTCTGCCCCAAGGCATGGCTCGCTGATACCTGGGAGGTCCTCGGAAAACCAGCCGAGCGCCTCGCTCGGAGCAACACGCAGATCAGTTCTTGCCTATGGGTCAAGGCCCGCCTGGGACTTTTTATGAGCGGCGAACTGTCTTTCGAAGACGAACTCGAAGATAGCCCATTCCTGGGTGACACGCTTTCTCAAATCACGGGATTCGATGCTTACAACAACCGCCTAGGCGATCTGGTTAAGCAGATCTCCTTCAAGTACCGCAATCTGAAGGTGCTGGAGATCGGTGCTGGTAGGGGATCCTCAACCAAGGCAGTCTTGGCTGCCCTTGGCGACAACTTCACCTCGTACACCGTCACGGATGTTGATGCGACACACTTCGACAGCATTCGTGCTGGCGTCTCAGGGCCCCAAAATGACAAGATAGTATTCAAGGCTCTTGATATTGAGCATGAAACGGCCGAGCAAGGATTCGCTTCGGGTTACTATGATCTCATTATCGCCGGCAACACCCTTCACAATATGCCCGATCTTGACGCAGTACTTAAGAACGCCCGAGGCCTTCTGCGAACCGGCGGCTTCATCGCAATCAATGAGCCAACTAGCAGCAAGTCCCTCGCAATTGGTCTCAGTGGGTGCGTTCGCCCATACTGGTTTTCCGGTGTCGAAGAGGGTCGCACGTACTCCCCAATCGCCTCACAGAAGTCATGGGACGATCTTCTGCGGAACACTGGGTTCTCAGGCATTGACACGGCCACGCCCGAGGAGCGCAACTTTGCTGTTCCCTTCTCCGTCATGTGCTCCATGGCAACAGACAACCACATGGAAAAGGTCCGAGACCCCCTTGCGCACGCGAACGCACACGAGACCTCGGATGATACCCTACTCATCCTTGGTGGAAAGACCATCCACGTTAACCGCCTTGTCCGCGGCCTGACAAAGCTCCTAAAGCCCTTCTTCGAGAACATCATCCACTGCGAAACAGTTGTCGATGTCAATGACGACATTTTGGCTGCGCAGCCCACGACCGTCAGTTTGCTTGAACTTGACGAACCACTGTTCAAGCCTTTTACCGAGGCCAAGTTCAATGCGGTTGTGAAGCTGTGCGACAACCTCAAGGAGATGCTTTGGATTACCGTTGGAAGCCGCGGCGAGAACCCGTACATGAACATGATGGTTGGTGTCGGCCGCTGCCTCGTGGGAGAGATGCCCAACCTGCGCCTTCAGTTCCTCAACTTCGATGGCAATGACAGGCCGACGCCAGAAGTTGCTGCACACCATCTGCTGAGGCTGCACCTAACGCACCATTACTCCGGCGAGAGCATCAAGGCCGGCGAGCCTCTGTACCCCATTGAGCGCGAGTTGACAATTCAGAACGGCATGCTCTTGATTCCGAGGTACCTTCCAGTTGATGATATCAACACCCGTCTCAACTCGGACAAGAGGCTCATCACCCACGATGTGAACCAAGCCGCCATCGCTGTCAAGATGGAATGCTCAGCATCAGGCTACAAACTCCTCGAGAGTCTGCAGCCAAATGCTGAGGGCGATATGGTGTTGGTGACAGTCAGTAAAGCACTTCTCAACGCAATCCACGTTGGTAGTGCTGGCTGTCTGCACGTGCTCATCGGGAGGGTTGAAAGCGGAAAGAAGGTTGTCGCCTTGTCCGAGACCAACCAGTCTATTGTCTCGATTCATCGACGGAGTCTGGTTGAGGTCATGGTCCAAGATGGTGACGAGACGAGCCTGTTGCACCAGACTGGTGCTGAGCTACTCGCAGCCACAATCCTGAGCGGTCATCCCGGTTCCGTACTTGTTCATGAACCGAGCTCAGTCCTGGCCAAGAGTCTCAGTTCCCTTGCTACAAAGATGGACAGGACAATCGACCTGACCTCCGTGTACTCGAATACTGGCGGCGCTAAACGCCTTCACGCTTTCTCAACGGACCGTGTTCTGGCGCAAGCTGTTCCCACCAACACTTCAATCTTTGCCAACCTCTCGCAGACTAAGGAATCAAACGCCGTTGGCTCTCGACTGGAAAGCTTACTTCCGTTTGGCTGCGAGAGGAGGGGGCTGTCCCAGCTGTACAGCCCCAAGAGCTTTAGAACAGGCGTTGATGAAGAACATCTATTGCAGGATGCTGTCAATCGGGCTCTACTATCCATGGACCAAGCCATGAAGCCTCCCCAGGCTATCAGAGCCTCAGTAGCGGCTACCTACGGCTCTCAGCCTGCCGGACTGCAAGTTATCGACTGGAAGACGGATACCACCCTGCCTGTGGCCCATACTCCAGCTGACGAGTCCATTCGATTCCGAAACGACAGAACGTACTTCTTTGTCGGCCTCACAGGTGAACTTGGACTTCAGCTCACAAAATGGATGGTGCGCCGCGGTGCCAAATATCTCGCCCTTGCATCCCGCAGCCCAAAGTTGAACCCCGAATGGCTTGAGCTTGTACAGTCGTCCGGCGCGGTTGTCAAGGCTTACGCAATGGACGTCACAAGCCGCGCTTCAGTGCGCGCCGTCCATAAACAGATCACTGCCGAGATGCCCCCTGTTGCGGGCGTCGCCAACGGCGCCATGATTCTCATCGACGGCCTCTTTGCGAACAAGTCCCATGCCGAATTCGACCGGACCCTGCGACCCAAGGTTGACGGCACCGTCTTCCTTGACGAGGTGTTCCCGAAAAACGATCTCGACTTCTTCATTGTTTTCTCATCTCTGGCCTGCGTCTCCGGAAACATGGGGCAAACAGCTTATGCTGCTGCCAACGCCTTCATGTGCAGCCTTGTTGCCGGTCGCCGGATGCGCGGGCTTGCCGGCAGTGCCGTCAACATGCCTGGCATTGTTGGTCTTGGGTATCTGAACCGCGATCCCCGCAAGCTGGACCGTCTCAAAAACGTCGGCTACGTCAACATCAGCGAGTGGGAGTTCTACCAATTCTTGTCCGAAGCCATTGTCGCTGGACGTCCCGACTCCGGTAGAAACCCAGAGATCACGGCTGGTCTGCAGCGCATTGACGTTGAGCGTCATCCAAACCCGCCGATCTGGGCCAAGACGCCTCGTTTCCACTGGCTTAGAATGGTGACGCCCGCAGGCGATGTCACTGTGGATGGTGAGAAAGACAGCTCATCCGTCCGGAGCAGGCTACCGGAGATGAAGAGCGAGGCCGAAGTCCACAATCTTCTCCTCGAAGGCCTTCTCAATACTCTTTACAGCAACCTCAACATGAACCCTGACCAGCGTGGCATCACGCCGGACACATCCATTGTCGAATTGGGCGTTGACTCGCTCCTGGCTGTCGACATGAGGTCTTGGTTCACGAAAGAGTTGGATCTGGATATGCCTGTGCTGAAGATTCTGGGTGGTGCTACTGTTCAGGAGCTCGTTGAAGATGCTGTCAAGCGTTTGCCGTCTGAGCTTAGGCCCAAGCTGACCCAAGACGGCGAAGAAAATGATGCCACATCCGACACGGAGCCCGAAGTCGAAGCTGGTAATGAACAGACGGTCGAAGCGGAGGTCACTGCACCTGAAGCTATTGCAGACATCAATGCTACTGCCGACATAGCAGAGGAGACATTGGTGATCGCCCCGATTGATCTCCCATCGTTTGAGGATCCGACAGAGGACTCTATGGCATCTTCTATCGACCAACTCCCATCAACAGATGACGACGGAGTGTCTGATTCGTCTCGAGGTGTGTCTGCTTCTGAAGATGACGGAGTCAGTGCAGCAACTACGAGCTCCGATGTCGATTCCGATGAGGAGCGAAAGCCCCAGGACGTGGAACTCAAGACAGACGTCGAAGAGTCCAACAAGCCCGGAAGCAACCCCGCTGCTACTCTCTTCTCGAACATGTCGGACCAGATTGTTGACCAGCCGAAGTTTATCAAGAAGGTCAAGATGTCATACGGCACATCACGTTTCTGGTTCCTCATGCAATTCCTTGAGGACCCTACCACCTTCAATCTCATGTGCCATATCGAGTGCACCGGCAACATCAGATACGAAGACGCCGATCGCTGCGTCAGGGAACTGGGAAACCGACACGAAGCCTTCCGTACAGCCTTTTTCGCCGATCCAGAACAGATGGACGAGCCAACCATGGGAGTACTCGAAGAGACACCCCTCAGGCTGGAGCGACGCACAGCTGTCTCCAAGGCTGAGGTGGATGCCGAGGCGGAGGAAATACTTCAATATGAGTACAAGATCGACCAAGGCGAGACCATCCGCATCAAGATGATCTCCATCGACGACAATACTCACCATGTGCTTTTTGGATTCCACCATATTGCCATGGATGGGTTCAGCTTCAACCTTTTGCTCGCGGAGATCAACATGCTTTACGACCGCGAGCCACTTTCTCCAGTCAGCATGCAGTTCAGTGATTTTGCCACCCGCCAGAGGCTTCAGGTCGAGAATGGGTCTCTTGAAAGCGAACTTCAATTCTGGAAGGACACCTACAGCACCACATCTCCTTCTGGCGATGTCAAGCCTGATTTCCCTGAACCTCTTCCTCTGTTCAGTCTTGCCAAAAGCCTCCGCAAGAGCCTCGACAACTACGAGTACGAAGAGTCTAAGGTCACCCTCGATGCCCGCACTGTCCGACAGATCAAAGCTCAATGCCGCCGCGCCAAGATCACGACCTTTCATTTCTTCCTCGGCGTTTTGCGCACTTTCCTATTCCGGCAACTGGATGTCGACGACCTCGTCATTGGTATCGCAGATGCCAACCGTGTCGACAACGCCCTCGACACCACAATGGGCTTCATGCTGAACTTGCTTCCCCTGCGTTTCCGCAATAACGAGTCTGACAAGTCGGCATCCTTCAAGGACATTGCGCTCGACGCGAGGAACGTGGCGTACAGCGCGCTATCCCACTCCAAGATGCCGTTTGATGCTCTCCTCGAGAAGTTGGGGATTCCAAGATCGACCACAAACAGCCCCTTGTTCCAGGTGTGGATGGACTACCGCCCGTTCAAGCCCGACTACAGACCGACCATGTTTGGCGGCGAGGCCAGTGGTACACCAACTGTGGGTCGCAATGGATACGACTTGACTCTCGACGTCAATGAGGTTGACGGTTCCGATATTCGTGTGTCGTTCCGCACGCAAAAGTATCTCTACTCGGCCGAATCAACACAGCTGTTGTTCGACAGCTACATGAGACTCGTCAAAGCATTCGCTTTGAGCTTCGAGACGCATGTTGACTCCGTCTCTCTATGGAATTCGAGCGATACGATGGCTGCGATGGCCTTGGGGCGCGGTAAGCCATCTTCAACTTCGACATTATTCCGAGCCAATACTGACATTCCTTAGGTCCTCGACTACAGTCTGAGTGGCCCGAGACACTCTCACACCGCATAACTGATGTTGCAGCTCACAATCCCACGAAGGAGGCTGTTAAGGATGCAGAAGGCCAATCCTTCACCTACGAGAAGCTGCAGGCTCGTGTTCAATCCATCAGTGAAGCCTTGACTAAAGCTGGCGCAAAGCAAAGATCTCGTGTGGCTGTCTTCCAACAGCCAACCGCGGAGTGGATCGTTTCGCTGCTTGCCATCTGGCACGCCGGCGCTACCTACATCCCCATGGATCTCCGAAGCTCCCTCCCAAGACTGGCTGCTGTTGCTCAGACTGCTAAGCCTGCAGTCATCCTTTGCCATTCGCAGACAGAGAGTCTGGTGTCCGAACTGGAGACACCCGCAGCAGTCGTTAACGTTTCTCAGGTGAGCGGGGCTACAGGGGCGAGTGTCAAAACCAGAGCAAAGGCAAACGACCCTGCTGCAATCCTCTTCACCAGTGGTTCGACTGGTACGCCTAAAGGAGTCGTTTTGAGCCATTCGTCCTTCCGCAACACCATCGAAGGCTTGGTGAAACAGTACGGCATTGGCGCCGAAAACGTTCTTCAACAAAGTGCTTTGACTTTCGACTTTTCGCTCGACCAGATTCTTTGCGGCTTGGTCAACGGAGGCTCAGTCCACGTCGTTTCCAAAGAGGGTCGCATGGACCCTGTGGCCATCTCAAAGATGATTGTGTCTGAGGATATCACTTACACACGCGCCACACCCTCCGAATATGCCAGCTGGATCACATATGGACACAAAGACCTCGCCAGGGCATCCCTCTGGCGGTTCGCGTGGGCTGGTGGCGAAGTTATGCCGAAGTTGCTTCGCAACAACTTCGAGAATCTTGACTTGCCAAACCTCAAGCTCTACAATTCTTACGGTCCAGCCGAGTCCATCACTTGCACAAAGATTGAAATCCCGTACATTGGCGACGTCGATGATGAGGACGACATACCGGCCGGACTGCCACTACCCAACTACACTGTTTACATTGTTGATCATAGCCTTCAGCTCGTTCCCCAAGGCGTGGCAGGCGAGATCTTGATCGCTGGTCCCAGTGTTTCCATGGGCTACCTCAACAACGAGAAGCTCAGCGAGACCAAGTTCATCAACAACGCTTACTCTCCGGCAGATGGGCGCGTTGTTTACCGGACCGGGGACATCGGCAGCCTCCGGGCTGATGGAGCTCTACTCTTCCACGGCCGTATCGCTGGCGACACGCAAGTGAAGATTCGTGGTATCCGGATCGATCTCGAGGACATCGAGAGCAGTATCGTGTCCACCGCCGAAGGCGCTCTCGACAGGGCTGTCGTGACTGTCCGCAAGGGCGACCTCTTCGTGGCCCATGTCCAGTTTGCACCGGACGAGTACCCAGACGAGGATGAACAGAAGGCATTCCTTCGCTCTCTGCGCTTCATGCTGCCTTTGCCTCTTTACATGATGCCGGCCACCATCATCCCTATTGGCCAACTTCCCGTTAACTCTCACGGCAAGACCGATCGTGGCGCGGTTCAAGCTCTGGAGCTTTCTCAGGCCGATGGTGGGCGCACGGCTGAGGACCTCACCGAGACAGAAGCGAAGCTTGTTGAGATCTGGATCGATGTGGTGCCCGAAGATGCTGCGCAAACCATCGAGGTCAGCAGTCAAACCAGTTTCTTTGAACTGGGAGGCAACTCTTTGTTGCTTGTGAAGCTGCAAATCCTCATCACGACGAAGTTCAACGCCAAGTTATCTCTAGTTGATCTCTTCGGCGCAGCCTCTCTGGGGGCTATGGCTTCGAAGATTGAAAACGCCCCGCCGGCGGACTTCGTCGATTGGGAGGCGGAGACGAGTCTGGACAACGACATCGCTGAGGCAACAGCTGGGACCCTGGTTGATACCACTCCCGTCAAGACATCCTACCGCAGCGTTCTCATCACTGGTGCTACGGGCTTCCTCGGTCAACGCTTCGTCCAAGATCTTGCTGCCTCCGCCGATGTCTCGGAAATCCACTCCGTCGCTGTCCGACCCCCATCTGCAAACCGTATTGAGGATACGACTGGCAAAGTCAAAACGTACCCTGGCGACCTAGCGGCCCCGCGACTAGGCCTTACCGAGGAGACTTTCAACGACCTGTCCAACAAGGTCGACCTGATTGTTCACGCTGGAGTCGCACGCTCTCTGTTCGACACATATCAGCAACTGCGCGGCCCGAACCTCGAGTCAACCAAGTCTCTCGTCCGCCTCGCTGCTCCGCGCCAGATTCCCGTTCACTTCGTTTCCAGCGGCTCCGTTCTCGGCATCGCTGAGTCAACGCCCGCGACCACAAGCCTGGAAGGCTATGTTGCATCCAAATGGGCGTCGGAGAAGTACCTTCACAACGCAGCAAAGAAGGCCAGCATTCCCATCGCGATCCACCGCGTCGTACCCCCCTCCGATGCATTGGACGTGACGGATGAACTTGTCACTCATCTTCGCGAGATATCTTCCAAGATGAAGGCAGTGCCTGCTGTGCAAGCCGGTCCAGATGTCGAGCTGGATCTGGTTCGCGCCGATAGACTTACCCAGAAAATGGGCGCTGCGTTCCTTGCCTCTATCCGTGATGGCGAGGAGGAGATTGAGTACCAGTCCGAAGCCACTGTCAACATGAGCAGCGTAGTGCCTCGGATTGTCGACGGCGAGAACGCGTCCCTGCCGACAACGCCGCTCATTCAGTGGATTGCCCGAGCGAGAGATGCTGGGTTGCAGTGGCAGATCACGTCGATGGACCAGGCTCCATTCGGACATCGCGAGGGTGGTATGTGAGACTGTAGAGATTCTTTTCGCTGGTGCCCTCTGTGAGGATAAGCACCGGTCTCGTGACTTTCTTAGCCCTGTGTTTTCCTTTTTCATTAGAGTACGGAATTTCCTAGATGGCTGGTCAGCAGGTGTACACATATAGAGTAATGATTTGCCCCCCACTTCGTATCTGTCTTGTTTAAAATCTTGCATCTTGAGCATGAGCAAGAGAGATGGTGGGTGACAGGTGGAGACCAGTTAGTTTTCCAGATCTCGAGCCACGACATATGAAGTCGTCATCATCTTCCATCTCAGCCTTCTGCAGATGAAATAATTGTTGATTACAGTGTTGCTTCGGCCTCCGGAGGCAAATGCAGTGGTCGTACGTCATTCCGAATTGGCGTGTGTCTCTTTGGTTCTGCACTCGGTGCTGTGGCAGTCGCCACGGAGGACAGGTAGCCAGACCAGATTCCAAAATATAGCCTTCCACTACCGAGAGTTGTTTTGTTTGATTCTCTTCTGTATGGTTGTTGATTCATATTCGAGTTTGGGGCACATAGCGTGCTCCTAGGCGTATTTTGGGTCGTCGAATATGAGCTCAGCGACCCGTCTCGTCCGTCAACAGGATCAGGCCTTCTGGCTTTCTGGTGCCCCAGCGGCTGCAAAGTCAAGTCGCCGCACGACGAAACGAGGGCCTTAAGTAATTATACAGGAATTTTGATGAGCATGGACGGATAGACAGAAAATTCCGAGACCCCGTTGGAAACAACGACGCGGAGAGCAACACGAGTATTCTGCTCCACGAAAATTCACCCCGACGGACCGCTCGGATGAGCTACGGCGATAAAAAAACAACACACCGCGCATGATCGTCGGGTGGGCAGCTACGGTATTCGCTCGGAATCTAGTTCTATCTCGAAGGGGGCTGTGTGGGCTGCACTGACGATCTTGAGAACGCGAAGTGTGTCGTCATATGTCCACATCGTCATCTCGAGCTGTCCTAAGTCTGACGATGAATTTAGCTGTGGGCTCAGAATCAATAACTGCCAAGACAGAGGGGATATGAAACGGTGGTACTCGACCAGGAAGGGTGCAATGACGGTGCAGGAGTAGTCTTCGGCCAGGTCGGGGAAGTGCATAGCGGCTTCGTTGATCAGCACCGCTCGGGAGCGTGAGCCAGATGAACAAAACATTCACTTCTTAGATTATGGGCTTAAATCAAATAATTAAGCATATTGATGTAGTTGATCAAGGCAAGACGGGTGATCGAATCCAGCACGCCAGCAGCTTGAAGGGCTTCACCAAGGAATCTCAACTAAAAGAGTGCAAACCAAGCGATGAAAGTAACCGAAAATCTAATCAAAAGACCTTGAAGGCAATATTATTCAGAGTCCCCGGGCAATGTTCGCAACGCGCCTCACGAGGACACGGATCTTACTAAACCCCCTCTTACCATCTTCGGTACGCCACGTCCAACGTTAGGGCTCGGGAGCTGTTGAAACTTTGTGTTGTAAAGAAAGAAATTTTATCCTAACCATAACCCAATTACTCTTCTTGAGACTCTAGATAGCGAATCAGTGTTGACCGCCTTGGAGGTAACCATTGCATACCATGACCAGAGCTAGAAGGGATCACGGCGGTCCCAACAACATTTCCCGAAAGGCAATCGCTATCATGTCAAGAATTAGCCATGATTCGGTAACAGACTTTCAGATATCGAAAGTGACTCCACAGATACTGGAAAATGTCGTGTGGTGCCTGATCTAGCGGGCGATCAGCCACTGTCAGCCATGTCAGCCAGTTCTCGAGGCACAGTTCCCACATACCATGGCTAAACGTCGAACGTTCGATTTGTCAATGTTTCCCGGAGGATACCCGCAGCTTGAATGTCAAACTTTCAGTGTAGGTAGCTGGGGCATGACATGAAGATGTCATCGCGATTTACCCAGTGGTCAATTTCCACAGCTTTGACAGGGAATCTCAATCGCAAGGCTCCCTTCCAACCACACAAGGGTTGCTGCCGCCACCATTGAAGCATAAGATGCGCAAGTGGTCTCCTACCAAGTGAATTGACGTGCTGTTTACATCAGAAAGCTGCGCTGAAACATTCAACCCATTCCCGAATCCAATCGCTATCGCAAAATGGCACCTAAAATCGCTGCAGTCCGCTTGGACAGGACGCTGTTCGACCTCTACTGCCTCGACGGTGGCAATCCCGATGAAGTTGCCCACGTAATTGCACTCGCGCCGCCTTTTGGCTCTGTTGCCGCATCCTTGCCAGAAAACAAGAAATACACCTATCAATCGCCTGCAGCGCCGGCTCTTGACGACGATGTCTACGCCCGAATCTGCCTTGGCAACGGCTCTCAAAACCACGGCTTTGTTTTGGGACCCCTTCCTCTGTACCTGTTCGATGTCGACCCATGCAAAGGCGAATTAATCAATGGCGTGGCTCCATCCCCCCCCTTGGCACAAGTCGACACCCATCGCGTCTACGAAGCTCTGGAACCCTCTCAACGCCCCAAGGTCTCCTTCATATCCCACCCAGACGCTTTCAAGCCTGATCCTAGTATCAAGATTTCCCCATACCCTCCCCTGGACTTCCTCGACAATCACCCTTGCGTCTTGAGCCAGGAATCTCACTATGGTCTCCTGTCCAAACGGGACCTGGCTCTCAGTAACCTCCCAACCCCCGCCACCGAGGTGATCGATGGCCAGATCAGTGCCTCTGACGCTCAAGATCCCCAATCCGTCCAAGCTGAGTCCGACCGCATCATTCAGGTCGTCCGAGACCGATCCTTGCCCGTCACCATCAAGTTTCCGCAGTCTCTCTCCGGACAAGGAGTCTTCATAATCCGGGATGAGAAGAAGCGAGCTGCGTGCATTAGCCTCCTCGAGACAGAGGTCCCTCGCATGATCCGCTCCTTGACATCCGAGAACGCCCACCTGAAGCCTGTGAGCCTGTTGCTCCAGCAGGTCGTCGAGGGCGACACCAAGAACCTGTCGATATTCGTGACCAAGGGTGGAAGAGCCGAGTTTGTCAGCTGCGCAGGGCAGTTCCTCGATGATGCGGGGATCTACCGGGCGAGCATCCTCGACTACGCGCGACAGGAGGAGCTGGAAGCGCAGTACCGTGAGACGATCGACAAGATTGCAGCGCATGTGCACAAGCAGGGGTTCTATGGACCCATGGGCGGGGACATCATGACGGACAGTGACGGTCAGCAGTATGTTGTTGACATGAACGTACGGCTGACTGGTGACTACATGATGGGTCCGCTGAGGGGCCATTTCTACGAGAGGAGGGGACTGGGGCTTTCCTACATCATCAATCCTCTGGTGGTTCTGGGAAACAGGGACCAGTTCCAGGAAATGTTCGCCAAGGAGCTGGAGGATGGCCAGATTATCATTATTGGGTGGATCAGGGGCAAAGGGGGCCGTTCTGGGACGCACGAGTACAGTGTCTGTTCTGTCATTGTTGGAGGGAAGGGCCTGAAGGACCTGTTGCAGCTTGTCGACAGGATCAACGCACTGGCTCTGGCAAAGCCCCAGTAGACGTTGCTTCTTGGAATTTGCTATTTGTAGCATCTGCTCAATTCTTTTGATCTGCTGAAGTTATTCTAGTCACATGGTAACGAACATTCTTTGAACCATGTTGACACGGGCGATGGTAGCCTTTGCAAGAAGACGTTGACAGATGACAGCTCATCAAGCTCCCTCTCGCAGCACTGACCAAGATTGACCATTCTAATGCCGTCTAAATTAAATGCTCTTTCCATGATGAGAAGAACTCGGCATCGCCACTCGGTTCCGTGGCATGAAGATGGTGAGCTTCCGCATAATATAGGCGTGCAAACGAAGTATGGTGAGATCCAAGGCAATTTTGTTGATTATTGCTTTCCTTTTCGACACAAGTTTCCAGCTCAAATTCCTTTCCCCTCTCGTTGTTCCTGTTCCATAGCGATTTGAAGCTCGCTCAACTTAAACGTTCTCCAAGCCCAGAGATCGAACACCCACTCGCCCAAGAAAGAACCCCACCAGACGAGGCTCGACATGCCTCCATAGTAGAACCAATCCGGCCTCCCGACCCAAGTTCTGAATATTCCCGGGACCTCCACCTTCAATGCGTCCCCAACTAACCTCCTCGCAAAGGTGGCGGTTGACATCGGCACCGAAGTTGCCTTTTGTGAGAATCCCAATCGGGCCTCATACAGGTGTCTTACCCTATCATAGAGGCTGTCGTCAGGTAAGTGACCCTTTGCGGATGAACCCATGTTACTTTTCACCGTCCCCGCCATGACTGCCATGACGCGCACCCCAAAGGGGCGCAATTCGGCGCGTAGTGTGCGGCTATAAGATGCCAGAGCCGCTTTCGAAGACGCATAGACTGAACCGAAAACATACGGGACGAGGGCTGAAGCAGAGACGATGTTGATGATCAGACCTTTTGTAGGTATGAGGAGAGGCGTGAAGGCGGCGACCATGGCCATCGGGGCGAAGACGTTGGTTTCATATACCGTACGCGCCGAGCTTAAAGTGATGTCTGTGGCTGGGGTGACGAGTCCCCGACCGCTGAGAAAGGCTGCCATTAGTCTTGAAGTCAAGAAGATAAACCAAGGGAGACCTGCGCGTTATTGACAAGAATATCAAGTGTGCCATTTGTGAGATTCTGAACGGCGAGCAGACAGGCGGCGATGCTCGCTTCGTTGGTGACGTCGAGATGAAGCGCAGTGAGCTCGTTTTGGGTAAGTTCCTCCATGAGCTGTTTGTTGCGAACCGTGGCAATGACATGAAAACCTGCCGTTCATCAAAATGTATTCTTGCAGTAGGACATCTGGAGTCGTTCTGTACCCTTTGCACGGAACTCCTTGGCCACGGCGAAGCCAATACCACCCGGGGTACATCTTGACAAGTTGATTAATACACCCACTCAACTGAGGTCAATAAGGCACCTGGCCATCAAGATCTCTTACCCGGTGATGAGGGCTGTCTTCTGTCGGACTGCCATTTTCGAACGACACTGTAGTTAGGCGAACAAAATATTCATTAGACACCCATTCGACACAAACGAATCTACAAGATCTGACCAACGGCGCGAGTAGCGACAGCTACAGATCCTGGGCTAGTTGCAACTAGGGCCCGAGAAGATGAACACACATGCTTTTGGTAAGCCAAGAGAAGTCTGTCCATGTTGGGACTCTGCAAGCGCACGTTCCAAATTCCAACTCGTAAGTCAACCTGCAGTGGTCCTCGCTTGTGCCAAGGCAGCAACCGCATACGATCTCGCTCTTTTCCCATCGCCAGTCAGATAAACCATGCTTGCTTGATGAAAACGCACCCATGCCTATCATCGCACACCTGTCAGCCACACGCGCGGCAGAGCCCTGTTGGTTGTCATGCAGATATGCTGCAATGGCTGACAGCTACCGCCGATCACCAGTTTCCAGGATCCAAATCCCTGTTGACAACTTTCATAGCATTACCCCACGCCAAGGGTAACTAATTGCCGCGTTAATCGGCGATCAAGATGGTTATCTCGGTCGTTGACCGATGGTTGCAATCCTAAGATCTGGCCCCTGTCGTGGGATCGCTTGGAATTCTCGGCTTGCATTCCAGCTAATTCGGCAATGGGCGCAACGAAATGCTGGACACTAGGTTCCCCCATCAGATCGCTCGAGTTTCTCTTTACGCCATTTCAGGCTACTAGAACCTGACGCAGGAGGCTAAACGTGGCGCGGAGGTCGTTGGCCGAAGGCCAGGACAACAGTTGGCGCCGTAACAGCGTACACCATGAACATACCCGGTATTTGTTGTGCACAGAACGTCACGAAAGCAATACATATCATCAGAATCGCTTTGTAGACAGAAGGAGAATTATTTTGATATATCGGGGACTTCTTGAAGCCTAGATAGACAAATGGGCGTGTCTTGCAAACGACGAGTTCGATGCTCGGTTCTCCACCTTGACCACATTCCAGCCCCTATTCTAACCCCTGAGCAGCATGAATCTGCTCCGCCGTGATACCCAACCTCAAGCACATTCCCCGGAAAACGCCTCCCTCCAGTCGAAACAGCTCACTCGGAGTGCCAATCTCTGCCACTTGTCCCTCATCCATGACACAAACCCGATCGTACCATAGTACGGTCCTCAGCCGATGCGCAATACATAGCACCGTCTTGTCTCGGAATGCTCCCCTCATTGTCTGTTGAATCCCATCATCTGTCTCAGTATCGAGAGCAGATGTCGCCTCATCACAAACGAGAACCCGACTTCCCCTGACCACCACCCGCGCCAAACCCAAAAGCTGGCGTTGACCCAGCGACAAGTTCACACCCTCATCCTGCACCATGTCGCTGAGATGCAACACGTCTCGGAGCCCTGCTGTGCGTAGCGCATCCCAGAGCACCGAGTCCGATGCTGTATCGAAGGGGTCGAGATTGCTGCGTACCGTGCCCGCGAAGAGCGTTGTCTCCTGTGGAATAATGGACAGCGCGCTCCGGAGGTCCTCAAGTCGGACCTGGGAGATATCGATGCCGTCGACGTGGATGCTACCACCAGAGAGCCCTGTCAGGCGAAAGACGGCGTTCACGATGGAAGACTTGCCGGCACCCGTGCGGCCGACGATGGCGACGTGTTCGCCGCCGCGGAGAGTCAAACTGACACCTCGTAGGGCTTCGGGCAGGCCGTCACGGTACCGCATGCGGACGTCGCGTAGCTCGAGTGCCCCTGCAGTAGGCCAGCCTGGATTGGTCTTGTGTCGAGTATCATTATCCGGCTCTTGAGCAAGAGCCGTCGCATACGTATGCAGCCGCTCTGTCGAGTTCATGGCGCTCTCGACGTCGGCCCATTCCCGTACGACGACCTGCATAACTTGCGCGGCACCAAGCACGAGGCTGAGAACCAGACCAGCAATGGCTGGGTTTTTCTCTTGGCGATCGACTATGACAAGAACACCAATGGCGATGAGCAGGAGTATGGTGACAGCATCCTGCCGTAGGCTCAGCCATCTCTGTACGGCTATGGTTGTGAAGGTCGCGCTGTTGACATCGTCAACTGCGTCGCAGATTCTGCGAGAGAGAATCGGCCCCATGTTGTAGGTTCGAAGCGTCGATACCCCGGAAAGACCTTCCATAAATCGGGCATAGACCACAGAGCGGAGGACTGATTCGTGTCTTTTGACCTCTCGGGCAGTAGCTCGGTAGTACAATGCAAGGAAAATCAAGACTGCCAAAACAACCGCGACGGCAATGGCAAACTAAATCGACAATGGTCAGTTTCTCGGTCACTATTGATCAACAGGATTAAAGGAGGAATCCATACCCAGTGGAAGTATGCGATGATGAGTGAGAATATGGCAGTCAAGCCGCAGAGAGAGAGCATGAACATCCGAAGTGCCTCTGGCAAGGCATAATCCATAGCCTCCACATCGACCGAGAAACGGTTCATGTGCCGACCCAGGGGCGTCGTGTCAAAAAGCGAGATGGGCGCCCGCAGCACACGCAACACTGCCCTGTCCAACATTGACTGACTAGAGCGAATGCAACACAGCCCCAGGACGATACCAAAAATCGAAAGGAACAACACCTGGCCGCCTGCCAGGCCAGCATAGATTCCGATGTAAGTGTCCCGAGCCATGCTGAAGCGGTCTGAGCTCCACCACGCCAGCCAAAGTGAGGTCATCACAGTGGTGCCCTGGGCTAGGATGACCATTGGAACGCACAATGTGACCAGGAAAACGCTGTGACTCCAGGTAATAAGCGCGCCATATACCCTCCAAGATAGGGAGCGGCTTTCTCGATCCTCTTCCCGGATCAGTTGGTCTTCTCCCTTGGTCTCCGGAGATACCGGGAAGGAGGTCGCGGGATCGCCTACTGTTGACCTCGTCTGACTGTTTAACCCTGCATCATCAGCGCTTCCTGAGTTGGTCTCCCTGACTATGTGGGCGAATTCGGGCTCTGTTGCCATGAGGTTGTCATACGTGTCAATGCTGCGGACCTGGCCATGGTGCATCCACAGAATGCGGTCACACCGATGCAAGACCTTGACATCGTGCGTGCAAAGTATCCTCGTCCGTTCCTTCATTTGGCCGCAGATGGCATCGTCAAAAATAGATCTCCCAACATTTGCATCAACGGCGCTGAGAGGGTCGTCGAGAAGCACGATATCAGCTCGTGAATACATGGCGCGTGCAAGACTGATCCGCTGTTTCTGCCCACCAGAGAGTACGACGCCGCGCTCCCCTGCAATAGTGGAATCGCCGTAGGGTAGAATTTCGAGATCTCGAGATAAAGAGCATGCGTGTAGGACTGACTGGTACCACTCACTGTCGAAGGGGCGACCAAAGATGATGTTGTCACGCAGAGTAGCGTTCTGCATCCACGGCTGCTGCGGGCAGATGGCGTGGGATGCGCCCCAAGTGACGCTGCCAGATGTTTTGGTCATGTCACCGACTAGAGCTGACAGTAGTGACGTCTTGCCCGAGCCGACAGCTCCCATAACGGCCAGAAGCTCCCCTCGATGTAAAGTGAGCTCGATATTCCGGAGTGTGAAGCCTGGCTTTGATCTCTGACCCAAGGGCAAAGAGACCACTGTTGCGCCATCCTCGATTGCTTCGCCATCATCGTTGGGTTTACTGTCGTGATCCCAGACAAAGGTGGCCTTTCGAACTTCAGCAGCAGCCTGGAGCTTGGAATCAATGGGGTGATCCCGCTGCTCCTCAGACAGAAGATAAGTCTGAATCCGCTGCAATGAAGCCCAGCTGTCGATGCTTCCTTGAATGCAGACCGGCATGTAGATCATAGGCATTCGCAGACTTGTGAAGAGGGCGACGGAAGAGAAGACAATGGCAGGCGAGAGCCCAGTTCCCGTTAATGAGTAGGTGACAAACGATATCATGGCCGTCATGACCGGTAAGGCCTGTGAAAGGGCAGAAACGGCGCTGCGGACAGCCAGGTAGGATCGCAGCTTGTGTGTCTCTTCGCCGCGCAAGTCTCTGATTTGTCCAGCAAATCCCTCCCACCAACCGAAGTACTTGACCGACCGGATTCCGCTGAGGATCTCGTGCGTTCGGGAAACCCGACTCTGGGTAAGTTTGTCAATGACCTTCCTCTGACGGAAGAGCAAGCCAACAGCCGTGATGAGGACCCCAAAGCCAAGAACGAGGAGACCCAAGCCGGCAAGAGCGCTGACGCCCAGATTGACAATTACTATTGAACGTCAGTCGCAATCGTAATTTGCCAGCCACCTGGTGCTCCTGTCAGAGAAGAAGGACGACCCACGCAGTGAAACAGCTATTACGAGCGAGATCGGTGCAGTCCAGCAAATATGAATGCCGCTTATTGCCTTGTCGACACGGGAAGCATCAACCGTGAGAAGGTTTGTGATACGCCCTGTCGTGTAGTCTTCCGCTTGCTGTGATTCGTTTTGGTCCTGTTGGTCCGCGGAAGCCGCCTTTTCATCCTCAGAAGTGGTGCTTGACGAAGCTGGATCGTCGACACCACCTACAGCTGGCTTCTCTGCGAAAGCTCTGCCTCGCCCCAGGAGGCTTACAGACTTGTTGAACAGGGCTGAGGTCAGAACTGCACGACATTGCCCACCGATGGTTGCCATGAGGTACATGTAGTGGTTATGGGCAAAACTCTGGAGGACCATCATCGCCACAATGCCAACCAGGTAGGCTATCCCATGTGCGAGAGGCGGACCAGGATCGTTCTTCAGTCCAGCTTCGTAAGCATCCATGGCGAACTGGATCAAGTATCGGAGAGTGTATGGTGTTGTGACAAGAAGCACGTCGGCGACCATGCGACATACACCACCGATCCAGAATTGTCGCTTGAATGTGGTGTACAAAGCCCAGAAGAGAGGGAATTTGAATCCGTTTTGATTGTTGGTATTGAAGCCATCTTGCACTTCTGAGGCCACATTAAGGGCGCGATGTTTTGGGTTTATCAATGGAATGTCTTCGGGCTGGAGGGGCTGGCGGAATCCGATCTGTTCAGAACAGTCAGTCTCCGTCAAAATAGGCCCCGAGCCATTAACTCGAAGGGTTACCTACTGCAAGAAGGCCAGATATCCACTGGAACACGAGTCGATTTGGGAGTGTCGCTCCATTTTCTGCCGACGCAGCTCGATTTTCCTTTGCTGAAGATGATTGATCACCGGCAGTGCCTTTTTCCGCAGCAGCATGATTGATCGTGGCACTTTGCGAGCTTGGTGGCTCTGCTGGCGAGGTCTCAGTTAATTCGACTGCGTCCTGGTGGTGATCAAGCCTGGTATCGGAGCTCGTCTTTTGTCTGACGCTCATCTTCGAGAAAAGCTCTCTGCTTCTAAGCAACGTACAGATGAAAGAACAATATTCGATAAAGTTCGAGACCTGTGCTCTAATGCTGGACGCACAATATCATGGGTAGGTGGACAAGTCTGAATGGAGCATTAGGATGTCAATGCCCATGGTGGCCAGGTCTCTTTCGATTCAGCCGTCGGTGCTTGTCTCGCTGTTGGGACAGCACACATAGCGAGCGTGCCGTCGCTGTAGTGGCTATCGTCAGCCCAGAACGCTGTCTTGATGGGGGGGCTTGGGTTCCGGTAATCACAAGGCCTTGTAGCATGTCAGCTCCAGCTCCAGGTCTCGACCTGCTTACATTTCACTGTCAGCCACCCCATCTTGCTTGGTCCTGCGACCGACAACATCCCCCCACTGGAGATCGTCACCGCAAATGAGGGAAATTGTGGTCTGTGGACCGAGGACACAACGGAAGCTGGCGGTCTTGATGTTACAAGCTCATCTACGTATGTATGGCTATGGACGTGACCTATATCCAACTGCACCCTCATGAGAGGAGCCATGCAATTAGTAGACAGAAGCAGAATAAAACAGAAAATCTTCACGTATTTGCCTCTATTCCAGTACAACCTATTCGTTATCATCGGTCTCTCCAGTAACACACATACCCTACGTAATCGAACAGAATGGCACCTCTCGTCGAAGTCAGCACCACCCTTCATGACCTTTACTCTCTCGACGGTGGCAGCAGTGAAGATGTCGCCCTCGTCTACGCCTTCCCACACACATCGTCCCTTGCTGCATCTGTCCCCGTATCTGTCAAATATGCCTATATGGCGCCCAGGGTGCCCAAACTGGGTCCAGACACGATGGCTCGCTTTTGCCTCGGCTGCATGGCGCAGTATTACGGCTTCGTCGCCGGCCCCATGGACCTTCACCTCTTCGACGTCGACAAGACGAAGCTCGAGGTCGCGTATGACAGCCTGAGCTGGAACAAAACGGTGCCGACCCATCGCGTTGACGCACAGCGTGTATTCGACGGGCTCGAGTCCTCCCAGCGACCCAGGCTGCACTTTGTCGAGAATGCGAAGCAACTTGCGACGGTGAACAAGAAGAAAGCCGTCATCACGCCGGTCGACTTTCTCGAAGGCAAAGACCCGCTCGTCAACCAGGACGCCCACTGGGACCTCTTGTCGAAACGCACGCTGGCTCTTTCAGAGCTACCCAGTCCACCGACGCAGGTCATCGACTCGGTGCTGGGTCCCGGGCAGACGAGCGACACTTCGCTAGTCGAGGATGAAATGGCTCGACAGCTAATGCCCATTAAAGAGCATCAACTACCCTTTGTTGTGAAGCTTCCCATGGGTCTCGGCGGACATGCCGTCTTCATGGTGCGCGATGAAGAAAAGCGCCAAAACTGCCTGGAAGTCCTGCGTGAAGCACTGCCCACGATGTACGGAATGATCACGGCCGACAACGAGACGTCGCAGCCCGCCAGCCTGCTGCTCCAGGAGGTGGTGCCGGGGACTTCGGCCGGCGTCTCGTTCTTCGTGACCAAGGCCGGACGGCCCGTTTACATCAGCTGCTCTGAACAGACGCTCGACGAGCGCGACTACTGGGCTGGCGGATTCATGGACTACTCCCGCCAAGAAGCGCTGGGCGAGCAGTACGGCGCCATCCTCCGCCAGGTGACCGAGTACGTGTACGCCCGAGGTTACTATGGGCCCCTCGGCATCGACGTGATGACGGACGAGAGCGGACGACAGATGGTCGTGGATATGAACATCCGCCAGACGGGAAGCTACACGCTGGGACTGATGAAGAAGCACTTCTGGGAGCAGCGCCAGCTGCCGATTGGGGGATTGCTGTGTCCGCTAGCGGTGCGTGGCGACCGCGATCAGTTCGAGGAGAAGTTTTCTCGTGAGATCGAGGATGGAACTCTGGTGATTGCTTCGTGGTGCCGGGGCAAGGGAGGTCCTGGAGGCATGTTCGTGTACAGCGTGTGTGGCCTCTTGATGGCAGGGGAAAGCCGGGAGAGTCTCGGTGACTTGTTGGAGAAGCTTCAAAGCATGAGCATCAAGAAGTAGTTTCAGGCACCAATTCACGGTTCACTGTTGTCGATTCTCCATCTGTAGCCTCACCAAGCAAGCTCGCTTTCAGGTTAAACTTGTCTTGAAATCCAGTCTCTGCTCCTCTGTATTCTATTGTGCTCTGTTGCATGTTCACTGTTTGAGGCTTGGATCCATCACACTAACTGGCTACTGCTTTCCTAGCCGTCTCGAGCTCGTAATTCCTTGAAGACATCAAGCAGTTTGCAGATGCCCCATTTTCCGCGTGGGGAACAACCCCGGGCAGAGCGGCAATGTTGGCATAGTCGGCCGATCATCACTAGGCCTGGGTAGCCTGGAGGTCGTGGAGACAACCCCTGAGAGTGCTGAGGCTAAGCGCGGTGTAAGCCGGCTGGGCATCGGCCCCAGGGCACGCCGCTCGCTTCGGGGGTCGTCAGCCTGGCTGACTGACTGGCTAGGTAATCATGGTGGCCAGCTAGTGCACCATCATCAATCCTCCAGAAATGGGCTTCCTTGATGGGGGCATTGCACATTGGTCACCACCGGCTTTCCTGGAGAAAGACGATTCGACTTGTGAGCCCCGAGGTCAAGTTCACTTGATTGCTTGTGAGTCTTGATAACCAAATCACATTGTTGGGTGAACGGAACGAAATAATCTTCGCCTCGTCCCCTGACCTGACCCGCCAGTATTTCCACTGGGTTTCCTTGCCCTTCAGTACCTAGGTACCTACCTTAGAAAACAGCCAGCCTTAAGACGTTCATCTCGAGATCTATTCACCCCATCACCGCTTAAGACTTCGAAGACGTCATCATGTTACTGCAGCCAGAGTTGGCTCTCGTTCCGCTTGTCCTCGCCATCGTAATCTCCTTATTCAACCAACTGGTGAGAATTTGGCACAACCGTGTCTTCGCCGCCTCCCATGGCTGCCAGCCGCCGGCCGTGCTTTCTCGTCTCGACAATCTCAAACAGCAGGCAAAGGCATGGAAGGGCCGCACATGGCTTGAGATGTGGTGCCACCGCTATGCAACTGTTGCGACCACCTTTGAGAGCGCGTCAGTCAGCGTGGACAAGATCATCTTTACCGTTGATCCCGAAAACATCAGAGCTATTCTTGCGACGGACTTCAAACACTTCGATCTCGGCGACAGGCGGAGGAAGCTGATGGGACCATTAATCGGGACCGGCATCTTCACTTCGGACGGTGCAGCCTGGGAGCACTCTCGAGTACGTACAAGTTGCTTGCTTTGAGGCGGACATCCGATTCCGTCCAAGTACACAAGGAGCTAACAGGTGCAGTCCTTGATCCGCCCAACTTTCACCAAGCTTCGCGTATCGGACCTCTCAGTTTTCGAGTCTCACTTCCAAGACCTGCTGGCTGCCTTACCCTCGCCAAATGTACATTCCAGCCTCATTGACGTCGACCTCCAGCCCCTCTTCTTCCGCATGACTCTTGATTCAGCGACCGAGGTGCTTCTTGGGCACTCTTTTCGATCACTTCTCGATGCGCCAGGGTCCCCCTCCCTGCGCTTCATGGAAGCCTTCGACTATGCTCAGCACAAGGTCCACAGTCGTGATCTACTCGACCGCGGCCTCATGAAACCCATAGGCCTTGTGTATGCCTTGTTTCAAGGCCGCACAAAGACCAGATTTGATGAGGCCTGTGAGACAGTACATTCAATTTTGGACGACATTATTGCGGACTTCCTCGTCTCGCAAGATCGCCATGCCTTCGACACTGAGGAGGTGGAAAAGCCCAAAGATGCGAAATACGTCTTTTTAGAAGAAATGGCGAAGTCGACTCGCGACCCTATCGAACTGCGCTATGAGATTCTCAACGTCTTGATTGCCGGTCGTGATACAACGGCATCGCTCTTGAGTAATGCCTTTTTCATGCTGGCAAGACACCCTGGCGTTTGGTCTCAGGTGCGAGCTGAGGTTCAAGAGACCTTCGGCGATAGGATGCCGGAGTACGAGGAGTTGCGTAACATGAAGCAAGTCAGGAACCTGCTCTACGAATGTAAGTCTCAGGCCCCCTGACAAGATCACGACCTTAGCCTAGTTAACACCGACAGGCCTTCGCCTTTACCCACCTGTTCCCTTCAACTCCCGTTGCGCCACGGCGAACACAGTTCTTCCTCGTGGAGGCGGCGCTGATGGGCTCGCCCCAATCTTCATTCCTGCAGGCAAAGCCGTTAACTACCACGTATTCGCTATGCACCGGCTGCCGCAAGTGTTCGGCTCTGACGCAGAGGAGTTCCGGCCCAGCCGGTGGGAAGACCCGAAACTCCGTCCTGGATGGGGATACATTCCGTAAGTGTGATCGCGATGAGCGTGGCAGAACTCTCTATTCACCTTCACATCCGCAGATTCAACGGTGGTCCGCGTATCTGCCTTGGACAGCAATTCGCCCTGACAGAGGCCTCGTATACCGTGGTTAGAATGATGCAGAACTTTTCGTCCGTTGAACGGCGTGACCCGGAGCTGAGGTGGACGGAGCATGTGGCACTCGTCACGAAGAGTCGAGCGGGGACGAAAGTTGCAATGGCGAGGGCAACTAAGACGCCAACAGCAGAGTCGGCTTGATTAGCCTCGGAACGCAATGTAGACTTACAATTATAAATGAGGGATGGCTTCTACATTCAAACACCCTAAATCGATTTCTCGCCACACCGTACTGCTGCATCTCCGTGTATCGGGCAAGACTCATTCGCATCGCGTTGAGTTGCTGGTTCAGCATCCTCGAAGGCTTGGACAGCTTCCACCTCCCCATGGACTCTAGCCGAACGCTTCTTCCGAACCGTACTTGACCAATCCAAGAACCAGAAACAGTTGCATTTCACATGTAACGCTGATTGAATCTGAGACTTATATCTTAAGATTGACATAGGTAGTAACGAAAGACAGGTCATAGTAACGGTCAATAACGATAGTTCATTTACATAGTAGCATATTCCTAACAAGAATATCATCCTAAGCAGCAGCAGTGACAGATGCAATGCGATCCTCGGTGCGGTATACCAACTTTTGCCCGCTGATCTTCCCCTTTCGCATGAGCTGGACTCCCTCTAAAAGACCTTCGAAACCCCCCGATTCCTCCCTAATGGGGTGTGACTTCAGCTCGCCGTTGGTGAAGAGCGGGTGAATGTATGGGAAAAAGTTGACCGCGAAATCCCGTGCCTCGGGCTTCCCTTGCGTGCCAAAAGGCTCCGGCCAGCTGATGGGTAGACCGCGCATCCAGGTTGCAAGCACCCAGTCAGGTGCAACAGCGCGGCGGGTGGCGGTGCGCTCGGGGTACGGCTCAAGACCAACATCTAGCGCTGTTAGTTGGTTGTTCAAAAAGCGGCGTTGGATGGCCTTCTTTGGCAACATACATTTGCCTCCGCACCGGCCGAGGGCTTGGTAGCATATTTTCATGGTGCTCTCTTCCGTGATGCAGTCCAGCGCATAGTCCAGAGCATTGCCAGTGAACGCCCGAATGTCCGGCCCGCAGTTGGCATCGTTGTAATCAAAGCAAACATCAGCACCATATGACTTCACCAGCTCGAAGTTCCGAGGCGAGCATGTCGTAATGACACGAAGACCACAGCGCTTCAGAAGCTGAATGGCCATTGTTCCCGTAGATGTGGCGCCACCGTAGACGAGCACGTCGAATGGCTCTTCCACGGGCTTGGCCAGCATCTCTGACGACAGGCCCAGGGAATGAAACAGTGCCATCCCTGACGTCGCGATGCGGAGGCCCATTCCGGCACCGACCGCGAAGCTCATGTCATCAGGCATTCTGAGAGCCATGCCTCCGTCGATGCAGACGTATTCTGCGAAGGCGCCACTTTGGGGGCGCAGGCCTTCCATGCCTTCGGCTGCGCCGGCGACACGGTCGCCTATCTTCAGACGACCGGAGGCTGCCACGTCCTTTCCCATGGCGACGACTGTTCCAGCAGCATCAATCTAACCCTTGCTGTCAGTTTGCAGTTCAATCCCCGTTCAACAACTGACTTACACCGTAGGTCGCCCCTGCAGCCACAAAGGGCCCAACCATCTTGGTGTCGACGGGGTTGAGACCGACATGCTCCGTCTTGATTATGACACAGTCGTCGAGAATTGGTGGCAAAGGCACATCATCGCGGATGCAGTAGTCCAACTTGTCATTGGCGACGATGGCGCGTTGGGTTTTCGGGAGGGTAAGGGATACCGCCATGGCGAACTCAAAGAACTGCGGATTCGAATTGTCAAGCATAGGAAATCTTAGGACATGTGAACTCCTACTGGAGGGCTGGCTGGCATGGAATGGTAAGTGGCCTTCTGAAGAAATCTCGACTCCTGTATCTAGTTTGGCAGTCTCGCACCTTGTAACTTCGCGATTGAATCACATCGATGTGCTTGACGGAGGCTACCATGTGACCCCTGGTCAACACTTGCGCCTTGGTTCTTGGGTGGCGCCTGTGAGGTGTGGTGGAGTGCCGGCAAGTGATTCTCTACCTGACAGAATGCAGGCGTTAGGAGGATCCTGAACCCTGACCATGCATTTACAGGGCCCGAGTTGGTGGCTGACAAGCATTACCCCGCTGTAGAGGCCTGATCTTGGACGAGTACACGAGCCCCTACCACAGCTTCTCCTCCATTACCCTGTCGGCCTCGCTGGCTGACTTGACATCACAATCTGTATACGCAAGGTCAGACGTACGGGATGGCCGATGGACGGTGTGACCGAGCCTGATACAGGGTCCCCTGTCTGGCCTTGGTAACGATCCTGCTGGTTTCCAACTGGCTATTGCATCATAGACAAATTGCCTTGACATGGTGTGGGTAATCGTCAGCGATGGCGTGAGGATGGAAACAAGTTGGTGTTGGAGGGTGATTCCCGACTGCGCGAGCAATAGAACTTACACTTGGCGCTCGAGCACAGAAGGGAGAGCATTTACGTAAGTTGTGGCATTGCTGGAACAAATTAGTAGCCACAGGTAAAGCTGCCAGAAAGTCAGAGAGCCCCGTGAACTGCAATCACGGCATCGTGAGAATATCAGCCCCAAGCCTCACAATTCAAAATGGACATGATTACTCCCCTCTTCAACCTATCGGTTTCGTCTGTTTTCGTAACTTCTGGGCTATGGTATTTCACGAAGAGATCACTCTACTCATGGTCTGATCCCAAATTCTACGGCCTTTTCTATTTGACATGGCTTGTACACTTCCTCGCCTGGGCATTCTACCGGATCATCATCCGACCGAAGCATCTGTCTTCACTTAGGCACCTACCAGAGCCGACTGTAGGTTAACATTGAAGTAATTCTCCATGCCAACATGCTGATTGTGTCCGAAGGAGGGAAGAAGTTGGTGGAATGGTTTCGCTGGCAGGGCGTACTGGGGGATGAGAGGTTCCGCGATTGCTCAATGGCAAGTTCTTCACTTGGAACATAAGTGGCAGATACCGAACTTGAACTGACATTCTGAATGAAGGCAGAACACGCTTGATCACAAAGGCTTCTTTCGCTATCTCGGCATCCTCAACAGCGAACGGCTAGTCTTCACCTCCGTGGGCGCCGTCGTTGAGGTTCTCGAGCGAACCAACGATTTCATCCAGCCTGAGCTTCTGAGTCTTCTTATTTCACCAGTCATCGGACGCGGTCTCGTTTTACTGAACGGCGAAGAGCACAAACGACAGCGCAAGCAACTGCTTCCTTCTTTCTCAATGAAACAACTTCGTCACTTGCACCCCGTCTACTGGGAAAAGGCCGTGGAAATTACGAATAAATTTACCGAAATCATTGAATCATCGGAAGCGGCGAGCGGGTTCTCGGAGCCTATCGAGATAGACCACTACGCCGGTCTCGTTGGTTTAGATGTCATTTCAAAGGCGGCGCTAGGCGTCGACTTCGAATCGGTCAAGAATCCAGACGGGGAACTCGTCCGCAACTACAGGGGCACATTCGAACCTACCCTCATCTTTCAGGCGATGGCTTTCATGCGTCTTCTCCTGCCTCGATCCATCGTGGAGAGCCTCCCACTCAAACGTGTCAGAGACGGCAAAAAGGCCATCCATCTTTTGAGAACCGCCTGCCTTGACTCTGTCCGGGAGAAGAAAGCATTGATGGAAAAGGGCGAGCTTGTCACCAACGACATCATCAGCGCTCTGATTCGAGATCGCCAAGTTTCTGATGACGAGGAGCTCCTCGTACACATGCTCATGATGCTCGGCGCTGGTCACGAAACCGTCGCCGTTGGTCTGACTTGGGCTGTGTACGAGCTTTGCCGTCAGCCTAGTCTTCAGCATGGCATTCGCGCAGAGGTTCGCCAGCATCTCCCGAGTCCCGATTCTGGAGACGTGCCCAGCACTCAGGCCTTTGGCGCAGATAACATGCCTCTCCTGCACGCTTTCCTTTCCGAGGTATTGCGTTACTGGCCCCCTGCCCCTCAAATCGTTCGTACCGCCGTCAAGGACACCACTGTTGCTGGCGTCTTCATACCCGCGACCACGAAGTTACAGCTCTCCATTGTGGCCTTCAATCGCGACCCGCAGAACTGGGGCGCCGATGCGGGCTCATTTAAACCGGAGCGCTGGCTGGATCGTGACCTGGACAGTGGCACAGTGACCTACGACCCGACGGGAAAGATGCTCAACAAGCACGGCTTCATGACTTTCATACACGGCCCACGGGACTGCATTGGGCGGGTCTTCGCGCGACAGGAGATGCTCAATGTGCTCTCTTGCTGGATTGGTCGGTTTGATTTCGTTTTGACCGAACAGTTGTATATGGAAGAGAAGAACATTGCGATCTCGGGAGGCGGACTGACCTCGAAGCCACTTCATGGTATTCATGTCCACGCCCGTCGTGTTCCCGGCTGGTAATCTTTGACTTTTCTTCATGATGGGCTCACTATGAGGCAACTAATGGGACTGGGGCCGGGAATCAAAAGATTTGTGGTGGAATTGGTTGCCAAGTAGTGCTCATAGTGGTTCGTCTTCATATATTCACAACCCGGGAGGCTAGGCCTCCCGATCGATACCATCTGAAGTCCAATTAATTTGATGGCTGTAGGAATGAACCTGATTTTCCGAGTGCCGAGGTTAATGCCCAAGCAGAAGTTCCTCCGAACCAACAGACCGGAGGACAAGTCTGTAAGAAGAATAGGCCCCGTGATTCTGCAGCTAACAACATGGTGGTGTGGCTGCCCCAGCGCCATGGTAAGCCCTAGGTCCAACCAAAAGCCTTACCATAGCCAGGACTAAGTCGGCACGATTGCACCAACATGCACTGCCCTACTCATGCCAGGTACCGGACAGGACTGCGCTAGAGCCGGTGCTAGGGCAAGCGAGACGGGAAGATCTACTTTATTGAAAGGCTAGAACCTCGTACATCTAGATGATCGTCAAGAACTGTGTTGACTTTTCACCAAGACTTCATTCCCCACCATAAGAAGCAAAGCCCATATGTTTGAACGCCATCCCAATGCACACATTTATCGTCTCTACATGCTAAGCGCTTCGTCTTGCGTCGAGTAACGCACCCATTATGGTCTGCGCAACCTGATCACAATGCAAGCCTTGTGGTCCTGCAAGCTCTGTAAGAAGGGTCCAAAGATGAGGAGCCTGCACCAGGTTTGTCAGTATCGCAGTCAGATCAGTATTGTGATGATATTAACTAGTGTCATACCTCTTCTTGGATTCCTGAATCCATTTGCAGCGCTGAATCTCTCGCGAAGGCCGAAGGGGGCCTCCCAGCGCCCTCTCTCTCCGAGTCGTGGGCCATTGCCTGATCATTTTGGTTCAGGTTCGTCAATTCTGGAGTTCCAGCGAGCCTGTCGAGCTCCTCGACGCATACTGTTGCTAGAATGAGTTAGATTTTACTTTGACTGCCTCGTGACATTGACACATACCAGCATTCTCCATGATGCCCTCACTCAGCTTTCGTGACTCCCATTTCGGCCATCGCTTACTTCCTTCCTGCAGGTCTTGCAGCAACTTTTGCAGCCTTCGGCTACGGCTCGCCCGCTGAGCAATCTGGGGTAGACTTCCTTTCTCAAACGTCGTTGTATAGTAAGCGGCAACCATCTGGTCAAAGTCCCGAAAGCCTGCCGTCCGAGCTGCTTCGAGAATGGTTTTGAACCTCGCCGTATCTGTAGTGGTATTGTTCGCACGATCGACTTCCATGTACGAGCTAGCCGAGGAGGAACTTCCCGCATCGAAAGCGGACATAGAGGCCATTCTGGGCGACTCGTCCAGCAAGGGGAGGGATGAAGAGGCACCAGATCGACCAGGGCCGGCGCTATTGCGATCCGCATCCGGAGATGACCACGAGTCGTTTCTTGTGAATCTGTTAGTAACAATTGTCGCAACGATGACACGCAGCGTGGAGCATATCTTATACACGTACCCGGATGAAGTCATTCCGCCTGAATACCGCGTCTGCTCCATGCTGCCTGCGCTCGTACTCCCATCACGTCGCTCGGCACGTCGTGTCTGAGACCCTGGTGCCGCTGTTGGTCTGTTGATTACTTGAGAACGAATCTCCTCGAGATGACGAGCGCATGGTCCGGTAACACCGTTACAGGTACAGCCTGGCTTGGGTGCAAAGAAGTGTGAAGCAGGATGCTGATTCTGTAACGCGTCGCCGTTGGGAAATTGGAACAATAGGGGGTCGAAAGGGGGCCATGTGGGGTTGAATTTCCCCGTCATGTCGTCAGCCATGATGGAAGCATCCATGGCCTCGGGTGAAGAAGATGTCTGGCAAAGGATAGAAGACGTATCGGGCGCTGGCTGAGGTTGCACTTCGCAAGCTGTAGACGCAACAAACATAAGCTGCTTGTCTCCTGGCTCGTTCGTGCCAGCGCTTTCAGGTGCCGATGTTTCTTTGATCCGGCGACCTGTTGATTTGTGAGCTTCACTTCTCTGGTATCCTCAGCTCCTTTCCCCTTACGATGGTTACGCTGTGCAATGCGGTTCTGGAGTCTGCCATTGTCCAGCCTGTAAGTATTCCTGACTCAGTGTCCATGCCGCCGACCAGCATGATGAATGGGTGGCTTCAAGCTCACCTCCGTCTTTCCACAGCTCTGGGGCTTTGCGAACGGCCTGTCTTCTTTGGAGCTTTCGATGGAGCTCCAGATGTTTCTGTTTCGCCGGACATTCCCTAAAGCTTCGACATTCTTGGGAGATCGAAACAAGCAATAAAATTAAGAAGCGAGAGAGCTTTAGAACGTGTAAAGACCATAGATCTCGAGGGCCGGCAGAGCTCAAGGAGGCTTCAAACTAAGCCCTCTGGGCGCCGAGCGGCAACTTGGCTGACGATATCTCACATGGAAGGCTAGACGATCTGCAAAGGCCCCTCAGGGGCCCTGGTTCATCTCCACTACACCAATTACCACGTAGTCAAGATTTCCAAGGACGGCACCGCTCAATCAAAAGTGTCGTAGAACGAGACCAATGCACGTGGATTGCCATCCCATCCTCCCAAGACCTCACGTTTGAGAGCTTGCGATGCCGAGCCGCCGGGAACTATCCGTCCATCCTGAAGCGGCCTCGAGCTGCATCGGCTGGCCCGAACGTGGTGCGTTGTTTGGTTGTTCAGTAAAACAGACTGTGGGGGCTGCAGTCGCATGCCACGGTCACAGACGAGCACATCATTTTCCGGCTTCTCGAGTTCGGCATGCGGAGGCCCCGTGCGGGGAGGATGAGGTGTGGACAGAAGTCCCTCGCAGGTACTGTACAGGGCGTATCTTGACAGATTGAGTGGGATCAATTGACGGCATACATCAAGCTGATTAAAGCGAGGACGGTGCGCAACCGAATGATGCATTTCCAGCCTGTAAGCCCACCAATGGGCTGCTACTGAGGTGAGCTTGCTTGCTCTGTACTCTTGCGCAGACGTGACCTCGAGCAGTACGGTAGAGACACATCCAGGTTTCAAACGCCGTGAATAACCTGGATGGATGCCGAGTACCCATCAACTTATCCATTGGGAGGCATTCATGATCCTGGTCTCGTCGTTACGAGATTCATATCCTGCTGGCGCGTGGCTATCTTGCGGAAGTCCGATGCCCCTCCACACCAAGCAGTCAACCCGCAGATTCCTCGGTCCCGAATCAACAAAGAGTTCAGTATGGCTAGGCATGAAGTAGTCCTTCTTGGCTCATCAAGAAGCCTAAGTCCATGCGTAGTGTCACAGCTCACAGACTGGGCGACGACTCATAATCTGCAGCAAAGATTGAGACCATCTGTAATCTTCGAGTTACCCAAGATTACCAGAGTTACATCGCAAACCCCTCTCATTGCCGCCGGAGTAATCCGTTCCCCCGGCTCTGTCGGGCTGCTGGTTGGCCCCTGGCCATGTGGTAAGGTGGTGCGGGAAACCGTAAGGCGTCAGGCTACAAAGGTCAGCCTTCGGCGCGGCACGCTTCAACCCATCTTTAGCGCTTGTAAAATCAGGAAGGTCGACTGGAAGGATTCTAGATCGTGCAGATCCGGGAGACCATTGTGCAAGGATCGGCACTGGTGCTTTCGCGTCGTCAGCCAGTGGAAAGTCGGAATCCTTCAAGCTTCCGCCCCGCGAATTTAGACCAGAGCGGGAAGCCATTCGAGGTGCGGCATCTCTGGGCGGCGATAGAGGATCGGTGATCAACATGGACATCGCTCAATTGCTGGTTATTTACCCTGGTGGCGCAGGTTCCATCATCAAGAAAGGGTTGTTTCTCGATTCACGCCTAGCGTTGCCCCCCCCCCCCCCCCCCCCCCGTAGCAGATCGAAATGGCTGTGCGGGAAGCTGTCGACCAGCTTCACCCCCTTGGACTGCTTTCCATAGTTGTCGTGGGCTCTCTCCTTTACCTGGCTGCTTACAGCCACACGGCCGGTCTGGGCCATGTCCCTGGCCCCCTGTTAGCGCGCTACACGAACCTACACTCTTGGATTGAAGCCCAACGGCACTGGGGATATAACGCTTGCTACCTACGCAAATTGCACGACAGATATGGCGACATCGTCAGAGTTGGACCTCGTCGCGTCAGCGTGTGTGACCCGGACGCGATTCAGGAGATCTACGGCATGAAAGCCTCTCTCAACAAGGTGAGGCCGCCAAGATACCGACCAAGGCACGATTTGATCCTTTGAGTAAGCTGACAGTAGCGTGCCCTGTCTAGTCAGAACTTATCCGCGCAGCCCAGCCGCTTGGACGCGGGCCCGACAACCTCTTCTCCGTGCGCGACAGCAAGCTTCACAGTCAGATGCGGAGAACTGTCGCCAATGCCTATTCCGTGTCGACGATAGTGCAGTACGAACCACGCATCGACGACACACTCCATCTGCTCTTCGACATAATAGGAAGATCTGGACCTGAAATCAATATTGGGAAACTTGTGCATTACTGTTGGTTCCAAATCCTTCCTCGTGATACTTCCCATTGAACTAACACAGCTCGAGATGTCTATGATGTTCAGGGCAACATGACGTACGGCGAGCCTCTAGGGTACCTCGAGAAGGGTCAAGATGCCGTTGGTTTAGTCAAGCAAAGTATTACATGTTCAAACTCGATCCATATGATCACAAAGCTGACGTGCCAGCGCAGCCAAGATGTTGCATCGATACATCACCTTGACCATGCCAATGCCCATCCTGCATGACATTGCCAGCTCCATGGTTCGTCTTTTCAGCGCTCACAATTACACCGTATTTTATCGACACTCCCAACAAAAGATCAAGGAGAGGATGAGCGAAGTCACTAGCAACCCTGTCCAAACCAAAGACGCCGAGACCGCCCGCAAGTCTGACCTTCTGGCTCATTTTATAGCCGCGCGCGAAAAGTATCCAGCAATGATGACGGATGATCAGATCACCACACACTGCATGGTCAACGTTGTCGCTGGTATTGGCACCTCGACAACGTCTATCCTGAATGTTCTGAAATACATGGTAGCAAATCCGGCCGCCCAGGATCGTCTGTACCAGGAGCTACGGGAGGCCAACCTTAGTTCCCCGGTAACATGGCGTCAAACCCAGACACTTCCATTCCTCGAAGCTTTGGTGCGTGAAGGCATCCGTCTCCGTGCGCCCGATGGCTTCAACCCCAACGGCCGCGTTGTTGGGCCAGATGGGCTGGTGCTTCCTGGAGGTGTGGTACTCCCTGCTGGCACAGTCGTAGGCATCAAGCCTAGCGTAGCTTCGGTACAGGAGCGCACCTTCGGCGGAAAGCCATATGAATTTGACCCAGAAAGGTGGTGTAGACAAGAAGGCGAAACAGAGGAACAACACGCCAAGCGCCGGGCAATGATGGACAGGGGCGACATGTCCTTCAGCGCAGGTACCAGAGGCTGCATCGGAAAGGGAATTGCACTGATGCAAATCTACAAACTGTTGGCGACATTGGCCTTGAAGTATGAGGTGAGTCCAGCAACTCTAAGCGCATTGCACAATGAAGTGAGACGCCTGCGCTGACATGTGACGGCAGATAGTCCCGGCATCACCAAACATCGTGCTCGACAGCCAATACGATCTATTCTGCGCTCTTAGAACTAGGCCCTAGATAGCGCCTCAGGTTCCTCCATTTGAATTTTAACAATTACTTTATATCCCAATAGCCAGGGCAGTCACCTTTGAAATCAGATAGTGATAGAGAGCTTACTGTTTACGATTGGTCTTGTATGGCCATGTTCGTGACGATGCAGAGTGCCATTGATTGTTAGGCGCATATCCTCCACCAAGTTAAACCCGTCGACCGGCCGGAGATGATTGCTTGTCGACTCATGCTGGAAAGATAAGATACGCACAGGTGACTTTGACTTGAACAACGAATGCGACCGTTGGCTGCGCACGCCACGTTTCATTTATACTCGGTAATTACCGGACTTAGCTTCCGTGTTGCTTCTAAAGACGGGAATTGAAAAGTGCCAGGTCGAGTCGGCGATAGCGGAGACGGAGAAAATGCGGTGTTCGGTCTCTATGCTGCTTAAAGCCGGGAATTGGTTTTAGTTGCAATGACGACAAGACTCGACGATCACTTCGTCGCGAGTATCAGTGGTATATAATAACCCTGCTAATGCTCCAATCAATCCCTTCTTACTCTTCCTTAAGCCATCAATTTGACAGTCGACCAAGTTTGTAAGGTCATTAAACCAGCCCAACTCGATACGCACGCGGCAGCCCACATCATCCGTCGAAGTTCATTATGGGGTTCCTCCAGAGCCAGCTCTTCAAGACTCTTCCCTACCCAACGGAATCATACCTCGGGAAGACAATCATTGTCACCGGAAGTAATGTTGGTCTAGGAAAGGAAGCCGCTCGGCATTTCGCTCGGCTTGGCGCCAGCAAGCTTATTCTGGCGGTTCGAAGTCAGGAGAAGGGGCTTGCGGCCAAAGAAGACATACAGAGCACCACCAGTTGCGATAAAGAAGTCATACAAGTCTGGGATCTCGATATGTCCAGCTACGCCAGTGTCCAAGCATTTGCCCGCCGCGTCGATGCCGAGCTTGATCGCTTGGACATTGTCTGTGCCAACGCCGGCCTCGCCGCTTCAGTGTACGAAACAGCCGAGGACAACGAGAGATCGCTGACTGTGAACGTTGTCTCGACATTTCTTCTCGCAGCACTGTTGATGCCAAAGCTGAAGAGCACAGCTGCGACCCTCGGCGTCCGTCCTACCTTCACCATTACCGCGTCAGAGGTCCATGCATGGACTGATCTACCCCAAAGGTCGGCCCCTGAAGGGGAGATTTACAACACTCTCAACGACGAGACCAAAGCTCAGGAAGCTATCGGAACATATTATCCCATTTCCAAGCTCCTCGAGGTGTTTGGGGTGCGAAGCATCGCTGAGCGGAGCCCCGCCTCGACATTTCCAGTCACGGTCAATTGCGTGAATCCCGGGCTATGCCAGTCAGAGTTGTCTCGCGGTATATCTGGTTTTGCAGCGATACGCTTCGCCCTTCTGAAGACGCTTATTGCTCGGACTACCGAAGCCGGCAGCAGAACGATTGTTCACGCTGCATCTCAAGCGGCTGACACCCACGGCCAGTACATGTCGGACTGCGAAGTCACACCACCAAGTGACTTTGTGACCAGTGAAGAGGGAAAACAGACTCAAGATCGAGTCTGGGCTGAGTTGGTAAGGAAGCTTGAGGCCATAAAACCTGGCGTGTCAAAGAACTTCAATTGAAGGCACGGTTGAGCTTTCAATAATAAATAGTTTCACAGCATACGTAAAGGGGGCACCAAGATATCACAGCCAAATTTGCTCGTTTTCCTTGATCACAAAGCTTGTTTTCGAAAGAGTAATCAATTAATATACAGGTGAAATCTGATCTAGCTAGTCTTTTTTTGGCTACGTTGAAGATGAACTTCCTCTGCTCTCATGCAATGGGTGCATAGAAGCTGAACCTCCCCTTAGGGTCGTACTTGTGCTTCAGTGCTTGCAGGCGCTCCTGGCGCCATTCCTCAGGGCCATACCAGTTCTTCGGCTCTTCGTTTCCAAAAGCGTAGTTGACGTATGTGTGAAGCTCATCACGTCCAGTGCCCTCCTGGATGATCTGTCGAAGTTGATTGCCGAGGTCGGCGGCCTTTTGGTCGAGCTCGGGCCCCGTTGACATGTAGGAAATCAGAGGGGCGAAGAGAAGGTTGTCGCCTCGGAAGGCGAAGGCCGTTGAGTCGCTTTCAATTTCCTTGACACCCTGAGTTGAATACCCCTCGAACATGAACAAAGAGTCGAAGAACTCAGGGATGGAATGTGTTGCCTCGGCGTACAGATCATAGGCCTTGCGTTGGGCAATGGGGTTGTACTCCTGGAGGTAGACTGGGAAACGAGGGTTGTTGAGACCAATCTTCTGGCAGGGAAAAGAGTCGAGGGCAATCCCGACCCAGCCAGCGAGATCATGGTAAGTCCCGACATCAGGGCGGACTTGCAGCGGCTCAAGGGCGTGGAACGGTGCGGTGTACTTCGAGTCAACCTTCTTCACGCCTTCCTGGATAATGTAGATTTCCATAACCGGCTGAATGACTCCAGGTCAGGGGTGTCTCATTGACATAGCGGGGACAGAACTTACTCTTTCGGGATCGAGGTTCGGGTTGTTAAACCAGTACGACCAGTTGATGATGTCAACGGGTTGGGTGCCGTTCTTGAGGAGGTACTTGTTGGTGGCGTCATAAACAGCTTCAACCTTGTCTCCGGTGAAAACGATCGTCTCGATGGCCCAGTCTGTGTGGACGATATCGTAGACCTTCGAAGTGACTGAGGTGATGATACCGAAGTTGTGACCAGCGCCCTTGAGGGCCCACCAGAGGTCTGAGTTTGAGTCGACAGTTTGAAGACTTCCGTCTGCCAGCACGATGTTGAAAGACAAAACTTGGTCGGCGATTAGGCCATGATGACCCTGAAGCCATCCATGACCACCACCAAGAAGGGGTCCGAGATAGCTGACACACTCGCAAGTGCCAGTCACTTCTTGAGTTAGCTGTGTTGTCCAAAATTGTAAAAGAGAATAGAAGAGGAGATGTACCTGTCTGCTTGCCAGCAGCCCACAGACTGTCAGTTACTGTCTTTGAAACCGTGCCACCTCCAATCTTGGCCGTCTTCCCATCCTCGGCCACTTCAACACTGGTAAGCTGCTCGAGGTCGATCTCGATCCCGTGATCCATACGTCCCAGGGTGGTGAGGGCGCCATGTGCAGTGTTGAAGGCGAGAAAGGGCACCTTCTTGTAATTGGCAAATTGGACCTGCAGGAATTCTTGTTAGCGAGACGTAGCAGGGAGTCCTAGGTGAAAGCTTCTTACGGTCTCCGAGACATCCTTCTCTGTGCCAGCAGACACTACCAAGTCGACCGTAGGTGCTTCGAGGTTCGACCATCGAGTCGAAGCGATGATAAAGTCGTCCGATCCAGAGGAGTATATCTTGGCCTTACTTGAGAGCCGCTTCGCAAAGTTGGCCAGCTCCTTGTCCTTGGGACAGCTTCCTCCGAGCCAGTCAGGCCCTGCGGCGGTGCTGCGCGCCGTTGCGGCTGCAGACAAGGCGGCAAGAGCCGTCAGAATCTCAACAGTGAAACGCATTTTCGGCTGGCGTAGAGTTATGGCCGGTCGAATGGTGGAACAAACAGCAGGCAAAAAAGTATAATTCGTAAGGCCGAATCCTCTTGAGCGCGGGTGGTCAAAGGCGCTACACTCGGGACGATCGTCCTGTGTAGCCCGAACCGGAGGGCGCAGGACTCTTATTTGTCGCGGATCCCTGCAGGGGAGAATCAGAATCCATTGTTGGTCGGCCAGCAGATGCAGAGTGGCACAGGTGAATCTCGGTCTAAGACCAAATGCGTACGGTGGCAGGCCTGGTTAGACGCGTATGCTGTCTGGTCGTCAAGCCTCCTGGTGATCCAGTTGATGCATTGCACCCTGGAGCAGTGGCTGCAGGTCGACAAGGCAGGTGTATTACTGACTAGTCTCATTCAGGAGGGTCCCGACAGGGGCACACTTGGCTTACATGTACCCGCAAATTGAACGAACATAGGCAGTGCATTAGTGAGGGTTGTTGTTGGCGCTAGGGCTACACGGTGATGCTGCATTGAAGATATTTGCACCTGCCTGCAGCGTCATCGGGTCACGATTTGATCGCCCTGGAAGACACTCGAGCCAGTCCTTCGTGATTCTTGCTAGATTGGCACCGCGTTACAGTCCTCGACGGTAAAGTGAGAGTTCCTGGAGGTATTGCTCTTCCCCAACAAGTAACCTGCCCTATTAGATCTTTCATGCCAGAAGCTCGCAGTCCGAAAAGCGTAACGCTGAGCCTTGCAGGTCGAGAACTGATCACCCGATAAAATCAGGGTCGAGAAGGGAACAGTAGCCTGTAAAATGGTCGGAGGCCTCCATGCGACTTCCAGCTTGTCGCCTCACCACGGCATATAAATACCCATTCTAACCTAATTCCAGAATGAGCCGCCTCAAGCCGCTCTTCGTTTCGCTGGCGAGGCGTCGGACGCAACATGATGTCCATTAACACATGTCTGCCTCCACGACATCGAAGTTTGAGCACGATGAAAAAGCGGAGGGGGCGGGCCAAAGGCGGAAGGTGGATCTCCCAACCCCTGACTCTGCCCTGGAGCAATGACTCCGCACTGCGAAACATCACGGTACTCCATGGCGGTGGTTCGGTGGCGGCGCCCAGACATAACGGGGGCCGATGGGCCTCGGAAGAGTGGCCGAGACTCACGCCAAGGCGCGGTATTACCTTGCCGCCCCGCGCCGTGGCCTTGTTCCTGAAGAACAGGGATAGGGCTTGGCATCTTGTCGTTGCCCTTGCAGGGTGCCCAGAGCCTTGCGAAATTGCGCACCATTTGAGTTTGACCAGAGTAGGTCGAGTCATTAGAGGTTCTTGAGGCACATGCCGGCTCTGGATGTCCAGCGTTTGCCAACGTGCTTCGATTCTACCCTGCACGCCATCGACAGTGGCCGTATCCTTGCCCCTGAACTGTGACGAGATGCAGCCAAGCTACACCTCCGGCCGTACTCCTTGATCAGGATAGTCGTCTTACGTCTGCAGGTCTGGCCTGGGGAGCCTGCGGTGGCGTATTGCCACACCAATTAGTACGTATCTTGCGGTTGCTGGTCTACTACTGTCGTTCTTTGGCCTCGGCTGCTGCGTAGCTCTCCCACTTGTTGTCAGTAGAGCAAGCCCGTCGCTTTCGCGGGTCATGTAGTTCAGCAGGATCACATGACGGGGTTCTCCTTATACCCCGAGGACCCCATGCAGTCGCCTCGGACTCCAGACTCGGATTGGTAGACTGTACATGTTGACACTCGAGTTCACCACGGGTTTGTAGCTTGAGGGCTCGCTCGATACAAAATTTTGCCTTCAGACATACCATTCGTTAAGTCCAAAATGTCGAGCAACTCTCTTGCCGACCCTGAGGCAGCGGCTGCGGCAGCTGCTGCTGGCGAGGCTGCTTTTCGGGAATTCGCCATCGAGCTTTGGACGCTCTTCGGAGTTGGAGCCTCGTTTACGATACTGAGAACATATGCTCGAATAAAGGCGGTAGGGCTGGCTCAATTGCGCCCCGATGATTATCTAGTTTGGGTCGGAATCGTTCGTGAAACCATCCTCCCTCGTGCTTGGATTCGAATTACTAGATCTAACGGGATCATTTCCAGATTTTCTTCGCAACGCAAGCAGCGCTGGCATACAACGTCGTGGGCTTGGCTGGTGGCATTGCCAACAATGGCATGTCGCATGACGAAAGAACAGCACTGTCGGTCGAGAGTAGGGAACATGAAATCAGGTGGGTGGCTCCGATCCGGCGCGATGGCGAAACGAGAGGTCGACCAACTGACATTGGGTGCTCCAGGGTAATTGGCTCCAAGATCCAGGTGGCCGGATGGACTATCTATTCAGCACTCATCTGGTCTCTGAAGCTGTCGGTCTTGTTCTTCTACCTTCGGCTCACGGTATGTTCTCGTGGTCGACCTGCGTGGGCTCTGAAGCTTGCCGTGGCATCCACAAACTAACCCAGCGCAGGAGGGCCTGAGTCGACGATACCGCATTCGTGTTTATTTAGGCTTCTTTCTGATCGTCGGCACTTTCATTTCATCCATCATGACGATCTTTCTCGGCTGCCGACCTTTCCACAAGTACTGGCAGATCACGCCGGATCCTGGAAGTAAGCTTTCTGATGCTGGTTCAATACGGACAATAACTGACAGATATTCCAAGACAGTTGCCAAGCTGCCGTGTCTCTTCCGATCATCTGGGCCTCCTTCGCTGCCAACGTTTCGACAGATATATACCTGCTCCTGATCCCACTGCCACTGCTTTGGGAATCTAGCTTGAGACTCACAAAGAAGATAGCATCCACTGTGGTATTGGGTGCGGGAATCGTAGTCTTGATCTGCGCGACTCTGAAGAGTGTCTTCGTCCTTGTGGTTGGTACCCACTGCAAAAGTCGAAAACATTACTGTACTAACGTATCTGAAATAGGACCCTATCAACGGCGCGCAGCTTGCTGGTGTATGGGGCGTGCGAGAGGCCTTCACAGCCGTCATCACGACAAACCTTCCGATGATCTTCCCTCTTCTCAAGACATGGTTCAGTCCTTTATTAGGGTCTGCTCTACGGTCTTCGAGAAAGACATACAAAACACCCAGCGGATTCCGAACCATCGGTGGTGGAGGTTTCAGCAGTCGGGACCGCCGCGGCCCTCCAAGTGCCAACCCAATCACGGCGAACATGACCTTCAACGAGAGTGAAGAGCGAATCGTGTCCAATGTCAAGTTGCAAACGATGAAAGTTGGTGTGGGTTCTGGTGCCACAGCGCCACCAGCAAGAGGGATTATTGTCTCGAATGAGGTCGAGGTGACGACCGAAGACAGGAGTCTACATGAGAAACCTCATCCACAGCGCGTTGGCGAAGCATGGTAGTTTATAGAATGAGACTGTGGATGACAATTTGCTACCCGACGCTTGGTTGTTTCGGTCGAAGTCCGCTGGCTGTGGTCACTGGTCTAGTTGCATCTGCCGTCACTCTGAAAACGAGATCACAAACTGCATTAATGCTCCCTAATCAAGCTAGCAGCATGCTCCGCGAGACCGTAGACAGTGGCTTGTAAATTCGCGCGCGGCAGGATCGGGATGATGCTCGCGTCACAGACGCGTAGGTTTGAGCAGCCGTACACGCGCAAATTGGCGTCCACAACACCCCCAAGCTCTCGTGGCATCATGGAGCACGTTCCCGTAGGGTGATTGGCTCCGACGGCTGTGCGCCGCAAGTAGTCCTTCGCCAGCTCCAGGTCAACGAATGATGATGGTGCACCAGGGTTGCGTTTTCCACTGATCTTGATGTGGCTGGCTAAAGGTTCCGACGTGGCAATGGTCTCAAGCCGACGGAAATGTCGCGCCAAAACTTCAATGTCCAGGGGGTGGGTGAGGTGTTTCGGGTCAATGGCAACTTGGCTTGGATCGGTTGTCGCTGAGGGAGATGTTATGTGTATCGAACCTCGTGAAAGCGGGTGGGCCAGGATCAAGGCGACAGAGAAGTAGTTTTCAGACCCAGTTGGAGGGGGGGCCATATTTCCGTCGGGTTGGAACCATGCAAAGCCGGGAAATGAAAGGTAGCAAGCAGAAGCCTCGTCAGGGGAGGTGAGAACAGATCGAACGAAGTTCTCGTGGGCTTCGGCAAACCCAGACGTAGCAGTGGTCGTAGATTTGATCGAACCACGCATATGCTTCGACAAAAGCTGATCAAGATCGGACTTTCCTTCGACGGTGTTTATGCCCGGGAAAGGTAGCTGCGCGACTGCATTGGTTCCACTGCTTGCGAAGGGACCAGATTGCTTGCTGTAAGCGGCCATCGCTTCCGCGATGGCGGCTTCGTCCTGGCGAGCGATAGAATCCATCGTGTTCAAGCTCTCGCTAGCTTCGAAGCTGATGCCGCACATGATGTGATTTTGTAAGTTCTCCCCCACATGCTCATTCTCAACCACAACTTCCAAGCCCAGGCTTTTCAATCGCTGTGGATCACCAATCCCAGAGAGTTCCAAAATTTTGGGGCTGTTCACAGCTCCGGCGGCGAGAATGACCTCTTTGCTAGCTCTTGCTAGGCATGTCTCTCCAGCCCGAGCGTACTTTACGCCACTTGCCACAACACTACCTTCGGTAGAAGTGTCAAAAATGATCTTTTCCACCGAAGCCTGGGTCAACAGAGTCAAATTCTCTCTTTGACGAGCTGGGTCGAGATACGCGTTGGCGGCGTAACTCCTCTGCCTGGTCGTAGGATCGATGGAGTCTGTATTTTCGAAGGCCCCTGAAACACAACCTGTGAAGGCGTCGCCTATCCCGGCATGCCCGAGGTTGGCTAGAGTCTCATACCAGAGCTCGGACCACTGATTATCGGGGTCTTTTGGCAAGCTTAGCTTGATGGGACCACCGCCGTACTCAGCTTGGGATGGTAGGGTGTAGCTTTTGGCGAAAGAACGAGCAAAGTCATCCCACTTCCACCCTTCGTTACCGAGATTGGCCCAAGCATCGACATTTGCTTTGGAAGTCGGAGTAAATGACATTCCGTTGATGGCGCTGGAGCCGCCGAGCAAGCGGCCTTGCACAAAGGCGAGTTCGCGACCACCGAGGCCAGCCTGCCAGTAGAATTCCGTCAGTCCCGAATGCCACTTTCAGTGTTCTGGATGATACTCACTTGAGGGGTGGTTCGAAAGCCCCAGTTGGCTGATGTGCCCAGTAATGTCGGCCACATTGGTGGAATAGCAATACGAGGGTCCGACGACGAATCTCCTCCAGCCTCGAGGACAAGTACACGGCTTGCTGGGTCCTCAGTTAATCGAGCAGCCAGCACCAGACCAGCAGTACCCCCACCGACAATTACATAGTCGTAGAGATTGGAAGTGGCCATGATTGGACTCGAGATGTTCACCAAAGTGTGAGATGTTCTAAAGTGTGGGGTGCGTACGATATCAATCTGAAACCAAAGATGAACCGGGGCAAAGAACAACGAGAACCATATGGGGTGGGTGCGGAATATATCCTCTCAGGTCCATTTGCCAGGCTTTCTACAGGTGCCCCCCAAGACTCTTCATTCGACCTGGGGCAGGCAACTGCAGCCAATTTCAGGCGCTGTGACGCAATACAGACATGCCAAGGGAGGCACAGAACAACCTGCTTAGAAAATGAGGGATTCAGCCACCGCCTTTTTTCTTGGGAGTATCTTGGGATTGTTGGATTCCTTGTTTCGGTGTAGAAAATAATTCTCTCCCAAGGATCTGGGCTGTTCAAAGCAAGATGACGTATTTCTCGACTGTCGACTCATGCCTTGTATTCTCAGTTTTGCCTTGATCTTACCGGCCGTCGATACCGATGAGTCATCTATCATATCGAGAATAAAACGGGTTGGCTGTGCTTACAGTAAGTGGGTATATTCAATAGGTCCTGTTACATACCTCTAGAAATCGTCAACCTTCGGGTATGTGGGATCCCCGCTCGCCTGCTATATCGGTGGACATATCTCACGTAGCGTAGATTTGAAGCATCTCATTGCCGCCTCTTCTAGATTCGTAAGCAAATATGAAGGAAGCCAGAGACGACGCTAGCCCTGGTGAGGCTTGGTGATACCAGCAGGTCTGACCCACCCACATATGTACTACGTTTGTGGTCGTTTTAGTATTGAAAGACTTTACGCATGTATCACAAACGTGGAAGCCTGGCTCTCTAGTCAAGTAAGGCAGTTCATGGGTACGATGGGCCATACCATAAACCACACTCGAATGTTGAGAAGTCATTGGATGAAACTGGGCCGAAGTCGCCGCGGAAGCAGTGAGGCAGTGAGGACTGAGGTTGGCACTCCCCTGCGGGCCGAAGCTGGAGGTCGGTTTTTCAAGAGGCCAGTGTGTATAAATTCACCGCCGAAAAAATCGATTTCAAAGATTGGTAGATCGCCGCAAAATCTTCCCTAGCTGCGGAACGGCTATGCATCTCGCCCGACCACGCGGCCACCGAGATTAGTACCCAGAGCAATGAACCTATTACATTACCTTGTATGGTGTACAAGCAGCATTGGCAAATTTTCCACTAATTTGTACCCTGGACTTCGGGCACAAGGACATGAACGCTGAAGGTCCTGTTGGATGCATGAGATGAGCTGCGTAGTGGCCGATGAAGTTTGACAAGCGGCTGTCGAGCTCCCCCGCGTGACCCCGGTCTTAACCGGGATCTTGACCACACACCACAATGGTCAATTGATGCATTAGCGCTTACTGTACCGAAACAGCTCCATATAAGTAGCACTGTCGGGCCCCGGCTAATGTGGTCTGGAAATGCCTTGATCAACTCCGCAATGCCGGCATCATACCTCGAGTCGGTGCTCGTACTATTGCGGGTCAAAACCCCGGTTGCACACAGCGAAGGGCCCTCTTCTGGTTCTACAAGAACCCCATTGGTCCCGGAAATTGACACATCTGATATCTTGACACTTCCAGATGGTCGAAAGCTCGGATATGCGCAGTTTGGTCTTTCGGCTGGTAAACCTGTCTTCTACTGTCATGGGCTTCCAGGCTCCCGTGTCGAAGCCGGCCATCTCCATGAAGCAGCCTCACATGTTGGCGCGCGCATCATTGCAACAGACCGTCCAGGGATTGGATTGAGTTCTCCTCAGGCCGGCAGAACAATTCTCGACCACCCGAAGGACTTGGAGTGTCTTGCTACGCATCTCGGGCTGCAAGAATATGGGGTCTTGGTACGCCAAAAGATGTTTACTTATCCCACTATGACTACTAATGATAGTCTTCTGCACAGGGGGTGTCGGGAGGTGGACCATATGCACTGGCATGCGCAGTTTCAATGCCTCCTGAGAAGCTCAAGTGCGTGTCTGTCGTGTGCGGCATCGGACCGCCTGACATCGGCATGAGCGGCGCTGGCTGGTTTCATTGGCTTGGGTTCACGTACGGCTGGCGCTATTTGCCTCGCCTTGCAGGATGGTTCTTCCATTGGCAGGAACACCTACACTTGTCAGACGAAAAGCGTCTAGAACGATTGCTACAGGAGGCGAAGAAAAACAGCGCGGGGATACCTGAACAAGAGCATGGGATATGGGCAGATCACGAGATAGTCGGCCGCATGGTGCTATCCAGCCGACAAGTTTATGCCCAGGGAATTGATGGACCGAGCCACGACGGCCACCTGGTTGGTACAGAGTTCGGGTTTCGCATCGAGGATATCCGCTCCGACCTCCCTGTACGGCTCTGGTACGGAAAGCACGATACATTCGTCCCTTTGAACCATGGCGTACAGATTGCCGAGCGACTAGGGGACAACAAGTATCTCAGGGTCGAAGACGACACGCACGCAAGTATATTCTTTCGATGGAGGAGAGAAGTGCTCGTGGACCTGATCAGCAACATGTAAGCTACACATCCATACAGCGCTATGACAACAACTCCGCTCAATTTCAGACATCCAATACACCTTCTTTTGGTTGAGGCATGGGTTCACGTATACTAGTCTTGCCATGCCTGAGTGACTGTCCCTCACCAGCAGCAACCTCGTCTGCGAATTGCCGAATTCTCCCCCATTAGCGTTCCTGCCTTGATGATGGTGTTTTTGCATTTCCATTTTGAGCTTTCATTCTCACCCTGTCCTGTCGTATTTACTTCCAGATAGACATTTTGCTACAGTTGCGGACGGGGTACATTATGTCACGAACATAGGAACTTCCAAGACACCACCACAAGCAGAGTGCTAAGATTACATTCGATGAAGTCAAAGAGGGGTCATTGCCCGCTCAATGATGTGACCGGCTGAATCTGTAGTATTTAGCCGAATCTTGTGAACAACAGAGTCGCGCGGGTGGATGTGGCTCGTGCAAATACAGATCTAAACCACCAAGACCCCCTACATTACGCGTCAGGGCCGTACTGGGTTCGTACCTCGGGTGCTCAATTTGCCGGCTTGGGGCATCATGGCAGAATTGATACTTCCGCTGGCGACCGATGCATCTTGCCCCTGCCGCCACAATCAACATGCAGTAGCTCCTCCGTTCTTGCAGCCGTGGGCAATCTGCAAGACAAGACGCAGGGATTGTCTCCTTCGCTTGCCCCCTGCATAATGTTCCAGCGCGATTGTTGGAGGAATAAAGTCTCCTGCCTCGCTGTCCCATGACCTTTCACATTGTGGTCTGTTTCAAATCTCAAAATTCAATCTTGTGGGCCTCGATATTGTTTCTGCGATGCTTATCAAAATCCCCCTCTACGTAATCACTTTACTTCTGCTTGGTGCTCAGAGCCAAGGATCAGGGCTTGAGGGCCGCACTCCAACGCGACCGTCTTCCGGATGTAAATGCGTAAGTAAATGTAAGAATGCCGAGATAGAGATGCCTTGGGACTGAAAGTGTCCTTCTCATATCAGGTTCCGGACAACCAATGCTGGCCTTCTAGGCTTACCTGGAAGACATTCAGTGGACTCTTAGGTGGCCGGTTGGTTGAAAATAGCCCAGTTGCGCAGTCGTGCTACGATGGACCAGCCAAGGACCCAACGGAATGCGCCTACGTCTCCAAGATGTGGTCCGATCAAGACTTCCAGACGGAAAACCCCGTCGGTCGACCGTACCCGTATAACATCACCTGTGCGCCTGTCGACTACGATGCTGGGCAAGAGCCCACAAGCTGCAGCCTGGGGTCCCTCCCCAGATATGCTGTCAACGCGACCACACGACGACATATCTCTTCAGCACTCGCATTCGCCAGCCATCACAACATCCGACTTGTCGTCGCAAGTACCGGGCATGACCTCCTCGGCCGCTCTGACGGCTATGGTAGCCTCGAAATCTGGCTTCGACACTACCGCAACGGGATCAATTTTCAGACGACGTACACTCCATCTTCACGTTGTTCCAAGTCCGGATGGTCCGGCAGTGCGATTCACATTGATGGTGCCTACCAGTGGCGGGATGTCTACGAAGTGGCCAAGAAACATAATGTCATCGCGGTCGGCGGTGGGGCCGTCTCGCCCGGCGCTACCGGAGGTTGGCCATCAGGCGGCGGACACGGCCCCGCAACGCGCAATTACGGTCTCGGTGCGGATCAGATTCTCGAGGCTGAGGTCATGCTCGCCAACGGGAGGATTATCACCGCCAGCCACTGCCAGAACACAGACCTTTTCCGTGCCCTCCGCGGGGGTGGTCCAGGGTATGGCATCGTTCTCAGCATGGCCATCAAAGCACACCCGAACGTTGACGTCGTGACGGCCCACCGACTGGCAATCGCACCCCTCGAGGAAACAGAAACGAATTCGGCCCTCCTCGATGCCGTGGCTGTTCTTTTGCAGTCCTATCCCAGTATGAGCGACGCCGGGTATGCTGGCTATGCCTACTGGTTTCGTAACTTCCCGGGCCCTTTCATCGGCAATGCCACGTCGGGTTATACGCATGGATTCTGGACCATTGGCAAGACACAAGTTGAGGCAAACGCCGCCTTCGCACCTGTGCGGGAGGCTCTCGCTCCATTCAAGGGCCGCCTGTTTGTTCACGAAAGCTTTTCGTCATACACCGACTATTGGTCCTTCTACGAGACCGAGTCCGGCCTCTACGATCCCACTGGCGATACATCGGTTCTCACATCTCGCTTGATTGACAAACCTGCTGTGTCAAACTATGAGGAGGTTCGGCAAACTGTTGAGATTGTTAGTGGTTCACCCGAAGAGTTCGCCTCGAATGTCGTCCTGCTCGTCTCAGGCGGCCAGGTCTTCAAGGACGCAGTCGATAAGACCTCGGGCCTTCACCCAGCATGGCGAACGTCTCCTTTTGTGCTCGTGACTGGCCGTTCTGTTTCCAGAACAGCCAGCAATGCTGTACGGAAAGCTGTCAATGACGACATCACATTCGTCAAAGGAGCTGCCACGAAACGTTTGGCCCCAAACACAGGAGGGTACATGAATGAAGGCGACAGGCATGATCCTGATTACATTGAGGCATTTTACGGCCCAAACTACGCAACTCATCTGGCAGCGAAGAAGAAGTATGATCCGACTGGAATGCTTTACTGCCCAACCTGTGTCGGTGCTGAGGCTTTCATTGAGCAACCTGATGGACCACTGTGTAGGGTATGACACTTAGATACGTAGATAGCCTCCAAATTCTGCCAGGCCGCCTCATATCACGGATTTCTGGGTAAAGTGAGGCTGTAAACACGCCCACGACAAACGTGACACGTGGTGCTCCATCAACCTCTGGTGTCCAGCTCCTGCCCAGAGTCAAGGAAGCCGAACGCCGCTTGCTCCTTTGGCCGCTTGCTCCTTTGAATGTTTCCGAACAGGCGGGCTAGAAGCTTTTTTCAGCGAGCCATTTGCTTCGTGGCTCAACAAAACTGACATTGGTCTTGAATAGGAGAGGTCTGCGGGAGGCCAACCTCAATATCTGAGGAGAACGAACGTGAGCAACGATGGCGTCTTCAGGCTGTTTTAGCTGAATAAACTGACAAAGACGTCTTTGATCATTAAACAGATGATAATTCCCTTCTTCAGCTTCTTGGGCGCTAGTTCGTCTCGACGATGGGCCGCCGGACGCACATTAAGGCTTTCCAGTCTTCTTGGCCGACAGACCGTTGATCCCGACATGCAGCTAAAGTCTCCATGTTTGCCCGCGATGTGGTCCGTCATTGGTCGTTTTACGTGCTCTCGGCGACCGAGAACATAGCAACATCACCTGGGCATAGACAGAAAGCTGCCTGACATCCAAATCGACCCCCTATTCCGCTCCTGATATTCATTGGTCTACTGATAGTCATTTCTTAACTCATGGATGCGTGATGCATCACGATGACCAAATCTCAAGCCGTCGTGACTGAGGTGCTTGAGGTCCAGGTGATCAGTTTACAGACACTGCCCCGAGCCCTCGGGGCGATGCAGTTTCGCCGGCACGCGCAGATTGACGCTTGCTTTGCTCCGCCACACCGCCAATATGGAAGTAGTACGCCACTTGTGCAAGCCATGTTGCCCGGACCAGCCGTGTGTCGACGAGGCTTTGTGTTGTGTAACCCCAAAGCGGCCGAAGTGGGCAGTGCTCAAGCCGTCTCTGGCATGCCGCCCGTGGCGCTCATGTGGGCACATATTCCAGGGTTGCTGCGACAATGGCGGAGGCGGTGTTCACCTGAAAAAGGCCGTGTGCCGATAACCTGCGGCTTTTGCAAGCGCCATCGCCCCATCAGATTGATGGATGTTCCCTTAAGAATGGGCTGCCAACCGGCTTCCACCCGCTTCGCTCGGTCTTGTCCAGCTCTCCCTGCTCCTCGATTATGTGTCCAACTCTTCAAGAGACCCACAACCACAACAATCCGCGGCAAGAAACGGTCAACTTAAAATGCCGGAAGTTGCAGTCTTGGATATGAGGCGTCAGTCCTTTACGACGCGTCCCCAAGAGTGGCTCGAGTGTGAGTCTCCTCTTTGCTTCAGTCTCCCACTTTTTCAACCTCGACCCAGGTCGCGAACCTCCGCATGCTGACGAACGGAGCCAGCCAAACCCTACGAGGTCGTCCAGCTGCCGCGATGGAAAGCCAGCAAGGACGTTCGTTTGCCTAGCAAAAGTGGCAAAGGCGAGTACATCGCCACCGTACATACTTGGAAGTTGGGTCTTGGGTACAACATGAATCGATTCATGGGGCATTCCAAGCAGCTGTATGTTCTCACGAAATGATAAGCACTGTGTGCAGGGTCTACTGGCTGGACTTGGATTTTCATTCTGTCTGTTTATCGGCGCCCAATTGGTAGTTGGGCACACGCGGACGTGGGGTGTGGGTGTGATTTAGCAGAGGGTGACAACGGCGGTCGTGTTGGAACAGTTGACTGGAGTAATGAAATGATCATACGCTTCATTCCCCGTGCCTTGATTGGATTGTGCTGTTGCGTATCGCGAGGCTCTTGCCTGGTCATTGAGCTCAGTCTCATCCCCTTGGTCCGAAATGTCTCAACTCCAGGACGATCACTTGACATGGCGCTACGGTTAATGTGGTGAGGCTGAACGCGAGACTGCGTTGATTTCCCATCATACCTGCAACCGGTTGTTGTGGTCTTTTTTTTTTTCATTTGCCCTGAGCCTTGCCATTCCGTATCGTTCCCATCAGCATCGCCTCGTGGCGTCGTTGGATTCGGGCACTTCGACGCTGGACATGACTGACCTGTGCTTGGGATCCCTCGAAAGCCGAAGAGCTGGAAATTGTCATTTAACAAATCAGACCAAACACGATCTCGATAATCAGTAGAATATGGGCATGGAGGGATAGATGGGGGGCTGTGGGCTAGCTGGGCTACCTCATTCGTTTCGTTGGGTGGGACAAATGTGATATCACTTTCTCATGGCGGGTAGAACGCCTAGCGAAGGGTCATCTAAGAGGGGAGCGCTCCTCGAGCGGCAGGACGAAAGCAGTCTGCTGCGGTCGAACGACGGCAAAAGTGCTGCAGCTGCACGCCCAGCCCGAAACAGGAGCCTTGTCACCTTTTAGCCAGCCAGCACCCGGGGCTCTCACACGGCTAGGTCAGCTGCCGCGCCTTTGCATTCAAGAGGGTGTTGTATGGACGCTGGCAAGCGAACCTGGCCGTTGTCACAGTAGCACAAGGCCACAGCTGATTCTACCATCGACGCCACGAAAACATACCTTTTTAGACGTGCATCTCGCACTGGCAAGGCTCTGGCCATATGTGCCTATTTCCTACCTTCTGGTTCATAACTTATGGCTGAGGCTCGCCATCCGAGCGCTCTGCTAAGCCGCCACATTTGTCCAGGGGGGGGAGTGGCCAGGCGCCATCGTCCCGCTCCTTGGGGCTGAAGAACTGGGTGATACAGCCTGGCTAAACTAATGGATTATAAACCGACGAGGCAGGATCATATCGGGTGTGACTGTTGCTTTCAGCCCCTACTTATTGTATACTCTCGGTCCAGTTCGCACCTATCGTTACCTCTTGTCTACGAAATAATCTCAACACATTTCTGGTTAATCATTTCCCTAACTCGACCACCGAGCCTTTCTACTCATCTGGCACGGCGATGGCATCGGACAGTGACGCTCTGACCATCGAGCCATCACGCTCTTTCAACAGTACTGCGCCAGGTGCGTCCGCACGCACGTCAGGGACTTCCCAAGTACCCGAGTCCGGAGTTCCGGTTCCACTGCACACTTGGTCCGATATCGACGACCAAGCCCCTGATGGGCCATGGAGACGAAAGACGGTCATCTCCTTTGGTTGGTCTCCGTTCAGTTTCGGTCTCTAGAGTTTTGCCGCTGACATAGCTTGAAAGATGGTGGAGGCATCCGCGGGTACTCAAGTTTGCTGATTCTCAGAGCACTCATGGTTGAGATCAGGGCTGCCGAGAGACGGCTATCCGACGATCTGACAATGGCCAGCTCTGATTACCCATGGATGTCACCCAAGAGACAACAAGGAACAGCAGTGGAGGGTCAAGGGGATGTCAACGAGAACCTCGATGACTTCCTGCCTTGCCACTACTTTGACTACATGGCAGGCACATCAACAGGAGGGTACGTGATGGTGTGTTCCCTTTATTAGATTGTAGTGTTGACAGGAACAGACTCTCGGCCATAATGCTCGGCAGAATGCGACTGTCTGTAGATGATGCTCTGAAGCAATATTTTGAGTTCGGCAACGCAGTCTTCGGAAAGCCTCGCCTGTGGCACGAGAGGTCTTGGGCGTGGTATCCCCGGGCAAAGTACGCAACCAGAAGGGTGCGCGGTGCCTTCCAGCGGATGATCTATCGAAACCTCCCGAAAGATCAAGAGCCGATGACGGAGACCCGGGCCAAGACGGAGCCGTTCAAGTACCGCGGGGACCGAACGCGCACGTGAGTCTGCCACCCCGAGTCTTCCCCCAGGCCTTTTCGTCTGCTGACATGCGTGTAGCCTGGTGTTCTCGTTCCGCTTCAACAAGAGCAGCGGCATCGACCACCCGTGCATGTGGCGGACCTACGACAAGCCCCGTGCCGATCACACCCAGCAGAACAACGACAGGCCAGACTTCAGCCCGCGTCCAACCGAGCGCGTCGACACGTTTGCGCCGGAGAGCTCGCCGACGAACAGCACCCCGATCTGGCAGGTCGCAAGGGCGACATCGGCCGCTCCGCGCTTCTTTGAATGTATCAAGATGCAGGACGGAAACAAGCACGTCGACGGCGGCCTCGCGGTCAACAACCCTTCCGGGGCAACACTCCGGGAAGTCATTCAACTGCACGGCTGCCCGCCTAGCATCTTCATCAGCCTTGGTACGGGCAAGAAAGGCGCCTCTGACAACAATGGCGGTTCGGAGCTGAGAGAGCCGGACTTTGGCGTGCGGGAGAGAAAGATCGACGACGTCCGGCGCAAGCAAGCCCTGAAGAAGTACTTCGAGCTGGGGAAGCACTGGAAGGACTATGCCGTTGACACCGAGGGCCCCAACAGCGACTGGCTCATCGACACGAGGACCCATAACGTCGACCGGTGCCGCTTCAACGTCGAAGGAGAGCTCTGGAAGGTCCCGCTCGACGACTGGCGGCCGAAAGGCTCGGGCGACATCACGCTGAAGACGATTCAAGCCGAAACCGACAAATACTTAGCGAAGCGCTGGGTACAGCAGGATCTGGCCGACATGGCGGGAAAGCTCGTCGAGATCAGGCGGCGGCGGGCGCGGACGGAGCGTTGGGAGCAGTTTGCCGTGGACATGACGTATCGGTGTCCAAAAGAAGGGTGCGGAGCGCTTGAACCGCCTACTCGAGACAACTTGCGGAGGCATGTCAATGATAGTGTCCGGCATCAAGGGGAGCAGAACGGTTTGAGTGAAAGAGAGAAGGAGGCATATCTGAGTACTGGTCGGTGTTAGCAGTAAGGTCTAAAGAGTTGGTGATCGTTCCTTGCATTATAGACTGGCCTACTTGGAGGAATTATTGGGAATGTTTATTGCGTCTTTGTTTGGTGTTGTCGCGATTGCAAGCAAGACTAGTGATACCCTAACTCGTCCGCTCGCCAGAAATAGCCTACCCCCAAACTTTACCTGTCTCGAGCGACCCATGGGTGCATTCAAATGAGGCATCGATATGGAGACAGACAAAAGATGTTCACTAACCTGCCACTCTACTGCCGGCAAAAAGAACATCTCCAACTGGGCGTGGCATTGGTGCTGGAAGCAAAAGTGATTCAGGGGAGGCTCGAACTCCCGACCTTCAGTGAACTCATGATGACCTCGGAAGAGGCAATCTTGATGTTAGACTGACGTGATAACCAACTACACCACCGAACCGATGGAGATTCGTGCTGGGTTGCGGGATTTAAGATGTCAAAAGCGGTGGGAGGGTCTACGTGGAGAGAACGTGGAGCAGAAGATGGATACCTGTGGAGGGGCTGTGGGACGCAAAACCCCGACTGAGTGTACATCCAAGTCGGATGGGAGTTGCAAGTTCCTCATAAAGGTGCTTCCACCAGTCTTCCTGCACAGCAAACATCCTGACCTGACTCGCCTTCCAGCGCCGCCTTGTATTGCTTCCAGAACTTGCAGCTCGTCGCCAGCTTGCCGGACCCGTTCCCGCGGCAGGCCGAACACTCCCGGCCGTGGACGATGAGCTGACAGTGCAGCATGAACTTGACGTCGTCGGGCACGCGGGCGTCGAGATGGGCCTGCGCCTGCTCGACGGTCGCGTCGTTGGGACGCCAGCCCCAGAGCCCGGCGATGCGGTAGATGTGCGTGTCGACGGCGAAGCGGTTCCTGCGCAGGCAGATGCTGAGCAGGCAGTGGGCGCACTTGGGGCCGATACCCCAATACGCGACGACCTCCCTGACGACCTCGGCGTCCGTCTTGCCGAAGAGGTGCTGGAGATCCCACTTGCCGTGCTAGGCCTTGACGTCGCGCAGCAGGCCCATGAGGATCTTGGCCTTGCGGTTCTGCATGCCGCCGGGCAGGAGAGCGTCGCGCAGCTTGTCGGCGCCGCCCTCGACGATGGCGTCGTAGGCAAAGGTGGAGCCGTAGACGAGCTTCATGCTGTTCATGGCCCGCTTGGCGTTGCTCCAGCTTGTGGCCTGGGAGAGCGCCGCGACAACGAGGGCGTCCATGACGAGGGGATACTCCATGTTCTCGGCCGGGCTGTCGGTCTCGGCAAAGTTCTCGCGGACCCTATCGCCGTGCATCGTCTCCAGGATACCGTGCGCGATGTAGCACTGCCTCGTCGTGGGCTGGTGGAAGTTCGGGTAAGGGGAGGCGTCCGCGTTTCGAGACCAATCTGACCACTTCTTATCCGACAACTTGCGATCCTTCTCGGGCGAATGAGCCTCGCTGCGTTTTGTCTGTTTCTCACGAGCTGGTTCGCCAGTCGACGGTGCGTCGTTGGCTGTGGCTATGACTCCAGCCTTATGCTTTTTCGATGCTGGCGGGCTGATATCATGGCCAGAGGTTGAAGCCTGTCTCTTGGTCTTGGAGGTCACCTGTGCTGCTGTCGAGGCTGCCCTGTTTGCCGCTCTCGTTTGATGCGCCATGACGAATCGAAGCACGGAATGGGCTGGAGATGTGGATGATGAACGATCGCTGGCGACATTGGGGGGGAGAGTCTATTATCTCGAGAATGCTAGGTCGCGCAATTGTCTGTCACAGTGCCGATGCCCAGAATTCACGCCAACGGCGATGGACTGCGAGAGCCCCGATGGGCCAAGCCGGTGTAGGGGTTCTGAGCCGATTCACTCTGGTCAATTGGCTCAGTTAGGTATCTGATGTTCGAGCCGGGTGAAAGAAGCTGGATAAGAGAAGCTGAGTGAGGTATTTCCATCTTTCTCTACCTAGTTGGGTGGTGCTCCAAGATGCACCGGTGTTCTGCCATAGTCGAGCTGAAGTCACTACGATCTTCACGGCCGTTGATGTCACCTCACATTGGGGAGCTGAACCTCCAGAGCACCGGAGAGCCGGACCTCCAACGCATCGACGAGCTGACCCTCCAGATCCAGAGCATCGGCATCAATGCAGAGTGGCCACGAGGTGATGGTGAGCAGCCACCGGAATTGCATTCCTTGAGCGGCTCTGTTGGAAAAGTGGCCTTTCGTCGGTCTCTTGGTAAGCCGTGGGCCAGAAGAACCAAAGATCCCGACCGCCCGGCTCCGTCCCGTCCAATGGCGACGGCCTTTGTGATGACGGGGGGGCCTCTAATGCACAGTGAGCGGTGACCTTGCATGACGCTAGACCGTTCGCAATCCCGATCGGGACCCGCCAGTGTCCAGGGGGAGACCGATCTCATGATCCTAGGCATTGGCCTTCCTTTGTCTCTCCGTGGACCCTTCGTTGACGTTTCGTGGATGCTTCGTGGAGCCCCTCTGTAGCACCGGCCCTTGTGTTGCATTTGTCAACACGGCCCTGTAAAGTCGTGATGTTTCTGCATGGTCATTACGGGTGTTGTAATCAAGGAGAAAGAAGTAGGAAGATGGAATACACCAAATGGTACAGCAAAGCCAGTATAAAACAAGACCAAGAGAATGGCAAATCTGATATTGGATTTCAGCAACCAACTCACAGTCCTCATACAGTCTTCCATCTCGACTCTTCACAGCTCAACTAGCACAATTCAGTCCTCACTATCTTATCCTATCCTCAACCTCTGATCTCCAAACCCATCCCCATAATGTCTTCCACCAGCTCTACCACCAACGTTCTCATCACAGGTGTCGGTCGCGGTAAGTCCAGTCGATCCCCTCCGACGAGATTTCCCCGTCTAACAACCGGCAACCAGGTCTCGGCCGCGAGTTCCTCAGCACCTACCTCGCCCGCCCCAACCACGTCGTCGTAGGAAGCCTCCGCGATATCTCCTCCACGGCCGCTGAGGAGCTCCGGTCCATCAAGCCCGCCGCCGGCTCGCGCCTCATTCTCGTGAAGATCGAGAGCACCTCCACCACTGACCCTGCCGAGGCCGTCCGCCAGATCCAGGCCGAGGGTGTCGACAAGCTCGACCTGGTCATCGCCAACTCGGGAATCACCGGCACCCAGGGACCCCTCGCAACGATCGACCCCGCCGAGTTCCTGAACGTCCTCAACGTCAACACGGTCGCGCCCGCCACCCTGTTCATCGCCACTCGGCCCCTGCTTGACAGGGCCGAGAACCCCAAGTGGTTGTCCATCAGCACCCTCATGGCCACCATCGGCGGCCTCGACGCCATCGCCGATTTCCCGTCCCTCTCCTATGCGGCGTCCAAGGTGGCCCTCAATTTTGTGACCAAGTCCATCCACATCGGGCACAAGAACATCACCGCCCTCTCCGTGCACCCTGGGTGAGTCTCGACGTCGCGTATTTCCGGTTTGCGTTCCATCGTGCTGATCTGCTCCCAGCCTCGTCAAGACGGACATGGGCAGGGCGGGGTCCAAGTTCTACGGCATCCCCGAGGAGGCGAGCGTGACCATTGAGTCCAGCATCCAGAGCGTCGTCAAGATTGTAAGTTGCTCTCCCCCCCTGATCCGTGCTCTCTTTCTCGCAGCCGCTTACCCTCGCAAAGGTCGATAACGCGACACGGGAGGAGCACTCCGGCAAGTTCCTTAACTCTGACGGGACCACTATCGAGTGGTGAGATGTCTTTGTGGGCCACGCAGACCGTGCTCGACGCGCGTGCCGCACGTTTGCAGATCGTATGTCGGTTAGACGGTTAGAGATAGAATTTGCTACTGTTCAATCACTCGCTGCCCGTTCGTGAATCCCGAATGAGTCGACCTGAGCAGGTCTGACCCCCCGAGCATCGGATCGGCTCCGTGGCGGAGGAAGAGGTCGACGGCCTTTTCGCAGTCATTCTGGACAGCCATGGACAGAGCCGTGCGGCCCTGGTCGTCGTGCGCATTGACATCGACGCCTGCCTCGAGGAGAAAGATGATGGCGTCTCCCTTGTAGGCTTCGATGGCAGAATGCAGCGGGGTGCGGCCGTCAATATCGCGGGCGTTGACGTCGGCGCCGTGATCGAGCAGCATGTGCAGGACCTGGCGGTTGCCAATGCGGGCGGCCGAGTGGAGCAGGGGTTCCGGTCGGTCGTGCTTGGGCATCTTTGGTGCGCAATCTTCGCTACTCGTCCAGATGGCCTGCAGCTGCGCCCTGAATGCCTGCAGGGCTGCGTGACTCTGGGACAGCCGGCTGTTGGTCCTGGCGTTCAACTGCGTTACGGGCGGGGGGCTGGTTGCGGAGGACTGGTCGCTCCAAGGCGAGGAGTGCCGTACCTCGTTATGCGCCGAGGTGTTTTCGAAATGGCCCATCTCGAACATCTCCTCGAAAAGCTGGGCTTCCCAAGTCGGGATATCGGTCTCAAAGGGAAAGTCGGCGGGGTTGGGTACGTCCATGCTAGTATCCAGAGCGACCTCGGCGATAGGAGAGGGGCGACTGACATCCTGGACCTCGTGAACACCATTTTCGGCAACGCTGGGGATTGCGAAATCACTATTGCCGTCATTCATTTGTTGCACTCCTTGGTGAGCGGGGTGGACTGAGGCGTCGAGTCGAGGAGCCGCATGTGGCAATGGCAGGCTGTCAACGCCCGTATCCGGCAGCTCCTCCACTCGACGGCTGGCTGCCTTCTTTTCTTGTGCTCGCTTCTCTGAGGGTGCGTCAGACGATGCAGTAAGGTCAAAGCATCCTGGCGTGCCACTCACCTCGCAGTCGCCTTTGCGCCAAACGGTTCTTGACCTTCCTCGGGCTGTCCATGAAGAGAACATCCGGGGGGAGCGAGCTCGTCGCCTGGGCCGCCATGACTTCCGGTACCATTGTTGCTTGTTGTGAAGGGGTCTGCAGTCTGGATGAGACAGGGCGATGGCCGAGGAGGGGAGTGAAGGTGTTCGGAAATCCGTAGAATCGCGCAGGAGGTCCAGGAACCTGAGATGAGGTGCTGCTGTTGGTAAGCGGAGGTCCGCCACAGTGTGGCGCTAGTGGTCCGTGCACAACATCGCTCAGCCCCTTGCAATCTTGCCCGACAAGGCACCTCGGGCTTTCCCCTTCCTCCCTGGGGTTAATCGATTGCAAGTTGCAGGGTCATCAGGGGGTATACTGTAAATTAGGTATAGTATATCCGAGCAAAAGCTTTGAGGATAGAATCTCCGTGTCTGCTGAGCTATCTAGCTCTGCGACTCTCGAACTCCACCGCATCCGCTTGAACGGTACGCAAAACCTCGACGCCTTTGACCGAAGGCAAAGCCTCTGAGAGTCCATTCCTCATCGCAAACGCCTGCCAGTCTCTCAGCTTTTTGTCTCTAAGCTCCTTCCACGTCTGACTCTTAGACCTGTACATTGCACCAAAATGGGGGGTTATAAAGTCTTCGTCCCGGAGTTCATAGAAACGGGGGATATGGTATAGTCTCCCACTCCTATTGTCTCCGGCGCAGCCGTAGCAAAACACGAGAATCACTGTTTCGCACTCCCTGAGACTTTGAGGAAGTTCCTCATCCATGGCGGATGCTTCGACTGCAACTATTCGGACGTCTGGGAGGAAATCTCTGAACGACGATGCGTTAACCGACATCGATTCCATGACGTCGGGTAAGAAAAAGATATCGTGGTACTTGTTGAACCACATATAGTCCAAGGCCCAAAAGCCGTTCTCCTCAGTTACACGCCATGCCTCCCTGCAGACACTCCGGATCTTGGGGGGGCAAGAAGGCCGATGGAAGCGAACTCTCTCTTCTTCCATGTCGTCGAATACCTCGTAAATCCTGCCCGGCGGCAGTGCCATGACCCAAATGGCAACTCGAATCTCAGTTGGAAAGCGGCCAAACTTGTGGAAAGTGCTTGCTACAGCAATGTTTTGCGTGTCGTCAAGGAGACTGCCTGAATACGATCATGAACCCGCCCATCACCTCGAAACAACATCTAACCTCATAGACTTACCTGCCTGCTTTTCAAGAGCCAAATATCTGGGATCGCTGGCCATAAGCTTTTGTGTGATGGCTATCATGTTCTGTGTCTCGGCTGTTGTCCTTTGCGTGCTGGCGATTGTCGATTGCATGTCAGCAATCGCCTTCGTGGTCTGAATCAGCTGCAAGGCAGTCTGCGCTGCCTCGGCTGAGTTCGCCATGTTGTATTATGCAGGTTTCTGTTCTGTGAAACCTCAGAGCTTCTTGCTGGCTTTTTACGCGCAAGACGAAGCTGATCAGTCCAGAAGTAGGGTGGGTGGTCGAGGATAGGTTGCTGTGTTGAAGATGTGGTTAGGTGACGGCTGGCAGGGAAGCCACGAGCCTGAATAACAGGAGCTAGATACCATGTGTTGCTTTCGAAAGCTACTTCTATTGAGAGCCTGGCAGCTTTGAGGGCGTGGTTCAGATGGCACTCATCTTCAGGTGTTTGGGCCCGTTGAACGGCATCCAACCTGCTGAACTTCACTCTCATACACTCTTGCCTTTAGCCTAGCTATCGATTTGCTATCGCAAAGCTGTGAATCGACTGTTTCGTCTATCCATTCTAGCAGCCATCCAGGGCGTCTCTCTATCATTTCCGCGTCGTGGTGTTTCCTCAATCGCAGAAGTCCTCATCCTCCCGATCTATCCGCAGGCTGGCATCTCCACAAGTGCGGTGCTTCCAAAGAACCTCGAATCCTTCCAGCTTCGGCAATTTGTTGAGAGGAATGCCTCTCTCACTCGCGTAATGAGCCCAAATCGCCATGATCGCATGCTTGGCATCCTTCCATGTCTGGTATACGTGCCCTTTTGGGTGCCAAGGCTCCCGCCATTCCACCGGATCATGTTCCCTGAGAGCGAAGAAGTGAGGGAAGTTGCCAGCGTGTAGGCACGTAATCCTCACTGCCATGATGACGGTCTCGCAGTGCGACAGGTACTCCAGGACACCCCGAGGGCTCTGCCCGGCAAGCCGCCTAGACACACCCACCCAGTCAACAGCGACATGGCGGGCCTGCGGTACGTCACGCATGACGGTCTCATATGACATGTCGAGGGTATCCGGGCTATCTTCCGAGAGAAAGATTATGTCGCGGTAAGGGTTGAACCACGAGTAGTCCAAAGCGAAGACGCCGGCGGCTTCTGTGACTAGCCAGGCCTCCTTGCAAGCGCCCCGCATTGGAGGAGGCCGCGACGGGTATCTGAAGCGCATCTTGTCCATGGATCCATTGTAGTACGGCTCATATATCTGTGGCGGGGGGAGCGCCATCTTCCAGATTTCTTCACGTATCTCGAGGGGTAGGTACTTGAACCTCGGGAATTCGACATATGCCACCACGTCTGTGGTACCTTGTTCGATACCTGAGCAAGTCAGGATGCTACCAAGATAACTCATTTTGAGGTCGAGTCCACTTACCTTGGCTTGATCCAGTTTGGAGAGCGCTTAGAGCATCAGTCTTGAGATTCTGAGTGGCAATCACCGTACGAAGCGCATCAGTAAGCGATTTCTGGGATTCAGCGATAGTCTTTTGGGTTTCCGCAATTGTCTGTTGCGTTTCAGTCATAGCTATTTGGCTTTTGGCAATGTTGATCTGCGTCTGGCTGATCATCTTGACCGCTTCGAATAGCTCAGTTGCAGCTCGAGCTGCGTCAGTAGATTCCGACATGATGAGGATGGTGTTGGCGTGATCGTTTCTGTTGATGTACCTCCCTATTCCTTGTGTTATGCCCTGTGCAACAGAAGAACCTGGGGAGGGCTGTTGCACTGAGAGAGAGAGAATGGAATCGGAAGGTTCCAGTTGAGAGCGTGGGTGCGGAAAGAGAGAAGGGTCAGAGAAATGATTAGAGATTAAGAAGGCTCCACGATGGCTTGAACAGCACAAGGAGCTGGCCAACGGGAGGGCCCGATATCAATCCAATGATGTGGTCGACCTGACGATACTTACGGCTCACTGATGTTCGTGGGTCGTCTTGAGAAGGGACTTATTTACCAGTTGGCTCCCTGTTTTTGACTAGCATCCCAAGTCTTTCAACTTTGTAGGTTCATTCAGGCTATCAAGCGTCCAATCGTCTGACATATAAGCATAGGTATTCGTCAAAGCCGCAGCTCATGATCAGACTTTCTTTGAACTAACAAACTGGTTCGTCGCAATAATGAATTTTCGAAAAGACCTAGTAGATGGCGTTTTCACCATACTAATGCTTTTATTTGGGAGACGCTGTGCGTGAACTTGGGATTGACTTGGGAGTAACGTAGCTTCTGAACTCTTCATTACTGGCTTGATGCCATGGATACTGTTGTGCTGTTTAAACCAGACATTCCAGGCCTTCACCCTCCATTCTCTTTAAACCGTCGAGAGTAGGTACATTTTCGGCCTGCCAGTTCTTCGCGCCCACCACACGCTCCCATGTACTGATGCCCGTGGCAGGCATTGTCCTACACGAGCTTGGCACACGCAGCGTAGATGCACCTGAATACCAAATTCTTAGCTGGTGTCTCTTGCTGCCATCAAGATCAGGTGATTTAGCAATTAATGTCTTTTGAGTAGATCTCCAGTCTTGACTTGTTCCTTCGAAACGGGCCGGCTATTCCCTGTGGACGTTGAGGACATGTGCCAAAGCAGTTAGTGACCCCTCTACGTGCATAGGCCGAAGCCAAGAGGTGTAGTCCTGTAAAGAGGTGCCACAGCCCTCGGGTTCTGCCGGGGCCAACCAGCCACACCAAGGACCAACCACCATGTGTTATTCCGTTTGCCAGGCGTGACCATCCATTTTGACCCCACTTTCCAAGGGAGGATCCAACTCTCATTATCTTCACCTTTCCGAATCAGGTTCGTCTGCTACGTTGACTTCCCACTCGCATAGCGAACAATCAGGCTGGGCGCAAGCATTGGTGTTCCTACTTCTGCTTGAGGAGTCCACCCTGTCGCACACCAACATAGTCGGGCACCCTCACCTGTTCGTCGCCTGCAACCCAAGGGGTGCTAACCAGGCAGGCAGATCACCATTGCCAGTTCGCAGCCTTGTCCATCACACCTCGCTCAGAGAATCCCTACAGCACCGTCCAGAGACTTGTTAATACAGCCAGGATGGCACCGACTACTTCCAACGCCAATGACAGCGGCAATGTGACCGACCCAGCTACCGAGCAGATTGCTAGGTTGGCATCCACCATCACTGATCTGGTTGGTATCCTGAAGGACGTCAAGCAGGAGCTTTCGGATTCCAAGTCTCAATCGAAGAAGATCGCCGAGTCTGTTGAAGCGGTCCAAAAGGCGCTTACTGACCAAAAACCTGGAATGAAAGATCCGCCTGGTCGTCGCAAGATGGCTCTCAAGCTCTTCGATGAAGGCAGGTTGCCTTTTCATGGCTCCACCGCACATTTCCTCAACATAAACCGGCCTTGAGGCTGACGTCTATCGTTTGTAGAACCTAGCTTCGCCTTTGGAATTCCCTTCGACGAAAGTCTCTTCTACCAGGGCCGCCTGGCGACGGGCAACGGCAGCTGTCTTGACACTGATGACACTTTCCACTGCTTCAGCAAGCTGCCTCCTGAGTTGCGCATGAAGATTTGGAAGCTCGCCCTACCGGGCAATCGGATTTTCACGCCCTTCTTCGATAGGGACCACCGTGAACACCACGGCCGCGCGGCTACCAACCCCAACGGTGTCCTCATGGCCGCAGCTGCCGCTCTCTTGCCTGATGCCGGGCCTCCTCCATTGGCTGTAAACCCTGTCGTCGGTCCTCCAATTCCCGCCATGGCCAATGTGAATCTTGCTGTTCCCATCCCAGGCGCCCCTCTAGCTTTGCCAAACACGCCTGTGCGCGTCGACTTCCCGACCATCCGTCTCCAACCCCCCTACCGCCCCCCAGCTGTTCGCGCAGCTTGTCGCGAAGCCCGCCGCGCCGCTTCCGAGACGGGCGCTTTCGAGTTCGGCATCTTCGGCACTTCTCGCCGCGGTTACTGGTTTAACCATGCGCAAGATATCGTCAGTATCCGCAGCGACATAATTTCTAGTCTGCAAGACCTCGACCTCACTCGCGTTCGGACTATTGGCTTCCTGCACATTCACTTCCATGAGGAACTTGCCGTCACTGCTCTTCTGGACGTTATCCTGCATCACGCCCCGCGCTGCCAGCAGATTCTTTACTGCTTCGATCCTGACAGCCGCCAATGCCGTCCCCATATCCACATCGGGGGAAAGACCACTCATCAGTTCCTGAGGGACGAGGACTTGATTGGGTTTCCTTCATATGGCGTTACCCAAGGGCTTCCCGATGGTCCAGTGTCCTGGGGCGATCTGCGGCCGGCCATCGAACATATATGGGCTGAGCATCTGGCCACGCAGGGCAGAGATCCCGATCTGGCGCCAGAGTTGATCGGCATGGATGTAGTGCGCCATTATTCTCGGTGGTGATGAGATTGTGGCGGATATTGGTACGATAATCGGTCTAAAGGTTGTGGTTTGGTTTTTGATACGGGATATTCGAACTGGACAGACTGAAGACGATGCTTTCATCTACACGAATATGATTAATGATGATAAACTTCTTGTCATGTCTTCCCCGCTTTCCCATGGTTTTAATACCGTTCCAACCTCACCATCTTGTTGGTCGTAATCTTGACATTAATCTGGTCGACCCTAGCTGTTGATTTTCAGCCACAGGTCTTGGGTGTTTCCCATGCATCATGTCTAGAGGGAATGGGGGAGACAGAAAAGTCGCAGTGACCAACGCAGTCTACCTAGATATTCAGGAAGCTTGAGGTGCCGGAGGTTACGGGGTTGAATCGTTGAGGCCTCAGGTATGTGCGCTAAGCCTAGAGACGCTCGGTGACGCTCAGGGTGTGAAAAGAACCCATGGCAGATATCGCATCGCGACGCGACTTCATCCGCAACACCTACAGAAAAGAGAGCTTTCTATCACTCAATAATACAGGCAAATACCATAGTCTTGAGGAATAAACAACGATAGTCTTTCAGGATGCTAAGGAGCTTCAAACTCACTTCTGAGGTAGTCATATGCACATGCATAGACTATTGCCTGTTGTTTGGCTTCGTTATCCAGGTGTAAACATAGATCCCTTCTAATGCTTCATTGGTGATGCTCCTAAGAGCTTTTTTCTTAAAGACTTGAAGATATGTCACGCGGAACCTAACCCCCCCTTCGCATGCCCTGTCTGCTTGTGCCTAGTGGACTCAACAAGACGTGCTCGACCATCAAGATAGACGCACCTTCCCAATGGGCAAAGATCTTTGAGGCTCTTGCCTTTTGTGAAGTCTTCCAAATCCAAAATCAGCGCAAACCCATAGTCGCGTCGCGCACAACTTATTCCTTTTCAACCAGTAAGTCTTTGAATAACAACCCTCCGCAAGACCGCACAGGCACTCTCGCAACACCACAACCACAACCATCGCGATCGCGACCATCACCACCGCGATGGCTACCTGGGCAGCGGTCGCGCGAAAGGCCGCCGAGACGACGGCTGAGGCCTTAGAGGAAGGTGTCAAGTTTTCTTGGGCGGAGAATGAGGGCAACAAAATCACCCCGGCCACCCTGGAGGACTTTCCTCCCTCCTCTTCTACCAACATCACCGACCCCGAACCCAACACCAACGACACCACCGACACTACCGACATCGCCAATATGGATGATACTATTCCCGCTGCTGCCGCCTCGGCGGAGGACACCATCGTTGCCTCCACCTCCTCCTCTATCGCCGTCTCCCACGTAGGTCCTACCGCTCCTGCCCCTGACGTCGGTGTCGAGGACTCGGGCGCTGCCCCTACCGCTACCGCCCCCCGCAGCAGGCTTGACGAGTTCAAGCTGGCCCTGGGTGACCTGGGTCCCCAGCTCGGCCTGCTGGTGCGGTTGAAGGGGGTGGCGCCCGAGCGCGTTGACGAGTGCGTCAACAACATCATCGAGGCCAGCCTCGACGACATCATCGCGGTCAAGGAGGCCAAAGAGTCCTCAGATAAGAACAGACCGGACGGCACCAAGGAAACCGCCGAGAGCAAGGACGCCGCCGCCGCCGACAAGCCGGCTGCCGCGCCTGCCACTGAACCGAAGAACGACACCAAGGGCAAGGGCAAGGCCGTCGACGTCGATCCCACCAGTGGCACTATCGAGGGCTACAAGTTCTCCGTCGCCCCCAATCTTCCTGACGGAAAGCCTCATCCCTCGGGCCTCACCTTCGAGCAGCGCCGTGCTCAGGTGCAGATGGCCGTCCAGGCCAGTCTCGATCTTCGTCGCCCCACGCAGTGAGTCCCCTAGAATGTTATGAAGGCGAGAGGAAGTGGCTAATCCTGTACAGACTTCTCGCCAGCATGGACACCGCGGACATTGTTTTCCATTTCACCAAGCCCGATGATATCACTGGCGAGACCGAGGTCTGGGTTCACCGAGAGCTGCTTGTCAAGGAGTCGACCTGGTTCGGCAGGGAGGGCGGTGTTCCTCCTCCCAATGAAGTAAGTTCGCATGAGCATGGCTCGAGTTGTTGCTGTGCTAACATATCTCAGGATGGAAGCCCGGTCACCATCTGTCTCGGCGACGGACCGCTCGGAGTTGTTGGTCAATTTGTCACCTTCCTCTACCGTCACAGTAAGTTGCTCCTGAACACTGCAGATCGTGTTCATCACTAACCGCCTCACCGCAGAGATCGACGAGTGTGAGAGAAACTTCGGCTCGCCCGTCCACCTCGCTCACATTCTATGCAACGTCAATCAGTACCTTCTGGCCGTGGCTTACGGCATGACCCGCCAGCAGAAGTACCATCTCGACAAGGTTGAGTCGCACGTCATCTGGCTCAAGGACCGCATCTGCCGCAATGGACCCCTCGGCAACACGGTGCTCGCGTCCGTCCTGGACACCGAGTGGTGCGAGCCGCCTCTGCGCCGTGCCAACGCCTGCCTGTGGAAGGAGTTCAATCCCGAGTACCGCCCGGGCATGCGCAAGATGCACATCCTTATCGCCCGGCTGAACCTCGTCATCCTGCCTTGGATGTATCGCCAGGCTCACGTCAAGCCGCACGTCGACATCTTCTGGATCTCGCAGGAGTACGGCAAGTTCCCTTGGAGGGCCTGGGTCTGGCGCCTGCGCTCGCTCGGCGTCATCGAGGAGAGCGACTGCGAGGACTGGACCGTCGTCGGCAGACAGATGGGCAAGGCTGAGGTCGACAAAGCCCTCAGGCCATTCCACGTTGACTAAAGGGCTGGCTGACATTCGATGTGGCTTCTGCTAAAGGGGACTGACTTTCTAGTTTGCTGAAGAATGCGCTTGGAGTTGAGGTCAGGATGATACCCGGGATATGCTGCACATGAAATGCCCAGGATGATACCAGAGGAATGAGGACCATGGTAGTCCGTAGAACCGATAGCACCGTTGCTTAAGGTATCGAATGCACATCATTCTGAACTAAGGTATCTACGTACAGTGCTTATGGCGAGAGACGAAGCGACGGCTACCCAAGGCAAGGCAGGTGGTGAAGATGACGAGTGGGGAGAGGGGGATGTCAGTAAGCACATGCACGGACCGCCATGCATTAGTTGTGCAGTTGTGCGACGACGACCTGTACGACAGTGGAGAGAGGATCAGTACAAACATGCACAGCAGCTGAAAATGCGAGAAGACCGGCTGAGCTGACGGGGAGGATCCTCCTCATCATTTGCTCCTTCATAAATTTCTTCTCTGATCGACCCTGCCTCGGATTCGACTCTAAGTGTACGTTGCTTGGCAGTTACGACCAAAACGCCCTCACCGCAACTCCCTACACATTTCCTCCCTGAGAAGGAACGGCAGGGGCCAGTTAGGAGCCCGCAATCCGTCCTGGTGGGTCTCGAGGCAACCACCTCCAAAGTAGGAGCTCAGTCCAATATTCCAACATGAGGCGATCAGCTGTGGACTTCCGCTCCCGACGACCGCCTGGAGAGCCCGACTATGTGATTCGACACACTGCACCTCCATGTATTCGCCATGATGACAACCGGGAAACTCTCTACGAGCGCGAGAGAGAGCGAGTCCGCAGTCGCGACAGGAGCTACAGCCCGCTCAGAACCCGCAGTCGCGGCCACTACGACAGGCCTGAGATCAACATCTACGACTATGAGGGCCGCGACCATTACCGCGGCCACGACGGCCGCTCGAGTCCCCCAGTCGTCATCAGCAACGTTCGGAGACGGGGTTATTCTCCCGGCTCGGGCTCCGATTCTGACGTGATGACCCGTGGCATTCGTCGCATGCGACAAGAACGCTCCTATGAGTATGAGCGTGGCCCCTCGCCCTCGCGGCTCCTGGACCCCCTCACCACCAACATTATTAAGTTTAAACTGGAAGCCATGCCTGACATCTCGGGCGGTCCAACCATCGGCACCTCCAGCAACGTTTTGTCAAAGGGCAAGCCCAACGCCGCGTCCAGGTCCTGCAAAGCTAGCCATGTCTTTCGATCAGAGTACACCGGGGAGGGGCATCTCGAGGGCGCTCACTCCGTCACCTTGGCTACTCGATCGGATCCAGAGGGGGAGAGCTCGTCAATATTCCGCTGGCTGTCTGTCCGCCGTTCCACTAAATACGGCGATCCGGCTGACACGTTCTAGGCATGTCAAGCAAAGCGTCATGAACCTGGACGCTTTGTCGGTGAGTGTTCGTCGAAGGGGCCTCATAAGCCAGTATTTCTGACATTTGCCAGTCCGACATTGACGCACTTCCTGAATTGACGGCAGCGGAACGCAAAGCCATCACTCGCTTGTTGGGAGATGTCAAAAAGAATGCCTCAAGGCCCGTCCGAGTTTCCAAGGATGCCACCGTCCGTCACATGGACCCCGGCGTCCGCCAGCTCGACATGCCTCCCTCAAACGACGAGATCAACATCCACAGCAGACCCACCCAGGTGACCTGGCTCTGTATTCCGTACTTCTCTCTAGAGCGGTATTCAGGTTTTCTCTCATCGTCAAACCCCGGATCATATCCCACACAGACGCTTCTACAGGCTTCATATGCCCGCATTGCTTACGGCCGAGACATGAAACAAGCAGCCCGCCAGATTGGCAGCGGAGACAGGGGCTGGTGCTTCCATATTCCGCAGCTATGGTGTTTGGTCGTCGGCAGCTCGCTGCTGGTTACCTGCGGGCTGATGGACGAACCGACACTCCGTAGTAAGGTTGTGTCCGTCCATGATGAGATCCCGCGACCTCCAAACTCCAGGGGTCTCAAGGGCGCCCGAGTCCTCGTCACGTATGGTGACTCGGTGACGTGGTCTATTCCTGCTGAGGAGTGCGAAACCTTCCTGGCATTTTCGGCTCACTTCCGTAACTTGTGGCCGGCCGAATTGGAGTTTCATCACAACCAGAGACTCCTATCAAGGGATGGATGGCCAGATGTAGTAGCTCTTCTGCAAGGAGCTCGCAGCAGTGTCACGTTTACTATGAAGGCGAGGTAAGCTCTCTTCTCCGGCTGTCGTAACTGTCCTGGGACGCCGAAGCCCCTCTGACAGCAGATTAGGTCTGCGCCCCCTTTTCAAGCTTCCTTGCGTCTTTACGAGTTGTACCGGGGTCACAAAAGAGTTTTGGCCGACAAGAGGAGCAGGAGCCCAGAACCGACCCGGTTGGCAGTCTCGTCACCCCCAACGGGCGACGAGGCAAGTGAAAAGGAAGAGAAGACGACTCAAAGGCCACTACGCAATCCCAACGAGGTCTTCCACGTCTTCAGCTGGATCAAGACGAAAACCTCGACCGCAGCTGATTACCCGAACTACGAAGACATCAAGGAACGCCTAGAACAAGTGGCTGATCTTCTAAGCGGGGAAGACAACGTTTCGGGAAGCGAGGCATTCAAGGCTGCCGGCCTGGCGCAGCGTGCACATGTTCATTCTCACATTGAGCTTCAAGACAAGAAAGCTGCCGACGGTGGGGGCGGACGCGGAAGGCCTGAAAAACGACAAGCCGCCGCAATCCGCCTGTTCAACACTGCGGACGTCATCTACAACTTTTTCTTTCCCCGTCGAACGGAGGGTCCCACAATACAGAAGTACTGGGGATCCATCTTGAAACTAGCTACTGTATGCCACTTCTGGCACTTGCATGACTTTTTGCTGACTTCGTCAACAGACTCAGGTTCAGGACACGTTCCGACCAGGCAAGCCCAATAGACGTCCTGCCGAGAATGCCATTCACCCCAGTGTCGACACCGTGCTCCGGCTGTTTGACGATATCATCCCGAGTATGCAAGTTTTCAAGAGACTTCTGGCGCAGGCCACGGAGACCGAGCGCGCCAATATCCGAGTACCTGATGACTTGGCCCGCGCATGGCCCTTAATCGTCATGGCCCTCATCCACAGCTGTGCGGGGATGCAAGGGGCGTGGTACGAGCAGCTCTCGTTCGCAACAACGCTCATTGCGAGCGGCATGGCGGATTTAATGGACAGTCTGTCTACATCCACCCTTGTCGACAGGGTGTCAATCCTGCCCATGGATTTAGTGTCTCTGATGAGCGTCCGCTTGCTTGCTGATACCACAGGAAACTATTCGAGCACGAGTGAGACGTATCTAGAGTATCTTGGGAGATTGGTATGTGCATCCTATGTCGCTCCTGTGGCTTTGGACTAATTCTCTCGCGCAGGAGGCACAAATTTCGTCCATGCCGTCAGGTCAAAACTACGAGACTCGAATCAACCACGTACAGGAAGAGCTGTCAGTTGTAAGGAAAACCATCGATGCGCAGAGAACCATCTTCAAGTTCATCGGCAGCCAAAGCCGAAGTACCGGCGACATCACGGATCCCGGTGGCCATCGTGCGAGACCTTTCGAGACCTACGGAGGTATCGGGAGATCGGCTCCTAATCGAAACAGACAGGCGGCAGGTGAGGCAAATGAAACAGCGCTGCAATTGCCGTTGTACGAGCTATCTCCTGTCCGAGACCTCCTGGTGTGGGAGTGCATCGATCTGCTGGAGCGAAAGAGGAAGGAATTCCAGGGCTACGACTTGCACGCTCAGTCCCTGGACCGACTGGTACGTCAAATTAAACCCAACACATCTTATGATTTTTTTAAATCTCACAGACGGATAGAATGCCAGCAAGGTGACGGGGACCAAGGACAAGCGGGAGGAGGCAATTTACATCTTCACGCTCGTGACCATCATTTTCCTGCCACTAAGCGCGGTGTCGAGCATTTTTGGTATGAACACGAGCGACGTGCGGGACATGGAATCGAGCATGTGGGTTTACTGGGCGGTGGCCATCCCCGTGACACTGCTGGTCATCTTACTGGGGCTGTGGTGGATGGGAGAGCTAGAGAAGTTCGCGATGTGGGCGGGACGCAAGATGCGTGGACAGGAAGGGCTGTCGGACGAAATCCCTCCTCCGCCGTATCCCGGACACCAGGTTCGTTCGACGATTGCTCTGGAGGAGCCACTCGTCCGGACACGCAGCACATACCAGGAGCGGTATCGGAGGGGGCGGTCTCCGTCGCCAGACGTTGAGAGCGACTACGGACCTCGTGAAGAAAGGCGACGCGATGAGGAGAGGCGTGCTCAGGAGAGACGGATGGAACATAAACGGCTCGCCGAGGAGATCCGGTTAGAGCGAAGGAAGCTGGAGGAAGAACGGGCGAAGCAGCGACGAGACCTGGAAGAAGCAGAGAAGCGGGCGGTGGAAGAGTGGGAGCGGAAGAGGAGACGGGAAGAGGCTGAGAAGCGAGCTGCCGAGGAGAAGAGAGTCCGGGTTGAGGAGCGACGAGGTGGGGAGGTGCGGGAGCGGGAGAGGGAGAGGGAGAGAAGAACGGGTCAAGACAGCGACGAAGGGGTCAGCAGGCGAGCGCCGTATCGCGGTCCAACGGAGGACATCTACGACTGAACTGTCGACGGACTGACTCGACGTTCATGCGGCAGCGATGGCGATTCAGAGCATCCAATGCCGACGGTGACGCCTGAGGAGTGCAGAGACGGGCAGCATAACGACGGGCGGCGGCCCAACCTCGACAATCTTCCAAGAGCCACTTCAGCAGTCTCACGAGCAAATTGATATCCTCTCCAAGTCACCCAAGCGACAGTCGCTGGAATTGTCACGAAATCATGGACGGCTCGCTTCTTTCTACCCCGCCCCCACCATTCAAAGGCGGCGATCACAGCGACAAGCACCCCGGGCTGCCATCGCTGTTCTCACAACCAACCACGATAATCATTTGTGTGTTCGCCAGGATGACAGGCTAGGACCGGGCATCGTTGGGCGACAGCGAAGCGACCACATCACCCAACGAGACAAGCTCAGCCCTGCAAGGGCCAGCCGTCCGTGATCAGGGTCCCACGGCCTTCTCTACCTCGCGGGCCGGGTCTCGCGATCGTGGTCAGGCGGGATGCAGGGGTCACCCCTGGCGTCTGAGTGGTCGGCAGAGCTGACGAGACCAGGGGGGGAGGCGACCTGATGGGCCTGATGGGACGATGAGACGGCGTCTTGGGCGCCGAATCTTGATTTCAGCGTGACGTGCGTCTCTGGCGTCATAAGGCCTCGATGGCCCAATGGACGGGAACCGGGCTGGGCTTGTCGGCAGTCTTGCTCCCAGCGCTAACCGGTCTCTGGGACACGGGCGAGGGGCCGGGGCAGTGTTGGCAGCGCCCAGTGCCGTGGTCTAGGCAATGGATGGGATGGGCTGGCTCTGGGCTCGTGTTCCATCCATTCATCCATGTGGGAGGGAGGGTATTTATCGCCTCGTCATCCCTCCCATCCCGCCTTTGGGCCTTTCCCATCCACCTTCGTCCCATCTCTCCACAACTCTGCAGTGGTTTGCCGACACTTGTCGCAGTCTTCGACCGATCCTCCTTCGACTGATCGTCCTCGAACGTCGATCACCATCGCCCTCCTTCGCTCGCCAACTCTCTCACGGCGGCTGAACCCCACGGTGTAGGCTTCGGCGTACCCAGATCGCAGACGCTCCTGCACGTACCTGTCGCAACAACCCCGTTGCGACTCCACGAACCAAAACGAGAATCACCGCTTGAGCAAAGCCAACCGCTCAAATGTGTGCGTGAAGGCTCCTTTCCTGCGATCGACGAACTCCCCCACTGACATGTTGTCTTCCAGCACACTCAAGGGACTATTCGCGCACCAAGAAGCGCCTCTACCTCGATCCTCCGACCTACGATCGCTCCCTCGTCCGCACCCGTCGCACCACCTTCGTCCCGCCGCCCCCGCCCCCGCCACCACCTCCCGTCATTTGCAAGCCGGCCACGCCGCCTCCCGTGGTCGTCGAACCGCCCCCTCCGCCTCCGCCCGTCATCTGCGAACCCCCGCCACCCCCGCCGCCCGTCTGCCCTCCCTCCCCGGAGCCCGGCATCGAAGTCATCGCCGTCGACGTCGATCCCGTTGAGAAGAAGCGCCGCCGCCGACGGTCGCACTCGCGCCATAGCGGCAGCCGCTCGCGTGAGGTGTACATCGAGCGAGAGAAGATTGTGCCCGTCCGCGTGCCCGTGCCCGTGCCAGTGCCGCAGCCCCAGCGACCTGATTACGAAACGTTCCGCTATGTGGACGCACCAAGACGGTCGCCGCCGCGGATCATGCCGGCGCCGCCGAGAGAGGAGCGCGAGGAGGACCGCATGCGCATCATGATCCACGACCGGAGGCGGGAGCAGGAGTACTACGACGATGGATACCAGGGGAGCAGCGGGAGCGATCGAGGATACGACCGGGGGCATGACCGAGGGTACGATCGGGGGTATGATCGAGTGCGGTACTGTTAAGGGCACACGCTGAAGATGACGAGACGGCGTTTGGGATGCACCTCTCTGGCTAGGCACTGTGTTTTACGGCGCTGGCGGGTTCATGTTTTATGTACGGGTTGAGCGGGATGATAAGCTCACGAATGGTTCAGGCTGGCTGGCCGTGATATGGTTTATGACAAGGTCACGAAATCATCTACTTGGTACTATGTCTCGAAATACCACTACGCCAGAGTGCGATCATGACACACTAGGCATCCTTCTTCCGCGTCTCTGCAGGACTGCCGTAAATCCTGGAGCATCAATCTAGTTTCTTATGTTGATATCGCCATTCACAGCCCAAACAACATCTCTCCACCCCGTCAAACGAACCAGACTGGGTGAATGTTACAAGCATCCCGAACGTGACCTCAACACCCCTCCTCATCTGCCCGCCTGACGATCCGCCGCAGCAGCAACCCATCCTCCCTCAGCCTCAACCCCAGCCCCTCTCCCTCGTCCACCAGCCTGACCACCTTCCTCCTCGCCGCAGCCTCCATGCCGGCGACGCCACGCACGCCCGTGCTCTCGGTCGTCTCCAGCCCGTGATACAGCAGCGGCAGCTGGGCGTTCTTCCACTTGGGCTCCCGGCGGGTGCGCCAGGCCACGGCCGCCGCGAACGCGACGCTCAGCGCGAGCAGCGCCCCCGGATACGCCGTGTAGCGAAAGTCGACGACGTAGTGGACCTCGGCGCGGTAGACGGTGCCAAAGGTGTTCTGGCGGGCGGGCGACCTGGCGCGCAGGGCGCACGACGTGAAGAAGGCCATGTTCTCGAGGTACCGCGTCAGCACGAACAGGAGGGCGCCGTCGGCCTCCGCGGGCGCCGGCGCGGGCTCGTCGGGCGGCGGGAAGCGGTTGGCCCACGACCAGAGCAGGAGCTCGGTGAGCGGGTCGTCAAAGTCGGTGACGGTGTTCTCGGAGCCGTTCGCGCTCGTCTCGGAGAAGCTGGCCACGGCGCCGTGGAGGTAGGGCGCTAGGGAGTTGGCGAGGCCGCGGTGCGCCTTGGAGGAGATGCGGTATGCGCAGGAGGCGTCGCCGGCGGGCGAGCGGGCGGAGGACGTGGTGTTGATGTTGCAGGGCCAGGGCGCCGTGAGGGTCATGTTGCGTTCTTCCGACGGCATCACGTCTGCCTCGGTGGTGTTGTGCTCGGCCGTGATCGTCTCCCTCAGGCGGCGGTCCTCCATCTCGACGTGTCCGTACTGCACGGCTTGCCAGAACAGGATGCACTCGACCGCCTCGAAGCTGGTGAAGTCCTGGGGATAGTTGCCGATGGCCGCAAAGTGCGTCACGATGGCTGTCCGGCGTTGCCGCGATGCGAACGCGCTGCCCGGGGGCACCACCGCAGACGGTTGCATGAACAGCCGCCGGAGCACGCGCTCGCTGGGGTCGTCCGGGCTTGTCCACATCGTCGAAACGTTGGCCTTGGTCGACTTGGCCCAGGAACGGGTGAATCCGTCGTTCGGGTCCGTCCAGTTGTATACCTCAAAAGGGGCATCGCGGCACTCTGCCACCAGGTGAAGCGTCCCGGCATCCGTCCACGTGCAGTTTCCCGAAGGGCAGTCCACGGGGAGGTGAGTTGCGATGCTGGTGTCGTTTGGGCTGATGCCCTCCCAGTAGGACCACCCCTTGGCGAGCGCGGCTTGAATGACGGTGGGCGCTACGAGTGCTTCCGGCGCTTGGAGTCTGTCGTGGTTGTAGGGCACCGTGTATTCAGTGCTCACTGGGATGAGCGCTGTCTCGTTGGTTGCCGGCAGAGAAAGAAGGTCCTGATGGATTGTATTCTGCAAGAAGGCCCCGAAGAAGAGGGACGCGATCATGATTATGCCGCCCAACGTGATGGAGTATCTTCCTATCGTCAGTTCTTCAATGTTCGTGTTGATACGTAGGGCACACTGACCTCCAGTTTCTGGAAAACAGTAGCATCAAGGACCCCCATACGCTCCTGGTCGCAGCATCCATGGTCTCAATGTCTAACAGCCGCCGTGGCCCCCGGTAGTAATGCCACTTCAGCTGGCCCATGGCTGAGGCGACGGGGAACAGCATGACGCCCCTCATGAGGGTAGTCAAGAACGACACCGCCGCGGGGAGAGAGGTGAAAAGGGGATACAGCGCGGACTCGTGCTCCCAGAGTGCAGTCGGCTTGCCATTGTAATGAGTGAGGAGATATATGTATGAACCGAAGAGGGCAAACGCAGCGGCGAAGGAGATGATTTCTAGCACCCACCACTCGTCAAGCAGGTAGTGGAACCAAATAAGTGATGGGCCTAGCAAACTGATTTTGGACGCCGTTTGGGAATTTACTGATTTGCGTCTGGTTGCCCTTTCATTCTTCGAGGGTGCGTGGAAGCGCGGGGGCGCATCTTGCAGCAAAGTTGACGAGTCGTCTGGTATGGTTGGGGACCTCGGATCAGGCCTTACGGGCAGCGACATCTTGATATCATCTACAAATCAGGATCGCATGCCTTTGATTGTCAGCGCAGGTTTATTTTCATCGGAACGGGTGATGATCATCTAAGAAGTAAAGTTCCGACCTACAAGGAGACATCGTGAGGGCATGGAGCTGAATATGTACACACGTGAAGATCCGAACCACAAGCCCCCCGAAAACACCCTGTACCAACTGGAAATCTGGTGTCGCACATTGAAGCACCTGACGACACTGGAGCAATCAAGGGAGGCGTGGATGCTTCGCCATGCTTGGTGGGCAGTGAAGGACCACATGCAGCAGCCACAGTGGTGGTAGCTGGCTGCCTACGGTGGTGTAACCACACCTTTGGCCTGGAACATTTTCAAGGCATGCGGCCTGTTTATTGCGGTCTCTGAGGCTTCTCTCCATCATCGCCAGATGACTGAGAGGATGAGCTACCGGTTCGGTTTGGCGGAATGACACGGAAACCATGCCTTACGGCGAAACGCCTTCCTTCGCATCTTCCTGAGCAGCTCAGTCGAAAGCTCAAGCAGCCAGCTCCGAGTTTGACTCCTTCCCAAGTGAGGGGTGGGTCATGAAACCAAAAGTGCCGGCCTTGGTTGGGCATTATGGTGCGGCTGAAGACGACCGCATGGTGTGGCCGCCAGAGCCACCGTCTACTTGACGGTCACCTACGCTGTTCGAGCTGGCAAGTAAAAGCTTTTGGTTTCGCTAGGCTTACGATCATAGCACAAATAAACGGATTACCAGAGTCCGTTTTGCACTCCAATAATTGGCACCTCACCTCAGCTCAACCGTATCCAAAGCGCTGGCTCCGTAAGTGAAAAGGTGTCGAAGATGGTCGGAAAAATCCACATATGCCTTGCTTACGGCTACGACCAGCCAATATCGTTTCGCTACTTGTTCCTAGGGAACAGGATTAAGAGATCATTGTCAACTCGCCCATGGGCCAGAGGTTACAGAGCATATGTGGTCACGGGTCCCCGTGATAGAATTATATCTTGTTCTATAGCTAGCCTCAAAGTCGAACCGTCTGTCTTAGTTTTGTGTAGTACATCAGAACTGGCCTTTGCCAAACACGGGTCCGGCGAACGCAATAAAAATCAACAGGAGCACCACACACTAGTAAAAGAACTACTCGCAGTCGTATTTTCTGCATCCTTTTATCTGTCTTTGTGCACGATGTTTTTGCCAGTAGCCTCGGTCTGCGATTGAGCGACTTGAGCACAGTCACAATGCGTTCGATGTCGCCAGATGAGAATCATGTTCCCGGTCATTTGGGAGTCATGATAATCATGTGACATCAACTGCAAAGACGGCCGGTTTTACAGTAGGGGAATATCTGAAATGAATTTGCGGTTGACTTCCCGGCCTAAAGAAAGAACAGAGGTCAGGAACACGCTTGATTTACATAGGCAATGGCCTTGTGGGCTCACTATCCTCAAGTTGGCGACCGTTACAGCCTCCGCAACGATGGATCATTTCAAAAACGGCTGTTCGCTATCAGTGAGGTTGGGTAAGAGTCTGAGGCCGAGCCTAGAAGTTTTGGCACGTAGTGTGCCGACCTTCTACTTGTCACCCTCTCGGAACCAACCTGACAGTCACAGTGATGGCTGACATAGCTTTGCCTTGCGTATACAACTTTGAGCCAGCCGACTGTAATCAATGCTGGGATAGATTCCGGGGCTGTGACGCCGAAAACAACATGGAGAAACATCCGACTTAGCTATGGAAACATGCCAACTACTTCATCCGGTTTGTACTAGGGCCTGACTTCGAGGCCATGTCAAGCAACAGGCGGCGGTGCGCTGTCAGGTGGTTCAGGACTCCAGTTTGATCGCCGGCCGCCTATGCGTAGGGAATGCCCGGCAGGGTACCGACCCGGCTCGGAAAAGCCCAATCAAAGCCGGATCGGCTCCGGATCTACCTCTGAGAGCCGTAGCAGAGCCGCTCGGCCGTGCGATTCGCTTCCAAATCGACAGACGGAACGCCGGGAGCCGCTCCTCACGACCATGCGCGCCGCCAACCTCACCCAACCACGATTGCCTCTTTGTCCCTGACCCGGGCTGGATCAAACGCACAGTCGGGTCCGTGAGTCGGGCTTCTTTTCATCTGAAAGGACTGCCTAGCCCCATCATCCCATCCGGCGTCTCACCTTGCCCGGGCACCCCCAAAACGCGCCTGATGCTCTCGACCATGCATGGCCTAACGCATAAGAATGGCAATCGACCACGTGAGGGCCGCCTCTTTGCCCCTCACCGCTGCTTGCCTGGCCACAATGCGCCTGGTGAGGTGGGCGGGCCTCCAGTCGTCGGAAGGGGGAGGATGAAACACAGCTGCGACGCCCAACCCCTCGTAGGAAGCTCCGATGGAATGGTGGTTCCTTGTTGGATGCTGCGTCTCAGCTTCTGGTTCCAATAGATTTGAGAAGGTCCTGGGCCTCTTGCTAGGTCTTATTATGGCGCAAAATATGTATCTTGGGTGTGTTCAATCCGTGACTCTGGAGCATACCTCTTGCCGATAAGTGCATACGACCGGGGCCGCGTATAGAGCACTGGTGCACGACATACTCACGAGATCCATGGTCTTGAAAGACGGCGCGAGCTTGGGCTTCACAACGTGTGCGGATTGGCAAGGGGTCTGATCCAGAGTGGCCAGCATGCCATGGGCACGCGAGGCTGCAGACCTGAAGAACAAAACATCAACGCGCGGCTGCGATGCTTCCGCGCCCCATATGGCAGTGTTTCTCTGGGCCGTCTACACTGCAGGCTCAAACTCAGATTCAGATCATGAAGGCTGGCGACGTTACTCGCGGAACAGGGAGGGCTGGAACCAGAGCGCTGGGTTGGTCTCGCATCACGAGCACTGACATGTCTGGCCCCCGCGTTCCTTTGGGGCCGTGATCCAAGAATAACATGACGCCCGTCCGAATGTGAGAAAGAAATCCCACGCCATGCTAGATGTTTGAATCTGTTTGTGGTCCAGGCCAGGCTCGACCGGGCGACGAAGCGCGGGCAGCCCTGGAGGAGTTGCGACGCCGAGAAACACGGATGGATGAGACGACGGCTTAGGACGAGGCGGCTTGTGGACGGACGTCGGCGGGACCACAATTGTCGATGCACAAGGCACGGGCTGGCTGATACTTGCCCGCGTGCATTTGCACCTATGCTCGAGGCTCCTCGCAGAGGCCCTGGCCTGCGTCGAGGACAAAGAATGAGCGGTCCCAAAGCGGCAGGACCTGCATCCGCTGTCCGACGCAGGCTTGAAGATTGGCTGGGGTAGCTGACCGTTTCAAATGTCCACAGGGCGAGCAACATGACGGGGGGCTTGGGGGTCGGTGGTTGGCGCGTGTCTGAGATGTCGCAATTTGGTCATCGTAGATCTCGCTCCAGGGGCGGTGGAGTGATCCGATCGTGACTGTCATCTTCCTCATCTTCAGCCTGGCCTGAGCGGCAGGGTCAGCAGGACAAAAAGGCGAGCCAAAGCCTGCGCTACGAGCGGTTGCTTGGCCTGTCTCGACAAAGGCTTGCCTCGCCATGTCCGTCAGCCACCGATAGCCAAGCTGCCAGCCGGGGTCTAAGACCCAATGGTCGCAGAGGCGTCCGAGTCGGACAAGGTTTGGCTGTGGCCGAGGTGTCAGAGGAAAAGGGGTTCCCTGCGAATGCGGGGCGGAATGTGTCCGTGTCCGTGTTGTTCCTGGTCCAGTGCTGCTGCATGTGGCTCGCTGCAGGGCCGGCACGAAAGAGAGAAAACGGCCCTCTTGGCGGATTCTTTTGTGACATTGGCGCCCTCGTAATCATTTCGAAATGCTAACGGCGCGGGCATAGTTCCTCGCGGAGTGGGCACACGCTCGCGAGCTTGACAGGAGGTTCCCTGGGGACGAGATGATAGACTCTGACGGCCTGAACGGCCCGTTCGGGACAAAGTCAGGGGCTAGTTGCTTAGGACCCCTTTTGTGACATAACACGAAGAAGCGCCCGCTGGCCAGGTGAAGCAAGGCGATCGAAATTCGACTTGCTGCGACCTCGTGCAGCAAGCGCAGCGGTCGACGTGGGCCAACGTGGGATGGCACTGGCGATCACGCTCCACGGGGGCAGCCAGCCCAGGCCAATGCGGTCGCCGATTCCAGATGCCGGATGAACCCCAAGGTGGAGGAAGCAGCAGGAAACAGGTCATGATGGGCGAGCAATGGGAGAGCTTCATCTTGCTGACCGGGTCACACCGCCTGGGAGGGTTTCAGCAGGAAGCTGTGCTGGAGGGTGCGTCCGGCAGACGTGATTGGACATGCCACAGGGAACTTGAGGGGGTCGGCCTGGGGGCCGCGTCGGAGGGGTTCCTGGGCACCACGATGAAAAGCAATTCATCTGGCCGCCGAGCCAGGAGGTGAGGATTGGAAAGCCGCACGGAGGAGGTGAGTCTGCAGGGAGGGTGACATTCCCGTGGTGGTGTGTCCCCCAGACGGTGTGGCGCGTCGTGCCAAAGTATCGCAATCCCGGCCCCCCTCGACGGCTGCTTTCACCTGCCGGCAGTCAGTCACAGCCACTGCGAGGTCAGTGCTCACGGCGGTCGGAGGCCAGGCGTTCAAATCAGGAGGCTTGCTCGCAGGATTCCGTGTCGCCTCCTGCAGGACACATGAGAGATGAGGAGATGAGCGGACGGAAAGCGGCTGCCCGGTACATCCAAGGCGGGGGACGAGGAGCGAAGCGTGTGAGTGTGGTCGTGAGTGCGACCATTCGTGCGCGTTGGAGTCTGGCCGACCGAGCGACGCGGGTGATCTCGTCGCCCACGCCTAGTGTAAGACAGACCGGAGTCTCGAACGGCAGCGGAAGCAGACAGCAGTCGTCGAACGGGGCCACTAGGCACGAGGGGCGAGGCCCAACGTCAACACAGCGAGCGTTGCCGCTGTCCAGTCGTCGGGTTGAGCGAAAGGCTCAGAACAGGTTCAGGCGACGGCACTGCCGCGATGCTTCGGTCATGATGAGATGACGGATGGCTGATCATGAGCTTCTGCGCTGCGTGAGAGGCTGGCAGGCGAGTTGGGCCTGGCGTCGGGCCCTGGGAAGTGCCGTTTGACCTTCTCTCGATGGGGTAAGATGTGGTGACCGGACCAGGGGCCTTGATTGGGAGGCGCCGTCGTGAATGGCTGCAGGTCCTGCTTCTGGGATTTTGATTGTTAGGGGCTGACATTCTCGCCCCTCCCACCCCCTTCCTGTTGGGTCGTGTCTCTACTAAGCGTAGGAGGATGCAGGGGTGAGGTGTGAACTGGACTGGGGATGTTTGCTGGCCGTGTCCTCTTCTGGTCTGATTTTTTGGCCACGGGGGCTGCTTATCAGGGGCGTGTTAATGGTCCCCCCGGAGCGGCGATCCCAGATGAGACAAACAGTGCCAGCACAGAGAAAACTCGTCAGTGAGCGATTGCGAGGCGATTGCTGGGCGGAGGGACAGACCATGGTAGTTGAAGTGGCCAAGTTTTCTCTACCGACTCTACCGAGGCACGTAGTCAGACGGCACCGAGTCGAGGAGAGAAGAGAAGGGAAGAGAGAGAGAGAGAGGAGAGAGCAGATCGAGGCCAGATGGCGCGTCCCAGGTCCCAGGTCCGCGTGGCAGTCACCACCACATCTGTCTGGCATGGCATGGGCGGCAGGCGACAGCAGCGGCGGCGGCGGCGGCGGCGGCGGCAGCGGAGGCAGGTCCATCCCAAGCACCAAGGCGACGGGAAGGTCCTGCCCGTCATGACACAGGCAGGGGGCAGACTAAACCGCCCAAGTAGGCAAGGTAAGGTGGACAGTGACTCCAGTGCGTAGGTACCTACCTACTGAGTAGCCGCCTGGCAAGCGTGCTACGTTTTAGCGGCTCGTTCGGCCGATGCTAGCACTGAAATTGTCCCTTAAGGGTGTTCTAGCTTAGTGGAGTTTCGACTGCCTTACCAGGGAGTGGGCGGCTTGCATGTCGCGCCCGCCATCCCCATCACCTCGCGAGATGCGTCGTGCTCTTCTTGCTGGGTACAGGTGCACCTCTTGCGCCGAGAAGAGTGAGTGAGAAAGAAGAGAAGTCCTGTCGGAGCCCTGATGCCCATACAAAAGCAGCCAGCCCGGTGAAATTGAAGAATGTGCGACCAGACAGTGCTGTGCAGGTCGAGTTCCTCAGAGCCGACTCGCAGCCCCCACAGCTGGGCCCCGGCCGGCCCCTGTCGGCAGAAGGGCCGTGTGCCTAATAGATTGGGCGCCTCAGCCTTTTAGCTGCATATATCGGCCTTCCCACTTCCCCAGTCCTCTCACTACAGCAGCACCCAGCACTGGGAGTACCACTATTAGCTAGGTGCCTACCTTAGCACCTGGACAGGAAGGGACGAGAAAAAAAAAGTCCATACCAAACCCCCCCCCGTTTTCTGTCAGCGTCGTCCTCAAGGTCTCCTGCAGCAGCGAACAAGCGCGCTGCGACCTGTCAATTTGCTCCGACCTCATCTCGTCGTTTTGCCGGCTCCCGATTCGATCCCCTGGCCGGCCGCCCCTCTCTACTCTCCCTCTCTTTCATCCTTCTCACCCCAAGCCAAAACCCTCGTCGCACTCCGGCCGGCGTCCAACATCGCGACCCAAGCAGTGGGACCAGGGCCCAAAGACGCACCAGCGGCCGTCAACAAACATCAAGAACAACAACAGCAACGACCACAAGAGCCACCTCGGCGTCTCAAGAGCGCACGCGAGCCGGCAGCCGACACAGTAATACATGCAACGTCAATCACGGTCACCCGGCCATCTCGAAACCTCTCTGGGTGCCCTGCCCTGCCTGCATCCAAGCTCCGGCCTCCGCCTCCACCTCCACCCCCATTGCGGCGTTGGCACCCCCCGGTCACAATCCCATCCCATCTTTCCATCGCATTGGGGACCATGTCGCAGCATGCACTTCAGGGTGCCCATGGCTCGTCCTCCGTCGCCTCCGCTTCCGAGCCCCCTCGCCGTCACCGTCAGCACTCCTCCTCCTCGACGTCTTCCTCGCCGCTGCTCGACGACAGCCCAACCACTGGCCGCCTAGTCCACCATCCTGCCTCCTCCAACATCAGCTCACTGTCATCACCTCCCTCAAGGTACGCGCCCCGGGTGCCCTCGCCTGCCGTCGTCTTATCTCGCGAACCTTTTTCTGCGAATCGAAGCCCTCCCCCCCGTTCTTTCCTTTCCCTCTTCATACTTGGCGTTCTGCCGTGCAACGATACCACCACCTTAGCACCGTGCCACCGAACTGACACGGGTCTCCGCGCCACAGATCTGCTCGAAGGCCGATACCCAGTCCCCTCTCTCTAACCGCTGCCGTGTCCGCCGCGATAGCGTCTCCGAGTCGACCGAGCTTCCCTGCTCCAGCCACGGCTCCCATCCTGAGGACCGCCGTCCCCTACAGCCCGACGTCGCCCGTCGACGAGCCGCGGTCCCCCAGAGAAAAGCTGGACGACCTCCTGGCCACCGAGAGGACGTATTACCAGAGCGACTCCTCTGGAAAATCGACACCCGACCCAACTTTCTCATCGTTCGTCACGACTCTAGCCTTACGGCGCCCAAATGCCGTCCCGCGTACGCTGACACAAATACTGGACAGACCGAGCGGACCCTCCCACGTCACGAATGACAGTCGAAGCGTTTCCGACCCCGTCGCGCCCCCCAAGCCTGTCGTAGGCTTGCCGAGATCTCCGATGCCCGGTATGGCCGGTCCCTCGGCTGCTTCGCGCGCAGAGCCGGCCAAGGGCGCACCGCGAACCTCGTCCATGGACTCCGCCATATCCGCCGCGACCAAGACGAGTTCCAAGAAGGGGTCGCGAGAACTCGAGACTGACTCGCAAGACATTGCCGGCCTCATCAAGACGGCCGGCAGCCCCGAGGCCGTGATTCAGTACCTGCTGAAGGAGAAGCAGTCACAGACACAGCAGAACTCCCAACTATGGCGCCTTGTCGACAAGCAGCGAGCCATGATCCTTGGCCTGAACAAGGACCTGGAACGATCTTTGAAGGACAAGGAAAAATATCGAAAAAAGCTGAAGGAGGTCATGTCTGTTCCCGAGATTGCCAAGTCGGCCGGGTTGAAGAAGTCTGGGAGCGTTCCCGACGTTGTCCTCGGTCGATCGATTCCCAAGGTTGACGTACATGGGCCAACCGACCAGCAGGCCGCCGCGCCCGACTCTCCGAGCCTGGACTCTGACAGCCAGAAGCACTCGCCCATCGACCTGGCAATGGCTCCTTACCCCATCACGCCTCCTGCCGATCAGCCGCATAACGGACCCCCGTCTGCCGTCGGTGAAATGCTCGACCCCTCTCACACAATGCCCAAGCCCCAGGAGCACGCTTACGATCGTTACGACCACGAAGCGGAGGAGAAGGCCGAGCAGGCAGCGCGGGAACACGAGGAGGAGAGGCAACTCCAGGAGCTGCCGATCAACGTCTCACTACCGCCATCACGAAGCCTGCCGAGCAAACCACCCAAGATGCCTCCGCCGAAGCCTCCCGTGGGTCCCCCCTCGCCCGTCACCGCCACCCATGCCAGCCCCGTCGCCGATGAGGGTCTTGCCCAGTTCCCGGCGCCCCCGCCTCGGAAAGCGCCCCCGGCGCCTCTTCAGCTTTACAAGGAGAAGAGCCTGATTCTCGACGAAGACGAGACAGATTCAGACTTCGACGACATCCTCCAAGTGGACAGGGTTATCGATCCCAAACGCGGGCGAAGGAGAACACGGGAGGAGGACGACAGGATGCGAGAGATCCTTGCGCAGCAAGAAGCGGAGAGGCGAAGCTTGTCCAAGAAGAGCAAGTCGCAGAGTCAAAAGAGTACACCTACAGAGGCCGAACACCCTGGCCGGTCTGAGCCAATACCGCCAAGCCCTCGAGAGATTCCCCAGCAACTGGCAGTTCAGCAGAGCGGCCCAGCTTCCTTGGCAGGCGTCCTGTCTGGAGACCGCATACAGACCACTGTGATAGCGGGACCTCTCAGCCCAGGGCTTCCCTTGAGCCCCCGGCCGTTTGGTGCTGGTTCATCTGGGAGCTCCAACCCAATGACGTCTCCTCGAAGCGGGCCACACCTACAGGCGGCGCCGCTATCGCCGAGACCGCCGCGGCAGCCTATCCCTCTCCCACCGGGCACGCCGCTTGCCTCACCTCCGCAGTCGACCGGCGAGCCGTTGTCGCTGAAGAGCCCCCAGCCGCTGACCGTGAAGAAGGCGGCAGATGGCGGGCGGCAGCCGGCTTCGGACAGAACGCGCGCGAGCCCCACGGAACGGAGTCGCGTCTTCAAGGGTTTCGTGACAGAAGAGTACCCGGATCTTCTCCTGCCACCCAATGCGCTCCCGTCAATCCATGTCAAGGTTGCTTCCTCGCGCATGAAGCCCTCGCGGGCCAGCGTGCTGTCCTTGACGCAGCTCGAAGAAGACCCCGTCTTCACTCTGGCCGTGTTCTCTCGCGCCGACTCGGCAGAGCTGTGGCGGGTGGAGAAAGATCTCGCATCTCTCGCTAAGCTCGACCAAAAGCTGAAGAACTGCTCATCCGTGACCACCAAGGCCCCTGACAGGTCGCTGTTCAGCGGACACGCGCCAGCGAAGCTCGATGCTCGCCGCATTGCGCTCGACCACTACCTGGAAGAAATACTCGAGACACAGTTGGACCAGTCGGCGGCGTTGGAGCTCTGCAAGTACCTCTCGAACAACACCCTGCCCCCGAACTCGGACGAGGCGGTCACACCCGACATCGTCGAGTCGGCTAATACGAGGGTTGGCCCTGGTGGTCGACCGTTCCGGAGCGGCTATCTAACCAAGAGGGGCAAGAACTTTGGCGGTTGGAAAGCTCGATTCTTCGTGCTCGACGGCCCTCAGCTCAAGTACTTCGAAGCACCCGGCGGCGCCCACCTCGGCACGATCAAGCTCCCGCATGCTCAGATCGGCAAGCAGTCACAGCACAACGAGAACCACTCGCCAGCTCCCGGTGCGAACACGGAAGAGCTCGACAACCAGTACCGACACGCCTTCCTCGTTCTGGAGCCGAAGAAGAAGGACTCGAGCAGCCATGTGAAGCACGTGTTGTGTGCCGAGAGCGACGTCGAGAGGGACCACTGGGTTGATGCTCTACTGAAGTGGATTGATTTCCGGGAGCCCGGAGAAGAGGACACGCGATCTGCCAAGGATCACGCTCACGACAGGCACGGTTCTGGCGGATCCGAGCGCAACACGGTGAAGAAGAAGAAGGGAAAGCCCACCTCCAACCACCAACCCTCCGACTCTGACAACCTCATCGGCGTCAGGTACGACTCGACGTCTCAGGGCGACCTGCCTCACTCGGCACCAGGGCGGCCCAAGACGTCTTCTGGCCTGCCGGAGCATCCTGGATATCATGAGCCCGCACAGGCTCCCATCGTGATTTCGGGCCCCAAGGACATGCATGTCATTTCTGACTCATCGTCGTGGGGTAACAAGCCGCAGGGCCTCTCGGCCCCTACCTACGAGGAGAAGAAGCAGCGAAAGCGGAGTTTCTTCGGTTTTGGCCCCAAGACGACGAGGTCTTCGGCCGACGGCCCGGATGGCCTCTTTGATGGCGGCTCGTCCTCGACGCCCCCTCAGGGTGGTGGCTACCAAGGACCGGTTCGACAGGTGTTTGGCGCGACCCTGGCTGAAGCGGTCCGATACAACTCGCCCGTCGATGTGGACGTCCCTCTCCCAGCCGTGGTGTACAGGTGCATTCAGTACCTGGACGCCAAGAACGCCATCCTCGAGGAGGGCATTTTCCGCCTCAGCGGCTCTAACGTGGTCATCAAGCAGATCCGGGAACGATTCAACACGGAGGGCGACATTAACCTCATTACGGACGAAGCGTTTTATGACATCCACGCCATCGCTTCTCTTCTCAAACTGTACCTCCGCGAGCTGCCGACCACGATACTCACGAGGGACCTGCACAACGAGTTCTTGTCCGTCACCGAGATGACCAACCCCAAGGAGAAGGTGATGGCGCTCAACGCGCTGGTTCAGCGTCTGCCGTTGGCCAACGCGACGCTTCTGAAGTACTTGATTGCGTTCCTCATCCGGATCATCAACAACTCAGACGTCAACAAGATGACTGTCCGCAACGTCGGTATCGTCTTCTCGCCGACGCTGAACATCCCGGCGCCGGTGTTTGCCATGTTCCTGCAGAACTACGAGCCCATCTTCGGCATCGACGCAGAGGAGTACGAGCTTCCCTCGCCCGTTGCGGCCAGCGAATCCTCTCGAGAGGGGCCGCCACCGTCCGCGGGGCTGCCGAGGAGGCCGAGTGACGGGCAGGGCCAAAGACCGGGGACTGCCGAGCACAGCCAGTCTCCACACAGGCAACGTCTGATGGAGGCCGTCACCGGACAGGCTCAGCCGCGCCAGGGCGGCACGCCGCCGCCCTTGCTGCAAGATCTCAACGCAGCCCGGGCGGGGCCGAACCCGGCGCAGAACTTTTCGATGCACCGCGGGACGACGTACGAACCTCAGTACATTCAGCAGCAGCAGGGCAGCCGGCCGCCATACGAAGCCAACATGAGCGCGCCTCAGGGATACGAGATGGGAGGATACCCGCAGCAGTCCCGCGGCGGCTACCCCGCGCCGCAGATGGACGGAAGCAACGGAGGCATGTCGGGCGGGTACGAGCAGCAGCAGCAGCAGCAGCATCGTCAGCAGAAGGCCAACAGGCGACGAGAGAGCGTCATCTTTAACGGAGGCATGATGAACACGAACCAGCAAGGGTCCCGGAGTGGGCTCCGCGAAGAGACGCGGTTCTAGAGAGATTGATGAACTACACGACACGGCGGAGCAAAGCACAACAAAGCAAAGCGACACATCGAATTCCATGCACGCATCTACGCTCCCATATATCTTGCATTTATCCACGCAGGGCCAGAGGAAGCCGGCGCGAAGCCATTACGATTATACCCCACTATTAGCAGACGATGGACGGACGCTGAGCGCTGCCCTCTAATCAGGCGGAGGAGGATGGGAGCCGTGCTATAGCTGCGACGGAGGTTGTGGCCGAGGCAGGACAGTACGACGGGATGAGTTTCATTTGATCAGTCACGAAGTTTGTATATATACATGTCGTCCGGCGTGCTTGCATCTGTCCGTTCTTCTCTTCTCTTCTTCACAGCACGGCGTTGATGGCGTGTTTTTACTCGATATTATTTCGCTTGGGGCTAGTGCGGGGGAATATTCCGGGAATGATACGATATTTCAAACAGTTTCTTGAAAGCAGCGGGCAGCTTTCAAGCGTCACCCCGAGTCTGTCAGTTCTGTCTCGATTCTCATGAGACGGAGGATACTCTGGGACAGAGACGGTAGAGTACCTCTGCGCAGTCCCCCACCGAAGCCGCACACCGACTCACCGAGATCTGCTGACATCAGCAGGACATGTCGGCACGATCGGCATTCCAAGTTCCTTGCCAACCCACAACACCAAGCCAAGTCGGCATTCTCAATCGCCGCGCCTCCGTCATCCGTCACCCGTCATCCATCATCCCATCGCCATCCGATCGCGTCGCCATACACCACCACCAAGAAGCTCTACTGCACCCCCTCCCCCCCCTCCTCTTTCTAAGCAGGTCCGACGAACGGCGTCTGATCGGGCCCCCGGGCGCCAGGCCTCTCCACCCATCATGGCCAGCGAAACGGCCGCCCCCGCTGCCGTCGACCCTACCCTCCGCAGCCCGCCCTCATCCATCCCCGCAGCATCGGCAGCGGCGGCGACCACGACATCCACCACAACCGACACCCCCGACCGCTCCGCCGAGACTGCCACGGCCGCAGCAGCCGCCCTCTCCGCCGCCTACCGCGCCTCCCAGAGCAAGGACCAATCCCCCGCCTCGCCGCACGACCACGACCATGACCACGACCAAGACCACGATGACCACGACCACGACGGCGGCGCGCAGCATCCGGACGAGGCCAAGCGGCCGCGCGCGTGCGAGGCGTGTCGCGGACTGAAGGTGCGGTGCGTGCCCGACGCCGCCGACCCGGACGGGCCATGCGCGCGGTGTCGCAAGGCGCGGCGCAACTGCGTCGTGACGGTGCCGACGCGCAAGCGGGCCAAGAAGACGGACAGCCGCGTGGCGGAGCTGGAGAAGAAGATCGACGCCCTGACGGCGAGTCTGCACGCGCGGACGGGCGAGGTCGGCGGCGGCGGCGCGGGGGACGACGGGACGCCGGCGGGGAGGAGAGGCCAGGCCGCCGCCGTGGAGGCGGAGCGACTGTACACGCCGCGGGCGGAGCGCGGGGCCGGCGTCAAGAGAAAGATGTGGGACAGGGACGGCGAGCAAGAGCGAGAGCGCGAGCAGGAACCCCGGCCGCCGCCACCGATACGCATGGACAGCAGCTACGACGACGTCGTCGACCGCGGCGTCTTGTCCATGGACAAGGCAGCCGAGCTGTTCGCGCGCTACAACGACAACATGGTCGGGCACCTGCCGGCCGTGGTGTTCCCGCCGGGCATGACGGCCGACACGCTGCGGAGCACAAAGCCCGTGCTCTTCCTGGCCGTGCTGGCCGCGGCGTCGGGCGAGACGTCGGCCCTGCAGCGGCAGCTCGTGCGCGAGATGATGCAGATCCTGGCCGAGAAGATCATCATCACGGGCGAGAAGAGCCTCGAGCTCGTGCAGGCGCTGCAGATCACCGTCATATGGTACTGGCCGCCCGAGCACTTTGAGGAGCTCAAGTTCTACCAGCTGGTGCACATTGGCAGCGTCATGGCCATCGATATCGGGCTCGGGAGGAGGACGTCGATGCCGCGGGGGGCCACCCCGTACGGCGTGTACGCCTACCGCCAGAGCCAGTACCGGAGGATTCCGCCGCCGGATCCCAACACGGCCGAGGCGAGGAGAGCCTGGCTGGCGTGCTACTATCTGGCGACGAACACGGCCATGGCGCTGCACCGGCCGCTGCTCATCCGGTGGACCAAGTTCATGGCCGACAGCATGGAGTTCTTGAGAACCTCACCCGACGCTGCCCCGACGGACAAGTACTTTTGCGCCCTGGTCGATACCCACCGCGTGTCCGAAGACGTGGGCGCGCAGTTTGCGACGGCCGAGCCGGAGGAAACTGTCAGCATCCGGGAGCCCAGCGTCGTGTTCTCCCTGAGGGGGCTGAAGCGCGATCTTGATGCGTCGTTTAACGGGCTGCCCCCTGATCTCCAGCGAGGTGAGTGGCCTTCTTCTCATTATCGTGCCCAGGTCCGTACTGACATCATTGCCAGCCTCCCTAACGATATCCTACCACGTCGTCGCCATCTACATGCACGAGACGGTCCTCAACGTCAACCCGGCCCCCTCCTCCAATGCCAGCCACCCCTCCGAGCTCACGCTGCAGGACATGGCGTCCACCTCGGGCCTCTCCGGGCTGAGCCCCGTTCACGTCAATGCATATGCCGTCTGCATGTCGTCCATCCACGCCATCTTCGACACGTTCCTCGCCGCCAGCATCCCCACCATCCGCTGCCTTCCCGTCTTCAACTTTGTCCGCGTCTCCTACGCGCTCGTCGTGCTCATCAAGATGTACTTCTGCGCCGTGGCCCCCGGCAGCGAGCTCGGCGCCGTCATGGGCCGCGACGACATGAAGGTCGACTCGTACCTCACGCGGCTGCTCGAGCACTTCCGCGCCGCCGCCGCCGACGACGGCAGCCGCCCGGCCAGCAAGTTCCTCGTCGTCCTCGTCATGCTGCGCGGCTGGTTCTTCAAGCAGGAGCGCGAGCTCGGCGTCGCCGTCCCGCCGCTCAAGGAGCCCTCGTCGTCCTCCTCGGCGTCCGGCCCCGCCGACGCCGCCGACGACGTCAAGCAGCGGTTCGCCCCCGACGGCCAGACCTACGAGCAGCAGTCGCAGCAGATCGGCCACCTCGCCGCCAACACGCCCCTGCACCTGCTGTCCGAGATTGCCACCAACGACCGCGACCGCGTCGCCTCGGCCAACGGCTCCGCCACCCCGCTCTCCAACGCCAACATGGCCTGGCCCCCGCCCCGCCCGCAGCCCTACCTCTACGACCCCGCCTCAGCCTCCGCCTCCGCCTCCGCCGCGCCGTTCCCGTCCCTGGACTTCCCCAACCAGACGTCGCCCGGCGATCTCACCTTTGAGGAGCTCGCCTACAGCCTCGGCTTCGTCAACTCGATGAACTTCCCGAACCAGGCATGGGGCTCCGCCACCCCCGGAGCCGGGGCCGGGGCCGGGACCTCCGCCGAGGACCCTTCCGGCGAGGCGGGCATGCGCTACGCCATCGCCATGGACCCGTGGGTCGGCCAGTTCGGCGACGTGCTGGACGGCATGCGCACCGGAGGAGGGCCCGGCGCTGGCGGCACGTGGCCCGGGCCCGCGCACCCTTTCCAGATGTAGAAGCAGCAAGCGAAAACACGCGTAGGGAACGCTTTTACCCATCGTGCTTGTCAGCAAGCTCTCATTTGTCCTCGCGCACGAGGCCGCGGTCCCGGACGCAGGGGTGCCCTGTTCCGCGGTGGGCTCGACGCTGCAGGAGATCTCCCAGACAGACACCCAGGTAGGCAGGCAGGCTGGGTGGAGATGTTGGAGGATTCGCGTCGCTGCCGGCTTCGGTCGCCGTGGCTTGTCGTCCCAACATCGGGAAGCGTTCCGTCTAGAAGCTTTGCGGCGGGCGGGGGCGTTGTTTCATGTATATTTTTACCTTTGTACAGGGATAGGATCGGCGGGGAAGGTCTCGATAGACGCGAAAACGCGGCCTGGGGCCGGGGCTCGAACGGGACGAGGTCGGTGCGGATGGCGTTTATTCGACGACGCTCTGTCGAAACATGCTCCCCTCGTCGCCTGGCGGGCTATGATTGGGGGTTCCAGGGAGTGTATCAACAAGAATAGACGCATCATGATTGTGGATTGCTCAACGTGAGACTTGTAGGAATTGAGGCACTATCGTCATGTCCAAGCCTTCTGCCGCGGGCGGGCGGAGGCAGCGCATCCGCTGCACTTCTGCTCGCCCTGCAGGCCACTCGGGCGAGCTTTTGATTCTGATCACTCCCGTCAATTGACCCCTCTTCAGGGCCACTTGATGGCCAGTCGGCCACAGACGGCTCCATTTCCCAGCAGCAACTCTCACAACCCCATCCATCATGACTCCAGCAACATTCGTTGATACATTCTTGTGACACCGCATCGCGCGTCCCTATCTCCCCAACCCCCCGTAGAATCAAGCCGTGTGTCCATACCAGTCCAATTTTGGATTCCAGTAGCAGGTGAAATTGTAGCGCTCTCCCGTGGTCTTTGCTATTGCCAGTAAACAATTTGTCCCCATGCGCCCGTTCTCGCATCTCGTCGTGCTGCTTCTCATCATCGCGCTGTCCGTCGAAAGACGGCGTCATTCGTCTTCCCTCCGCCATGTGTGCCGATACCAAACACCAAACAACGCAAAGCACAAAGACCGTCTAACGTGACGCGACGTCAAACGCCTGAAGCTATCAAATCAAACCGTGCAATCAATCTGGGTTAACTCCAACAAGTGTGAGGTCACCACCGCAAGTGGTGGGTGAGGGTATTGGTGAAAGAGGAAGTCGTTAAGGTCAGGTGTCGTCGTGGTAAAGGGGTAGGTGGCGGGTGCGTGGCAGGCGGCAGTCCTACCCATGCAATGTACAATCAACAGGGTTCTTCGTGACATGTCTAGCCGTCGTGGTCCGTTCAATCCATGTAGAAGTCGCCCTTGAGGATGCGCTCCTGGAAAGCATCAGGCTTCTTGCGCTGCGGCTCGGGGGCCTTGGGCTTCATGGCGGCGGCTTGAGCGGGAGGAGCGGGCATGTCGGATACAGACTTGGCCCGGTCGTGCACGCCGTTTCCACTGCCACGGGGTGGCGAAGTGGACATGGTAGAGCCGAAGGAGAAGGATGGGCGGGGGCCTTGAACAGAGCTCTCTGCTCGAGACTTGAGCTGCTCGGACCAGTTGAATCCCTGATCTAAATAGAGTGCATCAGTAAAGAGTACCTCAAGACGATATATTGTTTCCTGGCTGGCCACGGCAAAAGATGACTGTGGCGAACCACGGGTGGTTGACGACTGGGAAGGGGGGCAGGGGCGACGAGAAGATGGTGCGGTTGACTTGTGTGGGAATCGCACCTGTTCTCGTCGAGGGAACTCGGGGGTTCACGCTGCTTCGTCTGCCACTAACGGTGGACGACTGGTGAAGGGGAGCACTGATAGGGGTAGATGCGGATGCAGATGGGTGATTACCATTTGGCGCTGAGGGGCTTCCGCCTCCAGGACGGACATTGCGCATGGCGGGGGCACCGAAGCTCATTCGGCGGGCGAAGGGTGTGGTGGGCGGGGCGCGGACAACCTCTTCTTCGTCGATGGCGTTCTCGTCCAACGAGTCCGAGTTGGTCGACATGCTGCCGCGGCGGAAGCCGGTGAAGGCGCTGGGGTTGGTGGGCGAAGTGCCAGCCAGGCCGATGCCTGTGGTAGCGACGGAGAGACGGCGTCGTTGGGCCTCGCTGTTCTGGTAGCTCTGGCCGACCGAGGTCGAGTTGCTTCGGAACAGACCCGCCAGGGCCTGCTGAGTGACGGAGCCGCGGCGTCGGTGGTTCATGTCGGTCGGGTTGTTGGTGTTGTCGTTCGACATGGTGGCGGTTGTGGTGTTCAAGAGTCGTATTTATGTACTTGGTGAAGTGAAATTTAAGTGTTGGATCGATGGTGTGAGGAGAAGCAGAAATCGAAAGACGGATCGTTCGAGGGCGGGAAGGGGGTGCGACGGGAGGTGGAACGTGGGTTTTATATCGAAGGGGGAAATGGACTGATTGGGTAACACTCAACAAAGCCGGTGGCTTGTGATGGATGACACGGGCGGACAGACAGAGCAGGTCGACCGAGGAGACGCGGGCGATGGATGTGCTTGGTGGGGAACGGGCGATGGGTGATGCGTGATGCGTGGTGCGTGGCCCGGTGCTGATCCAAGGGGGCCGATCAAGGGGCTTTCCGTCTGTCGAAGGCTTTGTGCTGCGAGATCGACAAGAGCCACTATGGGCGCTTGGGGTGGCAGCGAGTCGAAGGTTTGGGGGGGTGGGTGGCTTTGATGAAGGTGACGTCGAGGAACGGCGTTTCGAGACAGGGGGCGACCAGACGAAATGCAAATGAATCGCGAGGCGTGTAGCAATTGAGGGAAAAAAAGATGGGGATCAGAGAGATGGGTAAGGGTGGCCCTTGAGTCGGAAGGGAATTGATTGTCAGGGTGCGAGGAATGTGGCAGTGTGGGGGAGGAGTCGAAGGGGGCGAATCCGACCTGCTGGCACGGCACGGTGCTATCGTTGGCTGGCGCGGGCTTGCTTTTGCTCGTGTCTGTCTCGTTGGATGGTCCAGAAGAGGAACAGCAATTTCCCAAGCTGTCTTGTTTGTTTGCTGTGTGTCGTTGCGTTGAGAGCGGGGTTTTCTGTTGACGATGAACCAGAGGGTCTGAGGGGGATGAGGATGAAAGAGGGAAGATAAAGTGTTGGGAAGAGGAGGAGAGGAGAGAGGAGAAGAAAGGGCAAGATGGGGGGAAGGGGGGGCAGAGGACACGAGTTGGTGAGCAGAAGCAACCACCGTAGACGGAAGTGGTGATAGACCTGGGCTTGCCCTTGTTGGAGGTCCCCTGGAGGCCCGGTGGAGGGTAAGGTAGGTAGGTACAGTTGTGGAGGTCCCTTCCGCGCAGCCCGCGCCGCAGCAGGCGTCGCAGTGGAGCGGAGCGAGCACCATGCAAGGGTACTTCTAAGGTAAGGATGGGTAGGTAGGCAGGTAGGTACAGTAGGGGAGGGGGAAGTGGGGGGGGTCCTGGGCTGGGGAAGGCACGACGAGGATGGGAGCTCTGCGCGCGGAATCCACGGCAGGTGGTCCCCTAGCACACAGGAAGGCTTGGCCCATAGCTACCAATCAACAGCGCACGCCACCCTTGAAACGCAATCCTGGGCCTGGGTACATGCCTAACGTATCTGATCTGTGCGTCTGTTAGTGTGCCACGCAGGACGGGTGGCGACGTCACCCAATCGCACCATTTTGCGGGGTAATCCCAGCGTGCGAGGCAAGCAACCTAGGCAGCACCTTCTGTTCCTACCATCCAAACCCAAACCTCCACCACCTTCTCTGGGTTTCCAGGCCACTTCCGCTTCCATGATTGGGTGCCGCTGCTCGACGGGGGGTTGCATTCGTCTTGAGCATCTCCCAGGTCTGCAGCACACTTGAGCCCTGGCCTGACAGTACACCATCACGAACTCAACCGAAGCGCGATGCACAAGCAAGCCTCCCACCCTCTGTCCTGCTCTCCGCTCTCCACCCCTCCAATCCACTATGCCAGCCATCCCATCACGTCGACCGTCCTCAGTCCTCACCCACTCATGTCACTCTGAGCGACGCCAATACGAAGACAACGCAACCTCACGACGACCTGGCTCTCAAGCTCAGATCGCAACCCACCACATCCTCCGTGCGCAAAGGCCAAGACTCCTCCGCTCCGAGCTTTCCGTGCCTCGTGACTATGATCAATCAATTGTCATGTTGAGCGCTGATTCGGTCAGCAAACTAACAAGCAAGCAGACGAAGGCACGAGGAGACCGAGTTTTGTCACCATCACAGCATAGAGCTCTCCACACTGCCTGCACATTTCCATCAGCAAGAGCCACGATTCCCATCACCTCTCGACGACAAAGCAGAATGAAGAAAGGAGGGGTAACACCACACCGGCTTACCGCCTGCCGCCCACCGCCTGTCTCCCAACACCCCAGTGCCCATCCCATCCTCGCGTCTCGAAAAGCTACTGAACTCTCTTCACCAACTTTCCCGCCACACCGCATGCAGACATGCCAAACGACTTGCCTGCCACGATCACACAGACCACGACTCATTCACTGCAGCGGTCGGCGCGGAAATGGCCTGCAGGCGCCTCCAAACTTCCAGCGCATGCGGACACCCGGGCGCACTGCTTCGTGTCGCTCCCTTGTCCGGCGTCTTTCTGTGTCTCGCTCGACACTCGAAAGTGACGGGAAACTTAGTCCACTGGGCTGGCCGTGCAGTCCGGGCATCCGTCCATTGAGAGCGACAGAAGCGTCGCATTGCCGCTGTGTCACATCCGTCAGACAGAACATGCCAGCGGCTCTATCTAGCACGATCTCAACACTCACGAAGATTCTCTAAGACTGGACATATCCCAGAAAGTCAACCGGCAGAGCAGACCGAACGAAACATTGCGTCCCCATCATCCCGCATAACCACACATTGCTCGTCCCTCCCTCCCTATCTCAACCCCGCGGCACCCACATTCACTCCTCGCCTTGGATCTCCAAGAACGCCCAGGACCTCCACTCGCTGCTCGTCCCCCTTGGCAACAATCGAGCTCTGACTCGTCAGGTTGCAACCTGATAATGGACCAGTCTCCCCGAACGCTCCAGTTCGCATCTTTCCCCGCAGACCAAGCAGCCCCCCAAGAGAACCCACTCGTCAGCTGCTCCATGTTAGCCTCCTCTGCTAGCACCACCAGCCCCTGGCACCCCACCCATCCAGCATCGAACGAAGCCAAGCAATTCAAACTGCCTTCACAGCATACACCCGCCCGGGAGACTGTCTCGCGAAGAAGCTTGGCCCAACGGCCAAGATCGCCCACAGTCCTGCAAGCTCGCCAGCGCAACTCCCAACCTCTCGCGGTTCAGCCAGGGACGCCACAAACTCTAGATGCTCCAGACCATCAAAGAACACGTGCCGGCTGCCGGCTTATGTGCGTCGCCCTATCGTCGTAGTACCCAACCTTGGCAACGCGAGCGCCATCTCGGCTGCCTATCTCGCATGCGGCAGCATCCCACTGGCGAGAGGCTTGGGGGGTCGCACGGATGGAGCGAACCCAGCTCCGGGGCTGCGGGCGGAAGCATGGCGCCTTCCCCGCCCTCAGCGCACTGGAGCACGACGGCGGTCGCGCGGTGCGCACCCGTTCGTTGTGCGCGAGTCGTTATGTCGGCATTTGCAATCCCCCGCCCGTTGAGTATGAGGTGCTTCGATCCTCGATTCATTGGTGACCTCGTGATCGCCATCCTACAGGAGACTTGTCCTGCTGGCGGGTCGAACAGGTCCATTACAGCTCAGTCCCTCTCCACCGGCACTAGAACGATAACAGTTTGGCATGACCTTGATTTAAGTGAAACGATAGACATGCACCTTTCAAGCCGAGGGGAACTTCTGGGGTATAATCAACCGAAGGTCTTAGGGGTTTGTTCTTCCCTGTGGCACCGAGTTGACTGTTGACGAGTCGTACGATGACTGGTGTCTGATCATGTTTGCTTGACCGTTCTAGATAGCGTTGAGGATGGCCTAGGTCCCTAACCATTGCGCATGCGCTGAATGCGGACGCCTTCATCTCCAAGAAACGTCCCGGCGACGGCGAAGCATCCAGCACAAAGCTGCAAACCTAGCTCTTGCTCAGTGCCACACGCCGGTTCACCTGGATTGATTAGCCTTGTCACAAGTGTTCTCGTTGGTAAGGAGAGCGTCGGGGTATAGATTCAAGTAAAAAAAAATGACCCGACGTTGTGAATATGAACTGGGCGACGTCAGCGAGGCCAAAAGCAAAAGATGAAGTTTCTCTTTCGAGATGCGTCGGAATTGAGCCCAACGGGGGGCTCGAACCCCCAACCTTGAGATTAAGAGTCTCACGCTCTACCGATTGAGCTAGCCGGGCAGGCAGGTTGCTTGTTGTTGGAGTCGGATTTGGCAAGTGGATACATGATCGTTGCGGCATTTTCGAATAACCGTTGATAAAAACTGCCCTCTATCGTCTCCCTGAATGTCGAGGCGGGTCTTTTTAAGAGGATGGTGGGAGAACAAATCGATGTCTTTTTTGATCGTTTACTCTCCCTTCAGCGGGATTCCAAACCATCGACGCCTAAGAAGGCGCTCTGCTAGAAGAAGCAAGGCGCAACGAGACGCGGTGTGAAGAGCAGGTGGTACAACATTAGCAGAACAAGTTTTACTGCCTTGCGTAGGTTCGCCAGCACAGAACCAGAGACTTGGCCTCGGACGAATGGCCATGGAACTGATCTGTATAAGTTGATCCCAACACATCGGCACAGATCACTCATCAGTTGCAGTGTGCTCACAACAGGCCACCAATTGACACCATAAAAATTGGTGCAGGGGGAAGACACATCATCCATCGTATGTAAGTACTGGTATTGTGTTGACTAGCTCGTCCAAGATGTACAGCCCGTCATGAAAACCATCCAAATCGTGAAATCGTAAAGCATTTACTCGTCAACATTGGGGTCGAACTCGGGAACGGCATCACCAGCCGCCTCACCAAGCTTGCCTGCAAACTCGTCGTCCAGCTTAGGTCCAACACCCCCGCTGAAAGCACCGAGCATGGAGTCACGCAGGCCCTCGTTGGGCCAGCTGAGCCAGCCGACGAGCGGGCTCTTGTAGAAGGAGCCGGAGAAGTTCTCAACGCCGCCAATGTCTCCGTCGTTGGCAAAGCGGAAGCAGTGCGTGCCGGCACCATCCTTGTGGTAGACGATCTGGGGGCTCGTGCCGTCGGCGGGGAACTCGTTGCTCGCCGGCCCGTAGCCGCCGTGGCACGAAGGGGCGACGCGGACGATGGTGTCGCCGCGGGCGAAGACGACGACGTTCTCCCAGTCGTGGCGGTGGCCGCCGGCGAAGGAGCCGCTGACGGACTGGTCCTTCTCGAAGTAGTACTCATACCTGGGTGGGTCAGCCTTGGCCTTTCAGTTCAAGCAGCAGCTGCGCATGGAAGCTTACATGATGGCGCAGACACCGTTGTTGCATCGTCGGCGGGAGTAGACGTTGCTGTTCTCAAGCTGGGGAGGGTCGCGGCAGTCACCCTGGGGAGTGCCCGTGGCGCCCTTGCCGGGGTTGATGTTGCCATCGGGGTCGATGGCGGCCGTGTTGTAGCAGCCGTCGGTGTCGAAGTCTAGGATGGGCTGGAACTTGTTCTCAATCTCGTCGGCGTTGCCAGGGAGAGGCGTGAGGATGTCGCGCCTCAAAATGGGTGCCGGGGATGCATGGACAGCAGACAGAGCGCCGAGGAGAGCGGCAGTTGTGAGAAGAGTGTTCTGCATATTGAATATGGATGGTAATGATAGATGAGGTGCGAAGTTGGAGTCTTGGATGGAGTGCTTGAGGAACTGATGATGATGGAAGAAAAGGATAGATGTTGACCTTGGCCACGTAGCTGGCTACTTATACTGCAAACGCTACTATCATGAGCCCTCCCTTCGTCAGCTACAGAGCCTTGAGAATCAGCTTCATCGAGATGCTCATCGTGATGTCAAGGTGGTCGCCAAGTCTTCACCACAACCCACATCGGCTTGGAGGATCAGGATCAGTGGTGTCTCATCCAACGGACTCAACCCGTGTTGCTGGCGAGAGCATCCTACCCCACGTCCACCACGGGACTTGAGCTCTGCCGTGTGGGTCTCTCGGGGAATGGAAGAGGAGGCTGGTCGATCCTCCTTTACTGAGACCTCGAAATGGACGACTGAGGACAGATGAGTGGTTGTGAGAGACCGCCTGGTAGCGGCAGTGCCCGACGCGGTGCCGATCCTCGCTAGAAAAGGGCAGGTCTCAGTCTGAAGGATTCGACTCTAGGCGATGCCGAGCGCGAAGGAATTGGTTCCCCCGCGAAGGAATTGAATCCACGTCATTGGGAACCGAGCGCTCTGAGCTTCTACCATCGAAAAGTTGGCGATCGTCAAGACTGCCCCCTGAAGATGTTTATTTCGATCAAAAAGTGCCATGCGCTAGCTGAGGCCGTCCATTAGTGCTAGCCTATGTTCAGCTAGGATGTCGATCGGCCCTGACCATCACTAACGAAAGTCAGCAAAGCACCATCTTCGGCTTTCCGGAATCGAAGAACCCTGGACGGAACAGGCAATCCTACAGTGAGATGCACGCTTAGAAGGCTCACTAGCAACGCTACCTTCCGCCTTACCCGCCAAGCCAGCCGAACGTTACACCCGCATCTCAGAAAAGATGCCGGTCAGCACATGGAAACCTAATGGCAGGGAAAAGCGACGGAGATCTACGAAGAACTTGACTTGGCAGCTCAAATCTATGCATGATATGTCATCGCGATGACGTCTTTGAAGCCAAAAGGTCCTTCCAAATCCTTCGCTCAGTGTGATGATGCCTCCGCAAGGCTTTGCTGGCCATCGTGGAAGGATTCACAAAGCCAAGCCCACCAACGTCTCCAGAACAATGCAAGGGTACCTCCTTGCCTGCCTGAATTCAGTCCCGTGAGTCCAGGGAAACAAGCTCAATTAAGCCTTCAGACCCCACAGAGGTGGAGCGTACTGGAGTCTCCGCTCGATGATGGATCGGAGCATAGTGCAACGCTCTTGACATCTGCGCTGGCAGTCAACATGTTGGTCAATACCTCACATCTAGTTCCAGAAAAGCCCCAGTAAGAATCCTTCGGAGCATTCTGTGTAGATCATCGGCGAATACTCTAGATCCGAGGACGGTCCCCCGCCCTAAGGGGGCCATTGTGCACCTAAGCTCTGCAGCAAGGACGATGCTCTTGGTAACCCGATCTTCAAGACTGCCCTGCCTCGGCTAAGACATTTCTTGCCGACAAGCTTGACCGACAAGCTTCATTGATGCTTAACCCTGCAGATCATGACGAGTGCTCATACCTGACCTCCACAGCATGTGTTCTAGCTGACTTGTTCCATATGTCTCACTTCGGGCCCGAGAGAGAGACAGCGCCCCCGTCTGAAGCATTTTGGAGCTCTCGGGGCCGAATCCTACAGATCCGAGACCAATGCTTTAGTGATGCCGCTATCACATAACCCCAATTCTTCCTTGCCGGCTTGCTGATATGCTACATTGGAGCGCCATCGTCGATTTCTTACCCTGCCGCCAGACGAGCTAGTCAAGGATACTCAGCACACCCGGGGATGGTCATTGCCCAACCCCCCGACCCGTCGATCATATTGCCATGATAGGCTCTTAACATCTACATGACCTTACAAGTAGAAGACATAGCTTCAAAGGATTTCGAGGTCACATCGGCAATTCTATTTCGAGTGCCTTTTTCGTAAGCTTTATGTTACGGGGCGATGAAAATCCTTCTAATTTGCGACTTCACTGAGCAGAGGAAGTGGGTGGCAAGATCGCCTGGTGGCAACAATGTACGTACTGATCGTTGCCACGAAAACACCTGCAAGAGCTATCAAAGCCAGGACCGCATTTCTGGCCATTATCAGATCTACGGCAGCAGCATCGCATTGACATCAGCCACTATGAAAGTACAAGAGCTGCCAAACCCCCTTCCACCCAGAAAAAACTCACAAAGCCAGATAATTTATTCACTTAAGATTTGTTGCTTTACAAACGATTTGCTACCATCCGATCATGCGATTGAGCCTTAAGGTGGCAGATTGAGATCTTAGAGCAGTTCTACTATTGTTCAAGAAAACCAAGAAAATCATTTCAGGTCATGCAGTGGACGAATGTAGCGAACAATCATGTTTCTCATTATTGTCGTCTCTATAGTCTATTGATTATGCTGGCCGAACTCTATGCAACATCCACCACGTTTAGCAGGAAGCGCGCTGCGCGCTTAGGTGCAGTGCACGAAACCATCGTCGTGGGTGTGGCACGAGTCATCGGCGGTGGTGGTGCCGGTGGCCTCACTGGCCTCGGTGGTGGTGGGAGCAGCAGTGACGGTGACCTCGGGGGCCTTGCCGGGGCATCCAACGCCGGGGACGGCAATGTCATAGGCGTAGGCCTCGATGGCGAAGAACTGGAGAGTGTCGCTGTCGATGACGGAGAGCTCGGGCTCGGTGGCAGCCAGACGGAGAGCGTCGGCGTAGTCCTCGGCGTAGTGCTCGAGGATGCCGTCGCTGATGCCGGGCAGGTGGAAGGCGCGGTGCAGAAGATCGGTGGCCCAGTAGGTGTTCAGCTTGGACTCGGCGACCGTGTAGCCACCGCCGCAGAGGGCGGACAGGGGGCGACGGATCTCATAGGAGAGGTCGCAGATGACGGTCTCCTGGGTGGCGTTGTCGCCGCGCCAGTGGCCAGCCCAGGCATCCTGAGTGGCGCAGTTGCGGTCAGGGTCGTCGCAACGGAAAAGCATCTCGGACTTGTCGGTGGAGACGACCTTCGAGTACCAGCCGATGGGGCCGGCAACGGAGTGGTTGCCGAAGAACTTCTGCGCAAGCTCGGACTTGGGGTTGTGGAGAAGATGGTCGCGCGCATGGGCGGCGATGGTCAGGGTCTCTCCGAGGGCCGCCTCAAGCTGGTTGCGAAGGGTGACGTTGCAGGACTGGTGGATGGGGAAGCTGGCCTTCCAGCCCTCGGCCCAGTTGTAGGTGGAGCTGGTAGGGCCGGAGGGAGCAGTGTCAACGGTGACAGTGACGGTGGGCTCTTCGGCGCGCGCCACGGGAGAGGCAGCGGCAAGAGGGAGGAGCAGAAGAGCTGCGTTCTTGAGAGAGAGCATCTTGGCGGTTGGAGTCTGGAATTGACAAAGCTGGGAGACTTGGGTCGTGGGATAGATGTTGGGCTCAGGGTGATGAGGTCTGAGATTGGCCACGAAATGATGAGCTGTGCTGAGGAACTTGACTGAGCTTGAGCTTGAAGAACTTCGTTTTTCTGAGTAGGCTGAAATGTCAAGTCTTTATAGCGTCTGCGAGGTCGCCATCTCTACCCTTGCCGTCGTCTGCCCAACGGAAGGACCGTCAAAATCTGCACGCCAGCGTGCAACAGCCCACGCTTGTGACGACATGACGAGAGATCCCCAGCAAAGCCCCGCATGATACCATGAGGTGAGGGCAGATTGTTACCCGGAGTGGAAGGTTAGCGGTGAAAGAAGGTCCAGCCAGCACGGGTCGGTTGGTGCTAGGCTGACAACGTGGTGCTGCCAAGGGAAGCGTCACCTTGATGACCTTAAGCTTGAATTAAGCACCTCTTCTAGCAAGGAACACTCCACGCCCAGCAAGGGTTTTTGCAAATCCAGCTAACGGCTTTGGGAATCGCCAGGTGGTTGGAGTCGTGGGTGAACGGGGTGGCGCCGGCCATCCGGGTTCTCGAGTCGCCCGCCTTCGGGGACATGTGGGGCTCTTCGGTGGAGCCGATGCCGGCCATCAAGGTCCTCGCCGGAAATCCCTCGTTTGTGTCTTTGTGACGGGTCTTCCGAAGATTTGTTTGTCCGGCGGCACTTCCACTGGATAATTTTCGTAAAAGTGATTGTCATGAGCATGGCTGTCTCGAGCCCGGACAGCCTGGGCTCCTACCAGGGAGGGGGTTTGCGGTTCGACTGGAGTCAAATGTTGCCCTCAAAGCGTGAAAGGAAACCCTGATGATCAAGGAGTCCAGCGAGGAATATCCCATCAGGCCCATGGCGTGTGTGTTCTCCTCCGTATTCTGGGGCCGAAAGGATTAAGAGTGTGTCGGGGCCCCTTGCTGCTCCATGGCGGCCGGCCATCGCTCTTGCCCATATTCGATTCTCTAAGCGACCTTTGGAGATCAAGGTGGACGCGTGATTTCTTCGCAGTGGACCTGTTCTTCCGTTAGCATAATAACATTACTCAAGAAATAGGAAGCAAGTCACCACCTCGTCTACAGAGCGTATACCTGAGCAAAGAACAGAAGTTTACCGAGAAACAGTGTGTTGAGGAAGCAAAGTGGGCATGTGTCAAAATGACCGAGGATGAGGGCAGTAGCACAGGTTCATATAGGAGAGAACAGTAGAGCCACATCATCACTGCATGACAATGTCACGCCTCCTGAGCAGCTGCAGCCCCTGCATGAGCACGTTTGGAAACGTGGAATCTATCGTTCCAAGCCGCGTGCGTCTTCGGAGCCACGGCCTACAGATGAGACATGTGCTCTGGCTTGACACCGACCCCTTCGCCGCCACAATGACACCCCCGGGGTCTGCAGATAATTCTGGTCAACAGCTTGTCGACCAATGTACTGGCTTGCAGGAGCGTTGCGAATGATCAGACTGTTCACGGTTTCATGGGCATTATCGGGGCACTGAAAGCGACTTGCAAGGAACTGGCGTCTGCATAGCCAATGAAGCATACTCCTGGCAACACGTTAACAATGATTTGACCAAATTTTATTTATCCGACGTTGTGTTGTGCTAAATACTGCCGGATCGCATCCTTGACCTGGTGCTAAGGGAGTGTGCCTAAAACAGCATCATTGACTGACTCATATGCAGTCCATTATGCCCGCCTGTATGTTCTCGAGTTTGACGGCTAACTCTTGCCACAGCCTGAGCTGCGTGTCTCGACCTTGCTCGCTGGTCACCCAAGTCGAGACCCTATAGAAGTCAGCTAACATCCAGAGGTTGTAGGACTTGATTCGTTCAGTCTATATCACCTACTTATCGACCTTACAATCATGCAAGTATTGGCCATGGGTGAAGGCGCCTCCTTCGGCACCATTGACCAGCGCTCTGCTGCCTTCTTCGGCTGTCCTTGCCAGGAGCCAGTGCACTGGCTGTATCCAAAGCCTATCAATAGCCGTGGCCTCGTGGTCGACATTGGTGCGGGCGTGTCCAGGGTTGGTAGTGTTGACGACAACATTTCCTGGCTTGGCAGAGCTACTCACCTTCGAGGCAAGCTCGCATGTCAAGAGTAACTGCATTAGCTTGGATACTTCGTATCTTTTCATTATTTTGTTAGTATAAATTAGAAACAGCCTCGGAGCGGTTTGTACAAACCTGGAATTCATCTTGGCGTTCTTTTCCACGCTCAAGGCTTGGAATATATTGTGGCTTCCCAAGCCAGGAACTGTTGCAAAGTGGTGCATGAACGACCCAGTGAACGTGAGTACCGTATCTTTTCCGTACTCCAGGCTTGTCTGCCGCAGCTTCGGCAGAGCCAGCAAGCCAAGAAGCATAGTCGACACGACGTTGACTGTGATGGTAGACTCGTCCTGCTCTTCCATGATGAAGGTCCATGTATACTTGGCAGCATTGGCAACAAAAACGTCCAGCCTATCAAGGGAGTTCATTCTACTGCCAAACTCAAGAACCGAAGCGTAACTGGACAGGTTGAGCTCCCACACTTCAACGACGTTGTTACGACCAGTCGATTGGGTGATCGACTTCGCAGCGTCCTGACCCTTGGAGATGTTCCGGACAGCCAGAATCACCTTTGCGACTTCAAGATGCACGAAATGACGCGCAGCCTCGAGACCAAGGCCGATATTGGAACCGGTGACGATGATTGTTTGGCCAGTAAACCTCTTGGCAGGGATCGGCAGCTTTACGCACAGCTGCGAGCGCAAATGAATCATAGAGTAAGGGGTCATTTCAACAGGAAAAAATAGTAAGCAAATTTGATTTGACCTTGAATAGAGATCTGAGGCTGGCACTGATTGTATCGAGAGGAGTTTGAGACGGGATTGTGTTACTGGCGACAAGACTTACAACCTAAAAGATGCAACGATGGCCGGCTATTTATTCTTTAATTCACGCCTGTGACGCGGGAGGCAGTGGGAAAGACTCATCGGCCGTGAGAATCAATTAGAAGGCCTTTCTTGTGTATGTTCTAGATCGCCAGATCCTATCTCACCTGATCGTGTAAGCCAATGCGTGAGGATCGGGTCCAGATGCTCAAGGCCTCGAGCGCTTCCTATCCTGATTCGGTTTCATTGGTCCTAGAGAGGCACTCAGGCATGCATTCGTCTTAGCGCTGTAAGCATGTGCATGATGGTGGTGCCGGGACTGGATTGCCTAAACCCCGCTAAGTCCACACTTAAAGAACACCGCCAACTCCACCTGTCAGCTGTAAGCTCCTGCATCTCTGTGAATTTCCTCCTGACTGTTTTTCGTTCCCACTTCGGATCATGGCGGAGATTGAAATGGCTCAGCTTTTCGTACCGGTGGACTTTGTACCTCAGCTCACAGAAGCGAGGTCCCGAGATGATGATTGGACAGTGTTTTCAGACCGGGCGGAGCGGAGGAAACGGCAGAATCGCCTCAACGTCCGGGCACATCGTAAGTCTTGAGCTCTTATCCCCTACGGTTTCTTTGACCACCCTTAAATCAATAGGGCAGAAAGTGTTGACGTTTGGGAGCAGGGAAACGCAAGGCTATAGCAGCTCCAAGGACGCCATCAGCGAGCCTCTCTGCTTCTCGATACATATTAGACAACGTCAACAATGTCTCAACGGAAACTTTGTGCACAGCAGAGGTTTCCAGGACAGACCCATCAGCTCATGCGAGAAAGACAGCGCTTGCCGAGAAGTGCATGGGCTCCTCTCGAGCTTTGGTGCTTGCAAGTCAATCGTTCTTTCAAATCTCCCCGGATCATCTTCTGCTGCGGCTCATACAATTCAACGTCCTGCGCGCATCGATCACCAACATTATGATTCTCTCACTAGACTCTCTGTTGATTAATTCGACCTGTGGCTCCCATAGAATCAACGAACTGCCCTTATTCCCTGCACCCTCATCCATACCGGAAAGCCTTGAACCAACAGTACTCCAGCGCACAACACCACACCCCACCTGGATAGACATGCTGCCCTCGAAGCAGATGCGCGACAATGCGATCCGAAAAGAACTGACGCCTGAAAATTCAAGCGCCCTATGCTATTCAATGATTCAGTCTGGAGAAGCAGAAGAGGGTGTCGTGGTATGGAAAGACCCATGGAGCCCGAGCGGATGGGAGATGACAGAAGGATTCGTCCGGAACTGGGGGTTCCTCCTCAAAGGGTGTGACGACATGCTGGCGGCTACGAATTACTGGAGATCAATACGGGGTGAGGAACCGATAGTGTGGGAGCTCGAATAACACGGTACACTCCCTGACAACTTCCGGCGACATGCCCTCCGTCGGCTCGGGTGGGGCCGATTCCAACTCCGACTCCGACCCGGAAGATCCACTCTATCCCGTTAGCTCCGCGGCGCCAACCATGGCACCAATGATCGAAGATCATTGAACATCATCGCGGGATCGACTTGGCGTTCTACTCGTCGGTATCTGCTGGCCAAGAGGACACTCGGCGTTTTATGTTTTCACGAAGACAACGCCTTTGCCGACGTTCCCGAACCCCAAACAATCCCCGTCGCACATCGCAGCATGGGCCCAATTCGGGCCAGATCAAAACGGCTGCTCGACCTAAGCTGTTTCAACCCCGTACATCCGGGTCCCGTCGCTGAATCGCGCACCAGAACAAGACGCTGCCATCAGATCCGAGCGAAGCAATATCCTTGAAATCCCCGGGGGTCCAATGGCTGCGACGGCATTGGCGATGTGGTCGTACGATGGAATGCACAATTGGCGACACGTCCTGCCGACCTTCCCGGGAGTTCTGATGACCGTGCCCCCTGGGCCACGCGGGACGATGTTCGTCTGCCGGCCTTGGCACGATGAAACTTCAGATGACTCGGGGACTCATTGGCAATTGATCAGCCCGTGCGTTGTCGACATTAATTCATCTGGACTACTTCCCGTTCATGGCCGTCAACCCTTTCTCGTTGACATTCTCTTTCTAGTTCGTCCAGTTCTTCTCACATCGCCCCGGTGGTCATTCGCTTCGAAATCATTCCATTAGCTTTTCGCCATTTCGTCCGGTTACGATCACGCGACTCACTTCTAATCCACCATGTTGTCTTCTTTTGCCCTCGCATCAGCCATCTTGGCCACTACCATCTCGGCCCATGGCAACGTTGTCACGCCCCCTCCTCGGGTGCCTGGACCTGCCATGGTTGCTGCCTGCGGTCAGCAGAACGTCGACTCTGTTCTAGCGGACCCAGGCATCCCCCTTGAGAACTTCCAAAACGCCCCCGCTGCCTGTATGACTCCTTGGTTCTCTCGCATCGATGGAATAAGCTGACAACCCAGGCCAACTTGACCTCTGCCGAGGCGCCACCTTTGCAGACAACACCGATCGCGTCCAGACTTTCACTGCCGGCCAGGTCGTACCGATCACCGCCGAGCTCCCCATTCCCCACGAGGGCCCCTGCAACGTCTCTCTCGTCGACACGGCCACCAACACCGTCATCGGCCCGCCGCTCATCCTGTTCCAAAGCTATGCCGATGAGAGCCTCGCTCAGCTGCCCGCCAACAACACGGCCTTCGAGGTCACCATGCCGCAGCTGCAGCCGGGCCAGTGCGCGCAGGCGGGAGAGTGCACCATGCAGTGGTTCTGGTTTGGCACGAACGCGCAGCAGACATACGAAAGCTGCGTGGATTTCGTCATGGCATAGATCGGATGTGTGTTGAGATGAATGACCAGTCATGTGTATGGCGGCGTGTTGATGACGAACTCGACGGGATCGAAGACGTCTCACTGGCGATGTGTATAACAATTGACATCATATGACGGATGTGGATCACCTAGTGGAAATGTGCTTTGTTAGCACCCCTGGGTCGGCTGACTTGTGTCTTCCGAATCTTGGTGACAGTCATTCATAATGAATATTGAGTTTAAATCAGCGAGTTCGGCTGTTTTGATCATATTCCATAGCGATGTTGTCAGAATAATGGGATGCGTTAATCGCCTTTACATCTAGTTTAATCCTTTTGGATCACGGGCAGATGTCAGCACTCACTGACCGTATCATCTGACACTGTTGACAAGACATGCAAGTCCAAGATGTAAAAAGTATAAACCATGAATTTAAATTGTTGCTTTGTCATGAAGTTAAGTAAGCAGTCATGCGTGATACATATCCACGTCCCCAATGAAATAAATAACCTTGACAACATCTTCGTCATGATCGGCTTGACCCAGTCAAGCGATTGGTCGTACCAACTGCCTCAGAACCCATGTCTGCAGCCCTCGTATCGGACACTCAAAACCACTTCACAGACCGATGGAAGCAATCAGACGAGAAAGGATACCACCCAGCTCAAGAACGACGGTAGAAAGTCCAGTAATTCCGACGGCGAGACTGGCCCTGGCAGCCCTCGCGGCTTCGCCAAAGGTCGTCAGGGGATCGACGAAAGGTCGGATGGCGGCCTTGACGGCATTGACTTCGCTCTCAATGGCAGTCTTGAGAGCCGGGGTGAGGTCCGTGGCCGTCAGGCGGATGGTTGCGCCGATATCGCGGACAATGCGGCCAGCAGCAGCAATGGTCTCGCGCACTTCGTTGATCTGTTCCTGGGATAGGTTCTTGAGAGATCCCCCAATCACGCCAACGGAGTTGGAAGTGCCCTCGACGATGTCGTTGGTGGCTTTCTTGAGCGCGTCGGCGATGGCCTCAATGTTGGCCTTGAGGACCACCTCGACCTGAGCCTCGACGTTGTTGCGTACTTCAGCAACGGCGTCCTCTGCGAGTACCAAGGTTAGAAGACTCTTGTAAGCGCCGGGGTGGTTTACATACCGATGGCCTTAATGTTGCCCTTAGTGGTGCTGTCGAGAGTGTCAACAGCGGTTTTGGCAGCGCCAATTACCGTCTGCTGGCGGGCCTGTAGAGCAGGCGCAGCCGAGGCGAATGAGACGAGAGCGAGAATGTTGAGAAACTTCATGTTGGCGGGGTGGGATAGCAATTTTGGCTAGCCGAGTGCAAGGGATATTGTGGATATTATATGAGAATCTTGTGAAGATGACTGTGGATGAGAGGACTCTGAGATGTTGGAGCTGGATGTCTGTTGGGAGCTGTCAGGATACCGTTTATATACCTGGATGAGATCTACGTGCTCATATGCCCCCTATCCCCCCACCAACATAGTGATTGCCTCACTTGTAGAACATCTCTGCTTCCGTTTTCGGGTTACAGAACGGGATTGTCGAGATCCGACTCAACTCAGCTTCTGGATGGTGTACGATCAAGCCCGGTCTGTGATCCAGGCGGCCTGGTCTCATCTTGGCATGCAGAATCTCGACCTCATCGTGGAGACCGCCACATAGAGCACGCCAGAGACGCCAAATATTAGAGTTCGGGGGAAGAAAACCCGGGGCCTAGATTCGGAATGTTAAGAGCCTCACGCGGCGGGCACGCGCTACATGCTCGCCGACGGCCTAGGTCGGTGGCGAGGCCGTTACCTTGTGTTTCACTTATCTACCATCTTCGGTAGACCCTCCCTCGCATGCGTGTCGTCGTCGGCCTGTTCAGTGTCTGACGCTGCTCGTGGTCAATGGTGATTCACGACTGGTGTTACTTCAAACCATAACATCTTTTGCAGAGATCTTTAATGAGCCGTCATTCTGCCCCTGAAAGCCACGGGACCACGAGGAGCTGGACACTACCCGACTTTTGCCAGGGCCTGTCAGATTCGTCGAAGACCATGGCAAGGCTGATATAAGTGGCTTATTCAGTTGAGACAGTTGGGAACTTTACCCGCACTTGGTGCATGGCTGAAAACGGGAGGTCTAGGCTCGATCGCGCGATGGTGTCTCAGCCACCTCGCTTGTTCCGTGCCACCTTGTGGCCTGCCGTTAAGACTGTGGAGATACTCTTGAGCAGGTGAGAAGCTCAACAAGGCGGACCGCCATGCGGCGTGCTCTAGACTCCAGCCCTCTTCTTGGTTCAACACGGCAAGACGGGCATTCCGATCCGCGCTAGACCCGCAAGCGGCCGCTGTCATATATCATTGACGGCTGGAGCCGAACATATCGGTGTGTTACCCCGGTTGCAGTTCCGGATCTCGTGAACTCACTCTGGATGGTCGCAGGGAGAGGACGCTTGGGTCAGTGTCTCAGTCAAAAAGGCTCGTCGAGAACCTCTAGGCCTGATGCTGTAGATTTTGCTAAGGAGCCCCGTCCGGGTTGGCGGGGGTCGGCCTCTGTTTACGCACCGATCGCCTTCACATTCCCGGGCAAGTCTTTACAGTAGTGTACCGGGGTTCCTCATTGCCGCGAATCTTCATTCAAGTTACCTTGACATGATGCCAAGTCGCCTCTCAAGTGAGGATGAGTTGTGATCCGTCACATCCCTGTGCAGGGTCTGTACTTTAATCTCCCTGGCTTGCAAGCTAGGTCATTGTTATGCGCATTCTAAGTCACTTTTCAACGATTCAACATATCATTTTGTCTGCCAGGTGAAATCCAGAGTTTTGGAAAGACACCAAGTACCTGGATAGCAAAGATTCGAAGACGTTCCTTTTCACGATCTTCAGCGAAAATGGGAGTCGTTCCACCGCGACATCACACTGGGGCTATCGCAACAAGCAGGCATACGTGAAGTTCGATGACGGAAGTGGCGTGGAACTCTTGCGACGGATTAGAGCATTGCTCCGCGGCTACGGACTGAAATGAGGGAGTAAACGGATTTCGTTCGCCTTCTCCACGTCAGAGATCAACAGCCACACGGTAGTCTTCGATAGACAACGGTATAGGAAAAATGTCAATCGTTTTGGTCATCCTACTACACAGACGTCATGGCTTCTTCGCGGAATGGTCGCATGGGGAACGCAGCTCGTCGTTAGTTCACGACATCTCACACGGGTTCAAAGCCTCCGAAGGATCACCCGCCGATCAGCTGCGCCGTTACTAGCCAGCGTCAAGGGTCCTTCGATTGCTTTCGTCATTTCATGGGTATCTCGCCTCAATTCCGTCATTTCTAGTTGGCTACGACGTATCAGAAGACACTACTTGTTCCACTTTCTTCACGCGTTTGCCCTCCAGTCCTCCCATGATACCAGCAGCAATGGACGACGCAAACGCCGAGCAGAGAAACAGAGGTACCGACCATTCCGGCCGTGTATGTCTGTTATACCCCCACATGAACCCCGAGAGCACGGCTTGGAAGATGGTGTTCATGACGTTCAGCCCTATGACGAATCCCAGCTTCCAAATCGACGTGGGTGATGCTCGCCGCCCGGAGTAAGGCGCATCCGGGATCGACCGGGCGGGATGGGGCACCGCAGCTACTGCTCCGCCCTTTGCTATCCATAAATCGATCTCCTCAGGTCCGAGCTGGCCAGGTAGATCCTGCGAGCCTGGCAGACGGAACCACGATCGGTAAGAGGCGGCGAGTCGGCGCAGGGCGGTTGAATTGCGGGCGAAGGCGTACTGCCCGAGTCGCCAGGCGTCGCGCGCCCGCTGTGGCGCAAGACCGAAGGCCATGACGCAGAACAAGGCGTTGAGTATTTGAGAGTCGATCTCGATCCATTTCCGGCGCGGAGAGTTGATGTCGTTGCATGTTGGGTGGCACATTGCTGGCGCGGCGTTACACAGCAGAAGGAAGATCATTCCACCCCACGCGACGATGTTGAGGCAGTAGATGATGATGATGACCTTGACCAGCGTCATGTCGCGCAGCCAAGCAACTGCTGTCTGCATCATCGTCGGCGGCGGCCCTCGCCGGCTGGTAAGACTGGGTTCATCGGAGGTCGGCTCCAGGGCCTCGTACGTTGCGGCTCCTTTCCATGGCAGTAACTCGCTTGGCTGTTGATTTGTCGACATTTCGGGGTGTTGGGGTCGCCGCAACGGATAATCTGGATCCTATGGGCTTTTGGCGAGAAGAGATGGCTACTTCAGCTCCAGGTCAGCTTCCAGCGACACAGTGGCGGCACCTCATCGTCTTAAAGACCAGTCGGGGCCGGATCGGCCGCCTCTCAAGTACCCCTAAACTGCGCCCCTGGGCTTGGCTATTACGACGACGCGTATCTTGTCGTATTTCTCGCGTGTCTCGCTGCTGCTCAGCCCTTTTGGTGCGCAGGAGTGGAAACCCATTTAAACGGCCTATTGCGACGTATCACAGTTCGTGGGGCCCGAAAGCGAAGGGCGGCTAGTCCGAGCGATGCGAGGGTACGAGAACATTACGAGTCAGCGCGCGAGGCGCTCCAGGGTCTAGCCGGGAGCTGGGCCCCATTAACCTACCGGCAGTCGCAAACTCGATCGGAGCAAAGTCAATCGAAGACTCTTCCGGGTTATGGGTCCACAGTTTTCGGAAGATTGACAATATCATGGGGTGGCAAGGTTTGCCTATCCTCAGCATCTGTAGCCATTGAATCACAGCACGGCGCACCCACAGAGACCGTCTGCTACTAAAGATTAGCCTTCGTCAGACTTCAGAGCCATGTTCAACGCTGAGCCCATGCAAAACCACCACATTGGGGTCTCATCAGAGCGATCTAGACGTTTCAGTTGTTTGATTTGAAGTTTTGGGGGGAAGGCGACGTCGGCCAAAGCAGTGACGATGTAGGTGTAGCACAAGACTTGGTTGGATCTCAATATATCATGGTAGATTGGACTCGACAAATGTGTAATCTTGACGCTCGTTATCGATGGGTTGCTCATCTGTCACTCCGGACACAGGATCGCTTAGTAGACCGCTCCATCATTCTCCTATGATAGGGGCCAAGAATAGCCTCTCTGGGTCGGTTATTACCACGTGGTGCGAAAGGCCAACTACGTCCTCTACACTGACGGCGATAACACCCAGTCCCTGCCCATCTCCATTCGAAAGCATTACAGAGTTGCGCCACGTTCCCACCTCGCTGTTGACCACTGGCCATTCCGAGTGTCGGTGACCGCATGAAGCTACACCATAAGAGTCTACCTGCAACCATACAAACACGTGAGTAAGGGCCAGCCGAATGGCACACGAGCTCAGTGTATTCATTTTACTCTCAAATCTTTACGATGTGAAGACTGTCGCCAATTTGTATCTTCGCGAGTCCTTATCCCTACTCGAACATGTCTTGAACTACGAAGAATACCACAAGCGTTCTCCATCCTTCTTCCCTGCTGCGCCGGAGTCTCTGGCGATATTGTAGTGCTCGGGCCTTAGGTGAATTCTGAACGGGAAAGGGTTTGCTCATGCTCCTCGACGGGCTTGAGGTCGTCGTTGGCGATATGTAGGCTGACCAGCAGATCCTCAGGGCTGTCGCCGTTGCACTCGTCCCGGTGGCTGCTGTCGTTGGCGATGTACAGGCTGACCATCAGATCGTGCGGGCTGTCCCCATTGTACTCGTCCTGGTTGCTGTTGTCGTTGCTGTCGTCGCCGTGATATGCTGTTGTTGTCACCATTCCTGGCCATCATAGCGCGTAGTATACGACGACCCTCCTCGCGATCCTCTTCCTTGTAAATGCTGAGGTCGTAAGAGATGAGGAACTTGAATTTGCCGCCCCATTGTTCGCTGAGCAGATTCTTCTCCTCCACTGAGAGAGGCAGATCCTCTGCCTGCTGCTGGCTTTGGCCGGCCAGCAACGCCTCACATCTTGTTCGCTCACTATTGGCCCATTTCACGTTGATGAGGTAGCTAACTGACGGTTCAATAGGGGAAGGCCCTACTAGGCTCCGACCGGCGGACTGCTTAGTTTGACCTGAAAGAGCTTGGCATGGGGGTCAAAGTTAGCAATGTTCCTACCCTGCAGGTCGGTGATGGCGCCCTTGGTGTTGTGCATGAAAGATCCAGTTTGGACATCATAATCATCCAGAATCGGCATCGCGATGATATTGCAGATGAGCTTGGGGACGTGAAGGACATTACGCAGTCGAAGTATACCCTGCGAGCCCTGACCGGTAAGCCCAGGGCTTTGTTCGACCGGGAGTTCGACCGCGCCGACCCCCACAGCCTTCGTCTGGGAGTTTACCACATAGCAGGATGACTTTTTTAGGTTGTATGGCATCGCATCGTAGTCACCCTGTACTCGGCAAATGCCCACAGCAGAGAAACAAAGAGAGAGAGAGTACCCTATACTCCTGGCTAGGAGCATTTAGAGGTGCTTTTTATCCATACCTGATGTCCTTGGGTATTCAATGTTTGGCATTGCCAAGATACTTTTAGTGAGATGGTCTAGATCTTTGCTCGCCTGTCGGATACTCCAAACTTCCCATCCTTGGGTTTGGATGTGAAGGCCACAACAGGCTAGAACAAGAGCTTGCCAGAAATAGATTGAGTGGTCCTGAACTCCAGCTTCGACAGGCCCGTGAGCTTGCGTTTGAGTTATGAAAGAGCCCAACAACTTCGAGGTTTCAATTCCTGTCACTGCGGATAGAGAGGACCGTCCGTTGGCTTGACTAAGGTAGCATACTAGTGACGTAAGAAACAGCACTTGGGTGACATGTGTCGTCACAGCGCCTTAGGCAGTATGCTCCAGCCTCATACCATGATCGTGCCACTACTTAATATCGTAGCATATGTACATGTGTCAAGGGTGAATTCATCAAGGAACGAACCTAGCGAGTAAGTGGTAATTGCTTCCCAAACTAGCGACAACCTTCGAACACTATACAGTCCAAGATAATGAATGCTGCTGCAGTCGTGGGGGTCCCTCCCTGGCAGGAAGATTGGGTTCGTGCATACGCGGATTCTATCTGCCTTATGCAGTCAGCTTGCGGTTATTCTGCCGGGCTGTGCCTGCATGTGGAAGTAGTGGCTTTCAAACGCGGATAACCCCGCGCAAGCTTGCCGTGCGCGGGGTTTGAAGCCTTATCGACATCATCTGTTCTGAAGACTGCACAAGATTGGTGCCATAAATCAGTCCTGGCTCCCGATACTGTGCTTCTGTCAGTCTGGCCCTGTTATACTCACATCTTCGGAACAGCTTTGAGTTTTTGTCGTTCATCAAATCACGATTGCTAAATCTTGTAACGAATTCATCGAGACAAAATGGGAGGCGTGGTCAAACAGTTGCCAGATGGCCTGACTGAAGTTGACATCATCATTGCTGGAGGCAAGCACCCGTCTGCAGCTCTCAATCTCGCTCGCTAACACCTCACAGGTGGCACCGCCGGCTGCGTTGTCGCTTCGAGACTCAGCGACGCAGACCCTGACCTCTCCATCCTCGTCGTCGAGTGCGGCCAGGACAACCGTGATGAGCCGACCGTTGTTCACCCGGTGTTCGCTTTCGGCCACATGGCCCCGGGAGGCAAGACGATGCTGAACTACCAGGCCAAGAAAGAACCCCGCCTGGCCAACAGAGCCGTCACTACAGCGACTGCTGGTATCCTCGGTGGCGGCTCAGCTATTAACATGTCGACTTACCAGAGGCCGCAGAGGTTCGACTACGACTCCTGGAAAACGCCTGGTTGGTCCACGAATGAGCTTCTGCCGTATATGAAGAAGGTAGGATTTGACTCGTCCCGCCAAATCATGAGAATTGCGGGCTAACAAGATGATAGATCGAGACGTATCACGGTCAGGGCACCCCGGACACTCACGGCTACGACGGCCCCCTGCAAGTCACCAGTCCAACGTACACCGTGACTAAATCTCAGAATGACTTCATCCAGGCGGCGACCAAAATCGGCTACCCTGAAGTCAAAGACCTGCAGAACTTTGACACTTGCAACGGAGTTCAGCGCAACGTTGCTTACATCGGTAAGGACGGGAAGCGTCAGGATGCGGCGCACAACTACCTCTATCCGCGACTCGATGATGGGAAGCATCCCAATCTTCATGTTCTCGTGGAACACCAGGTCTCCCGCATCTTGTTCGATGGCAACAAGGCGTCCAGAGTTGAGTTCCGGCCAAACCCTCTCTTCCAGTCTGGTGAAGATGGTTTCCGGACTGTCAAGGCGCGGAAGCTAGTGGTTGCTTCTTCCGGTGCCATGGCGACGCCGCTTCTCCTCGAGAGGTCCGGGCTGGGTGACGCGAAGGTTCTAGAGAAGGCCGGCGTTGACCTCGTTTCTGATCTTCCCGGTGTGGGCACCAACTACCAAGATCACCATCTGTCCACGTACGCCTACTACACGAGCTTGACGCCAGAGGAAACGGCTGATGCCTTGTTCGGCGGCCGCATCGATGTCCCCGAGGTCATCAAGGCGAAAGCGCCCATCCTCGGTTGGCACCTCGCAGACTCGGTCTGCAAGGTCCGCCCCACGACGGAAGAGGTCGCAGCTTTGGGCCAGCACTTTCAGGAGGCGTGGGATCGAGACTTCGAGCCCAACAAGGAGAAGCCTCTCGCGGTTATCATCCCGGTCAACTGGTAAGCGCATGAAAAAGGCCCGTGGAGTTCTAGAGGCTAACAGATCACAGCTTCCCAGGCCTGCCTGTCGGCCTTCCTGTTGGCCAGTACTTTGGCGTGTCGACGTGGCCAACCTACCCCTATTCCCGTGGCCAGCTGCACATCAACAGCACTAACCTTGACGAACCTATTGACTTCCACGCGGGCTTCTTGACTGATGCCAACAACATTGACGTGCGGAAGTCCATGTGGGCATACAAGAAACAGCGAGAGCTCATGAGGCGCACGGAGATGTATCGCGGCGAGTTCCAGGATATGCACCCGCCCTTTGCTCCCGGATCGGCCGCTGCCTGCGCCAAAGTTGACGAGCCATTGAAGAACGTTCAGGACATCGTCTACTCTGATGAGGACGATAAGGTTCTCGAGCAGTACGTGCGCGAGAAGATCGCGGGCTGCTGGCACCAGATGGGTACCTGCAAGATGGGGGCGCGAGAGAATGCGGGGGTCGTGAATGCCGCGCTCGACGTCTACGGTGTTCAGGGGCTGAAGGTGGCCGATCTGAGCATTGCGCCGGAGAACCTCGCTGCCAACTTGGCCAACACTGCGTTTGTTATTGGCGAGAAGGCGTCTGATATCATCATTGCGGAACTTGGGCTTGGGCGAGGTCTGAACTGATGACTGAAGGAAGCAATAAGGAGGGTATGGAACAGCTTTGAGGAGGGATATGAAAGGTATCGAATATCTTTGTGCTTTACGGAATGTATTGAATGTAACCTATCAAGTAAATAGTCATCGCGAGCTAGAAAAACTGAGCGTGACACTTGCATCGCATGAGCCAGTCTCATCTGGGTCCTCTGACGCGTTACCCACTTACTGCGTCGACTCTCAACAAGTAGAGACTCGCAAGAGTAGGACGGTTCTCGTGGCTACCTACTGATAGCTGCTTCAGTGCTACAAACTTTGCGGAGGCCACCAAATCACGGACAGCAAATAGAATCGGTACGTCTCAGGAGGACCGGCGATCGACGTCGGCGACAATGATAGATGTCACGATCAGCCCTAAGAACCGTACCTGACATTTTCGAACTGATCATAGGATTTGCGCTGCCTGAAACATGAACCAAACTCCGTCCCAAGCAAATCATGTACTCGCTACCGCGCCCTAATTAAACACCAACAGTATGGCTGAACACCTTGGCCGCCAGCTGCGTAAGCAGTCTCGCGCGGTCCGCCTGCGGAAGTTCCTGCGTCACGGTCAGCACACGTCCCGAGACCATCTACTGCGACCACGAGACAGAGAGGCTGACTATTTCGGCCCTTATCCGATCGACACGTCCACGCTCGCACTGACCTGGAAAACAGCGTACACACTCTTCCCCTTCGTGTCGCGGATGGCCCCCAGTCTGTTCCCGGCCACGGCACCCGCGAGCAGGCCAGGCACGTTGGCGACGATGAAGCCCAGCGCGCCGCCGCTCGCGCCGCCGACCATGCTCCAGAAGGTTCCCGTGGGGCGGTTCGTGCCGTCCTCCGCCATGCCCTCCTCGCGGAGCATCTCCTCGAAGACGTCGCCGAACTGCGCCTCCTCTGTCCTCTGCCGTTCCTCGTTGTTGGCCGCGCCGTTCTTGCCGGTGAAGTAGTTCCACGCCCACGAGTATGCGTTCTGCGCGCCGGGCCCGCCCGTCTGGGGAGGGACCTCTTCGTCGAACTCGTCCGAGTCGAAGGGGTCGGCGCCGGCGGCGGGGCCCTTGCTGCCGGACGAAGTGCCGAAGATCTTGCGCTGGGCGTCGTATTCGCGGCGGCGGGATGGGTCGGAGAGGGTGTAGTAGGCATCGTTGACGATTTGGAACTTGCGCGTGCGGGAAGCTCGCTCGGGCGAGTCCGAGGGCACGCGGTCGGGGTGCGTTTTCAAGGCGGCTCTGTGATGGGTGGTCAGCTGGACGTCTTCTCAAAAAGAGATCAAGCATGGAGCTCGTAAAATACTTCTTGTAGGCATCGCGAATTTGCTGTGTTGTCGCCGTGTCCTGGATTTCCAGAATGGCATCTGTCGCATGTCAGTTAGTCCATCGAATCGCGACCATGGCGGGGTTCTCAATGTAACGAACAATAGTTCGGGGGCGGGCCGTCGGAGGCCATGTTGCTTTGATTCTGAGTCTCGCTGACTCGTTAGGTTATCTGACTTTTGGTTCGCAGTTCGAAAAGCGATAGGTTTCGAATGAGTATTCAAGGCGTGCTGGTGTGGTGAGGTGGGAGGAAGGCGACTTCGAGCATGGAGGCAGCGAAAGCTGTCCCTCCGCCAAGAAACGATACCAACGTCATTGTGGCGGAACCTGGCCAGCGCCACATGGGCTGGCCACGTGGTTCATGAGATAAGAAAGATAAGACCGTCATTCGATGGGTACCACGCCACGGCGAATCCACCGACTGCACATTATCGCCGTCACATCTTCACCTCATATCTGACTCTCTCTACCATGGCCGGGCTATTCAGAGAGGAAGAATTCGATTGCCTACAAAAGGTATCTCAGAAGCGCTGACATTGCCTGCCCATCGAACCCAAACGTGCTGTCCAGACCTTTCCAGGCTCGTCGGGCCCTTCAACTCCGTCGCAGACTTGCTTCAATATTCCCCAACCAACTCCGGTCCTCAAGAACAAAGGGAATCAGTCCAGCATGCTTGTCGCACGTCCATCGCTCCCGCTCTCAATTCAGCAATCGCCGCCCAAAAGGTATCATTTCACATAGTAGCAGAAGGGAAGTCTCATCGCGGCCTCGCGCGGCCCGTTGCCGCACGAGACTCTCTCCATACCCATAAGCATACTCATCATCGTCGTCATTACGGGGGGTGTAGGCCGTAGGTGTCCAGTGTGCTGATTTACCGCCTGTTGAGAAGCTTCGGCTCTCAAAGAAAAACATCTCCTCTCTGGGGTGGCATTGGCCCCACGTCATCAGCCAGGGCGCTGAGTGCGACCGGGTTCCGAAGTCGCTTGGCCTTGTGGATTTCAATGAGCATGTCGATGAGGTACTCGGCATCCGCGTGGAGGGCACTCAGTTCTTCTGGGGTACAGCCTCGCGTCCTGCCGTCGGGCCCTGGCTGTCTGTAGGCGGCAAATACAATGCCACGGTCGATCTCTGATCCCGACGCCGATGTAGCGCCAGTGGCTGGCTTCCTTGAAAGGCCGGCGTGGAAGGCATGTCCATATCCACGCGAGAACTCCCCTTCTCTGGCATCACTGCTCCGGTATTCGATCCAGCTTTCGTGACGCAGAATCTTGGCATGGACTGCGGCTGAGATGCGGAACGGACTAGCGACCTTGGATAGGCCATAGGCAGCAAGGAGTCGACCCGTCATACCTGCCGCCGTTTCCACGACGGTGCCCTCCATGGAGCCAAACAGAGAGCTCCTCGCGCTGTTAGGCCGCGACGGCGAAACCGACTCACCGCCCGATCCCTGCGTCGATAGTGTTGCGGGCGACTGTTGAGACTTCTCCGGCCAGAGATTGACAATGTACACAAGGTCAAACTTGTGCTTTGCAGCAATCTTAGCGATCTGCACAGCACCGTGGGCAGCAGCGTCTGCGAGCGGGTTCACCACGCTGGCTGTTGACCTCCGATTTGAGGACGACGTCATGGCAATGACTGATGCAGTTGCTGTGATCGACGGCCTGTAGAGGTGCGGTGCCATATTAGGAGTTGTGGGCTCTTCGAGGCTCAGTTCCTCTTCCGCAATATCGTCGTCGCTCAGATCGAAGAAGTCCTTCACGTCTCCTCCTTTGAGGATGCTCTTTGGCTGATGGACAGCGCGAGCAGTCGCCATGGTAGCATGCGATTGAGCCCTCCGCAGTTCTGCCGCCTTGATTTCTTTGCGTCGGCGGAGGGGAGCGAACATGCTTCTCTTCTGCGCCGAAACGAGCTCGGGCTCTCTGTCGCGCAAGTCGGGCTGCGCCTTCATCTCTGGCGATGCTGCTGGTGTGGGCGGGCCCGCCGGCTGAAGGCTGAGGGTCTGGTTGCTCCGAGCTTGATGCTCGCGGTGTGATCTCATGTCGTCCTCGTTGTCGGATGCAGGCGGTGTATCAGCTCGGGAGGGCAGAACGACGGAGCTATGGCGGTGTTCAATAGGGCGGTTCTTCGCGGGCCCCGTTGTGGTGGGCGACCAAGTGGGCGAGGCAGGTGAGCGGGAAGGGACATCTACACTACTCCTCGGCGGAAGAGGAAACTGGAATTCTTGAAGTTGTGAACCGTGGAAGTCCTTTAATCGACGGATGAGGGAAACATTCCGAGTGAGAGTGTCGCTCAGGTCACCGGTACTAGCGGCGCTGAAGTTGGAAGAGTGCATAGACATTCGCTCGGATCGAGGTTCTGGCAAGCTGCTGGCGCGTTTGTCGTTCCCGTCGGCAGGGGTCGACTCGTCGCGAGCGATCATACGGGCCCCCTTTCCTTTGGGTCGGAGGAAGGATGGCTGAGGAAAGACAACATCGTCAAGCGGCGAGGGCTGGACGTCGACAATGGTCTCGAGGCGCTCGACGGAGGCATTTGTGGCTGTCGTAGAGTTCTTGCGCTTGGAGAATAGCCTCTCCAGGCGGTCGAGACCGTTCGGCATGTTGGTGATGGAGGAATATGTATCCTTTGGATGGTGGTCTCAGCTAGGTTTCTACTGGATAGCTGGTTAGTTCATCGTTTGATCGAGAACTGGCAGGATCAGAAGGAGGGCGGCTGATTCGACGTACCGCGCGAGTGCGAAAGGTCAAGTCCCCTTTACGACAATGGTCGACGGAGAGTGTGTTTGGAAAGACGCTGAGGGGGAGTGTCTGCTCGGAGCTCGCAAGGCAGTGCGTGACGACTCGGGGCACTCTTTGGACGTTGGGAGGGCGTGCCCAGAAGTCTTGTCTGGGCAAGTGAGATGATGCGCGAAGAAGGTTGGGGTTGTGTCGCGGTCACGGGAGGCCAGGAGTGCAAAGTGAGTGGGCGGTCGGAGTGGAGGGAGGTAAGGAGAGACGGCGTATGAGACAAGTGATGGTGAGTGTCTCTCGAGGTACTGTACGCCAGACACGCGTGGCGGTCGAATCAGAAATTGCACCACACGGCGAGCCGGTGCGATGGACGAGAGACGACGAGATGATTACACAGATCGATGAGGTTGGCTTGTCTGGTGCGAGTCAAAGGTGAAATGTTGGAGTCGGGACGAAAGTGGTGGCGGTCGTTGTCGTCGTCGTCGCCGTCGTTCGTTGGCTGTAAGTCGAGCGGCGGTTGGTCCGTGGTCGTTCACTGGTGGCGCAAGGTGTTGCGTGTTGGGTTCCGGGGCCCCAAGCGTAGTCGCAAGAAGATTGATGGAAGCTGTGGCAGCAAGCTAGATCCGAGTGCCGAAACAAAGCTTGCTGTTCAAAGGGCGACGCGGCTGTGGAGGGAGCACAGAGATGCTGGGCGTCGAGATGGGACGGACACGGGACCAGACAGCAACAGGTGTCTGACTGGAGGAGCGGGTTGCCTACGGCAAGAACGGTGGGAGTGGCAGAAGTGGTGGGAGCGACGATACATGTACCGACAGCATGACGGCAGGGCAGGATCAACAGAGGACTCGTCCGATAAAGCAACTGCCACCCTCGAGCCTCTTAAGAGTTTCGTCAGGTTCCGTCAGATCTGTCAAGGAAGTGACGAGGGAGGCGCGCGCGCTGACTCTGGAGCTCAAAACGGCAAGAGGGACCCTGATCCTGGCATCCGCACACACACACTCTCACCCAACACACAGTGTTCTTTCCCCTCCGGCTTCCGGGTTTCCCAGCTTGCCAGGCTTCTTCTTGCTAGCTGGCAGTCTCGGCCAGTCGACACCACGGCTAGCGGGGGGCTGACGGAAGAAAGCTCGACGGCATCCATCCACCTACCTCGAAGGCTAGCCCTGTCACTTACTTTGCTCGCTTGCAGGGCGCCAGAAGAATGGAGCAGGACCGGCCGAGCTGGGCAGGACGCCGGCCGGCGCTGAGCAGGCGTAGCTCCAGATGCAGGTGATAGGATCCGGGGCCTCATTCCTGCTGTCCCTCCCTGGACAGCGTTCATGGCTCCTTCCCCCCCTCGAAAGGGACCCCACCAGATTCGTCACCTCTCACACTGTATTTACCTGGGGTCCAGGGGTGGCAATGAAGCAGGCACCCGGCAGGGATCACAGTGCCCCGAGCGCACCGGGTCACGGACCCGGGGCCTTCCTCCACCTCCAATGTCGCTTTTCCTCGTCGCCTTGCGCCTTGCCCCTCCACTCGTCGAGTTCTCGTCCTCGCAGCCCGCTTGCTTTTTCCTCTGTCGTGTCCGGGCCAGCAATTCCCACCACCACCACCATTTCACAATGTGACAAGTTACAGAATTCGGCACCATGACCAGCGTAGAGCTCGACGCGCAGAAGCTTCCCGATCTTCGCAGAATAACAGTTTCCCGGGATCACCGGAGAGCCTGCCGCAGTCGAAAAAGACTCGACGATGATCCTGCCGTTCGTGTACCCCTTCCACTCGCCTCGCCATGCCATCAGGCCCCTCACTACACCGTGCCGAGTACCAGACCGCGACAATGATAAGCACGACTTCCCCAGTACCCTGACGTTTGCCTCCGCTTCATGGGCCGCACATTGAGGGCCGTGGGCAGGCCGCCCTGGTGCGTAGACGATATGCGCGCGCACACGTTTACGCAAGCTTGAAGGCCAGGAGATCCCGTTATCTTTGGCCTTGTCACCTCGCGGGGCTCTTCCCTCGACCAGCTAGCCAACCTCGACCCTCGACCCTCGGCTGACGGCGGCGAGGGGGAGGGCGAGGGCAAGGCTAACCAGGGCTCCGGCATGCCCTGTATCACCGTGTCCGTTCTGCATACTGCTTCCAGCTTGTGGCAGCACTGTGCGACGGTGGCCGTGCCGTCGCCCAATCCCTTCTCCTTCGCTGCGTCATGGTCACTGTCGCAAAGACGGGCTCGACACCAAGTCTCAGACAGCAGCTGAAGCGCCTTCATCCATTGCTGGTCTACTGCAACTAAATCCAAAACCCATCAGCAGCCATTGAATTATTGCCACGACTCCGCCACCGTCGACCGGCCCCAGGCCTCGAGGGGGAGGACGAGTGCCCGGGCGAGGAGCGAGTGCGGCGCAAAAGCAACAGCACTTTGGACCACATACACCAGAGCGAACCAGAGGAAAGAAACATATCCAAGCGATCCAGGCCACCAGAACTGCGATATTGGCAGGGATCAGAACTGAACTCAGTCAACTTACCGGCGCACGGGCTAATCCTTCCCCATCAGACTGCGGGTCTAGCGTCCTGTCTGGCTGGCCAACTGCCCTGTGAGACCCGAAGGCCGCCTCCGTGCGCACGGCGCAGGACCCCGGCTCATTCCAACCCTCGACTTCACCACCATGATCGGTCGCCATCCAGAGTATTCGAACTCGGCTCAATCCTTGGAGACGACGACCTGATTTGGGGACTCCTTTTTCTCCTGGTGCGGGCGGCAGAAGGGCACAAGCGGCCATGGTCTTCAAGTTGAGATTGCCAATCCGAATACGGTACACTGGTTGTTCCTTATCCCATCCCTCGGGTCCCGACTTCTTCGCGGCGTCGAATTGATATGCAGCGGGCTTGCCAGCGCAACGGCTTCCGACTAACTTCACTCGTCCCACAGCTCTGGCCTCCAATCGCGGAAGTCGGTGCTGTTTACCCGCGGGGGACGTCTCGCCCCTTGGAGCCAATGCCGCGACTCGATCCGCCTCCCTGATCAGCCCTCTAGTCCGCTGAAAAAGCAAGTGCTTGTGGTGGAAAACTCTGGAAATCTTCCCAGGAAGAGACATCTTCGGTTTGGTTTCTTCTCCCTGCTGGGCGACCAAGGGACACGAAGCAAAAGTTACCTCCCCTCCGTCGCAACACGATTCGCTCCGGCCAGCCTGTTGTCCCAAGTTCTCCTTGCGTCATGTCTCACGCCAGCCCGGGCATCGCGAGAATAGCACGAGGGAGAGCCCGAGTCTAGCCAGTGCGCACTCGATCGAAGGCTAGGCCAAGCGCACGACCTCCCGCTACCGCCGGTGCCACCTAGCTCGCCCTGAATTGGCTTCCCAACAGTCTAACAGCGAGCCTTCGGATGACAGCGACCATCGGCGTTCGTCCTGCCTGCCCTGGACCGCATCGAAGCGATGCGGGATATCTGCACTTGCAGCCCTTCGTCTTTCCATCAGTCACGTACAAAATCGTACAGGGATGGCCTGCAAGTCCTGAGCATGGGCCTCCTGCCCTGCCAATCCAGCAAGCTTTCCGCTGGTGTCGCGCGCTCTCACGACGCCCACAGCATCTCGGCAGGTCATTGACTTCCGACCCCTCTCCGACAAGCACCGCTCGCATCGCGTCAGAAAAGCAAAACCCGCCTCCGACTAGCAGTCTTCGCCCCTCACCAAAAACGATGGATCATATACTGACTCGACAAAACCCCTGGTCACCCTGTCATGGGGACCGCAGAATCCATTTCTATCACTTTTGCACAATGCCGACGTGGGCTACGTCAGCTCAAAAACTAGGAGCGGATTTATCGCAAGACGCACCAGAATAGTCAATGCTACCGGATCGGCAGAGAGATCCTGCAATGTTGCATCGCAGATAAACTTGCATCGATGCGATCTGATGATCTTGAAGCGCTCCTTGGGTGCTCGGGGGGGCTGACGCAAGGGGATCGTGGACAACGTCCGGCTACGGAGAGCATGTGTCGTCCTCTTCCGACCTACGAGCGCAATTGTTGCCGCTACCGTTCTGCGCGCAAAGCTCGCGGAACTCTGCAGTGTTAGGCCGCTTCCCCGTGGGTCTTGACTGCGAGATGGACACTCCCTCTAGACGCTGCGGCTGCGCTACCAGCATCAGACAGGCTCGTTTGCCTGTTTGCCGAAGCCCTCTACCCCTCGTCTTCCGGATACAGGTATCACGGCGGGGTCAAATTTCCCGGACAGGGAGAAGTGGCACAGACGTGACCTCGGCATCTCAGCTCAAACTCACAACATTGACCAGAGGTAGTAAAGTGCTTCCCTGCGGACTAGATTGTACCCGCTGAGCCGACGGGATCTTACGGTCTGCTATTATCCCATCCTTTGAGGAAACACGAAAGTGCCATCCTACACCAAGGGCGCCGCGACCAATGTTACGGTTAAACGTTACTCCATCTGCGCCGCTCATTCTATCTACGCGAGGCAGGTATATACTCGGTCTGAAGCCACACGCATCACTTTCGTTCGGGGTGGACCAGATTTCCAAGCATAAGTGTGACCTAGCATGCGCGGTGGACGAGCGAGGTCTTCTAACTCATCACAGCTTATATTTGCCACGTTTTTTATGTCTTCGCTTACTTATTCCGTAGAGCAAAGTGCGCCCACCTTGCGACTTAAGCCTGCCACGAGTCTTGGCCAGAAACCAAACTTCAAGAATAGGCGCCTATCCAGTACCTGACAGGACGTAAAAGAAAGTTACGCCCGCTGGTGAACCGCGAAAACATGGTCCTGGGCCAGATGATGTCGCCCTTGCATGCTCCTCGCGTACAGGGTGCAGGATCGTAGAAGAGCAGACCCAGGCGGGGCGTGTCGGCAGAAGTCAGGCTACGCAGGAGGGCTGGAGTTCCGGGTGCTACCGGCTCTAGGCAACCTACCACCGGGCGCCTGCATACGGCACTGCCCGGTGTCCGGTCCAATTCTTTCACGGAGACTTGTGGGAGGGCGAGCGGGGGGCAGACTTGTAGAACGGGGTGAAAAGTCGCCAGGCCCAGTGCCTCATTGTGGCTCGCTTCGGCTCCGCCATCATTGGCTGTCGTGCCCGCCACCAAGGTATGGCCTCTGGTCACTGTGCTCCGGGGTGATTATTGGCCATGGAGTGCTCTCAGGGTTTAAACAGTGTCTCTTTCTGTAGTCTAATCAGAAGAGATCTCAAGTACGCAGCCTCCAGTACCACTTTGCTTCTGCCATCGCTGCCATGGGGTATCTTCCACGTTGCTGCCCCTGAGTCGACAGGTTTCTCACCACATGGCGACAGGGCCATCACGCGTTTCGCCTCCGGGGGCAAGCCTCCAAAGCCTCAGCATTTGCAGGGTCTGATACGGCCAAGACACCTTTTTGGAGGTTGACGAAGACAAGCCATGATCAGGGGCAGGCCGGCGAGAGAGAAATGTTTCGGGGGGGGGCGGGGGGGGGGGGGGGGGGGGGGGGGGGGGGGGGGGGGGGGGGGGGGGGGGGGGGGGGGGGGGGGGGGGGGATCGTTTCTTCTTCTGATGTTCATTTGCACCGTCTCAGCCACCAAGCCAACACGAGATGGGGTTGATGAAGATGGGCCTTGTGGTACTTGGAGCCCCTGACACTGCCTCAACTATTCAAGACCTCTCTGTTTGGGTGGTTTCTTCTCCTTTCTGGTGAGGACCATGCCGTGGGCAGAGCTACAGGTGACGTATTTAGGTGGCGTCGGTCCCGTGTGTCGGGCTCATCCGCCTTGGGTTGTTGAGACTCGGCACGGAGAAAGGAGGTACTTGTCGGGCCGGCGTTGTTTGGTCATCTGGGTGATGGGGTGATATCCTGGTCGAACGCCAGAGAGAGCGATCGGACCAGGGTAGACTTGCCGATTGGCCTCAGGGGCTCGGTCTCCTGAAACGGAACAAGGCGCTGCCTCCAAAGCCAACGGGACAGACTGAAGATAGAGAGACATCTTCTGCCCAGGTCAGAATTCAACTTCAGGTACGCCGGAGCGGTCGGACGGATTTCCACGGGCAATCATTGCATCATACGGTGCAAGCGAATCCTAGATCAAGTCGTAGCTGGGTCGATATGCGTGCAGCCGTAACATGTCCTGTCAACTTCGTGACATCGCTCATGGGGGGCGGTGATCTGACTCCAGTGCAGCGAATCTCAGGCACCACATTCACCGAAATCATCTCTTGCGATGAGTTTTGACGGATGGCCTCTTCAAGTTGCAGGTCGAGTAAGATCTTCAACTTTGAGCAGAGAGGGTAGTTTGTACTAGGCACAACATGAAGCTGACAATGGTGCACAGAATGACCCGAAATTTGTTTGCTCCTCTCTCACAGGCCTCGAATCACTCTTCACTCAAAAACATTCTTTCCATTCTGCATCAAGCGAGCCACGAGCAGTTGGGGACCGCCTCTGGCCCGGCATGGTCAACATACTGGACTGCGAACGATCTTCAAGAGTCGATTCTGGCGTTCCTGGTTCTTGCACAATCGATGCAAAAAGCAATAATGAACTCGGCGTAAAGTGGACAACCCGTCCACGAATTTGAGACTCTCTGTGTGCAGTAGGCCTAACATTTTGGTAGATGGAAGCTTACAAACCATTTCTCATCATTCATCGCAACCCCAACTAGACACAAACAAGATCTTGCTGTCGCAGCCCATCGAAACTGAGTGTGATATCAACACCATATCCGGCACCGAGTCATCAGGGCTCGGTCACTGAGTTTGTGCCTAAAGCAGTCCATAGTCGCCGTTCGGCTGGGCTATCGAGACAGGTTCTTCCAGCTTATTCGGCTCATGCACCCGAGACCAAACAGCATCAGCGACGTTCTTCTTAATGATGACCATACACATTTCTGCCAACAAGTCATAGCTCGCTCAGCGGCCAGCAGCATTTGAAGTAACTGTCGACTGAGCTCAAAGATTGACCTGTGTCAGTTTGCTAACGAACTGTATCATCAATGAGGATGACCTCCACAAAAACTTGCCCAGATCACCAGATCACGGTAGCTCCTACTTCGTCCACGAATAACAAGACCTTTCATTCAAGTCTTGGTGTACTCTCGGGGTGTTCTTGATTACCAGCCTAGTCAGAACCCAGTCTTTTAGGAAATACAAGTACCGTAACAAACGTAGCAATGAACTTAGGACCTCAGTCCGTCATGGAAAGTCGGGACTGAGTACGCTGGCAACATCGAGGTCGAAGACGATGTCCACATGGCAAGGTCTGACATGGTCTTCGAGTGAGACGCATTCAAGAGCCTATTGACCAGGGAAACGCGGCACTCTTGGTGCGATTCCAGGTTGCTTGTGAGTTACAGGGCTAGCGAAGAAGTCAGTGCTGTAGAGAAGCTCCCGGCCGACAAAGATACCAAGAAGACCAAGCAGTTGTTGCTGAGCGACCTGCAACGCCAGAGCACTTGATATCTTAAACTTGCTGCCTACACTTCCAATCGAGGTTGTAACTCGATGAACCAAACAACCTTTTTCGCGGTTGACGCATTCGGGACGATACAGGGCTGAGAGTGAGGACATGTGTCGAGGAGAAGACGAGGCAGCCTCTTCACTGTCCTGGAGTAAGGGCCCTTCAACAACAGTGTGACAGGTCGCTGTCGGCCAGAAATGACTTGGCTCTAGTAGATTGACGTACATTAAAAATAGAGGACTTTGAGTTCAATGAATAAGCGCTGCGGTCGAATCGCGTTGGGATCTGCGAAGCTAAAGGCTGATTCGAAAAGTCGCCGCACGTCGACAAAAGTCTCCGCAACCACAGCATATAGGTTGGGCGCCGCCGCTCACAGTCGAGATGACGATTCTCTTCCCATTGTATATTAAGCATCAAACCTTTCACAAGACCACAATATGACACGCGATATACTCATCGTTGGAGCTACAGGCAACCAGGGTAGGTCCGCAATCGACGCCCTCTTCGCTTCAGCTACACCGACAGTCCCCTACCGCATCCTCGCCCTTACGAGATCTGCTTCTTCGCCCAAGTCGCAAGCTCTCAAGGCAGCCTTCCCAGACATCATCCTCGTTCAGGGCGACACGCGAGATCCATCTCCTATTTTTGCTGCCCACCCGACCATAGCCTCCGTCTTCCTCGTCACCACCCCGCCCGGCGACGAAGAGCAGGCCCTCCCCCTTATCGAAGCGGCCGTCGCGCCAGGCACAAAAGTAGACCACGTCGTCTTCACGAGCGTCGACCGCGGCGGCGACGTCGCCAGCTGGTCGACGCCCACCAACGTACCGCACTTCGCCGCCAAACACCGCATCGAGCTGCGTCTCCGACAGGCGTGCGACGAGGCGAGCGTGCGGTGGACCATCCTCCGGCCGACGGGCTTCATGGACACGTACAACCCGGCCTTCTTCGGCAAGTTCATGGCGACGCTATGGCGGGCGGGCATGCCGGCGGATCGGCGCATGCAGCTGGTCAGCACATGCGACATTGGGGTGTTTGCTGCGAGGGCGCTGACGGATCCCGAGGGGTGGGCGGGGAGGTCTGTCGCGCTGGCCGGTGATGAGCTCAGCTTCAAGGAGTTGGAGGACGTGTTTCGGACAACAGTCGGCGATGAGCTTCCGCAGACGTACTCTGTACTCGCCTGGCCGGTGCTGTGGTGGGTCAAGGACGCGGAGAAGAGCTTTGAGTGGTTCAGAATGGCCGGCTACGCAGCGAATATCGCGAGCTTGAGGGAGCAGGAGCCCGGACTGCAGACATTTGAAATGTGGCTTCGAGAGACTAGCCAGTGGAAAAATCATGCGGCGGCCGAGTGAAACTGATGAGCAGAGGGGGTGACAGAGAAAAGAGTATGAATGCCATAGCGTTATGCAGGAACTTATAGAAAGCCAAAATATCCCACAAGTCGTTGGACTCCGTCAATGAATTTGCGGTCTGGTCATGATGATACGCTGACTGGACTTAGCCACCTCGAGAGCGACGAAGAGGCTCAGAATTCTGCCGAACTAAGGACTGCGCCATCAGCATCCGGTTGAGAGGTCAAAATCCGTAAATATTAAGGGCAGGACTGTTGGCTGCCGCCCTTTAAGCACGCTTACCATCAGCGGAATACTCCCTATCTGGCCTTGGCTGTCGAAGTTGTAAGCTACAAGACCACAGCGCCATCTCATCGCACTGCCTCAACATCAGCCAGCGTCGATATATGACTTGCTGATCCTTGTCCAAGAGTCCCTGGTTCTTCATGAAAGCTGCCCCCCAGATGTGCCAATGTTTCGATAACGTCTTCATGTATGCATCGTATATTCATTCGAAGCTCGTTCATACGGGCCCTCGAGGTGATGCTGGTGCCTGCATACATCTCAAAGCTTCGAGGCTCCAGTCTCGCCGTCGAGCTCGCCGAACAAGTGTAGGAAAGCATTGTGGACCTCGTCGGTTAGATCGCTCGCCTGCAAACTTCGACCCTTCTTTGCAAAGGCAAGTCTCGAACATTCCTGTCACGACGTTAGTATATCTGACTCCTGCGCTCAGATACTCGAGTATGGGACAGGACTCACCCTCGTGATGGCGCTGCCTCCAAAGGCCGCCAGCCCGACCAACTCGTCCTCGGCCAGCGTCGCGTCGCCGCGGTCCCAAAGACCCTCGAGGTACGCGTGCCTCCACCCCAGAAACGTGGCCACAGCTCCCGTCAGGGTGTCGCCCTGGCCGCCGCTCCGCTTCTTGCCGCCCTGGAGATCGACAACTAGCGTCGTCTTGCCGTTCGAGATGTAGTCGTTGCCCCCCTTCTGGATGATGGTCACGCCGTCCAGCGCTCGCGCCAGCGCCTCGACCTTGCCCGTCTCTCCTCCCTCGGACGCCGTCTTCTCCTCGTCCACACCGAACGCCTTGCACAGCCGCGAGAACTCGACCACGTTGGGCGTCAGCACTGCCTTGGTGTATCCGCGCACCAGGCTCGGGTCCTTCTGCACGACCTGCAGAGCGTCTGCGTCCAGGACGACGGGGACATCCCGCTCGCGCGCCGCCCGCACGACCCGCGCAACCGTCGCCTGCATCAGCGGATCGCGGCCGAGGCCGGGGCCGATGACGAGCACGTGTAGACGCGGCAGCATGTCCGCCACCGTCGAGGCGATCTGCTCGGCGTCCGCGTCGGCGGCCTTCTTGCTCGCGTCCGTTGCGGCACCGGTGTCTGCTGAGGGCGCGGGCGACTGGCGCATGAGGGGGTGGACCATGAGATTGGGCGAGTACGTCTTGATGACGGCACCCGCGGCGGGGGTGCAGATGACGTGGGACTGCGGGGGGGTTAGCCAGCCGTCTGAGGAATGTTGGGCAAGGGAGACGGGAGGGGGAGCACGAGTTACCATGTCACAGCCTAGCCGCGCGCTGGCCATGGCGGAGAAGTATGGCGCGCCGGTGTAGTCTTCGCTGCCTCCCAGGACGCCGACACGTCCGAGCTGGCCTGACCACGTGCATGGTCAGCATGAGCATGAGCATGAGCATGAGGTTGCTCGTTCCTCGGATCGAGCGGAAACATACCCTTGTGGAAGTGTTCGAGCATGGGCGGGATCATGCGCTGCACGCGGGCGAGCGTCTCTTTCGTGGCGGCAGACATATCTATCGGTGCGTCTGAGGGCATGTTTTGATGCGTTAGGTTGGAGGCAGAATGTATCGGCAGTGGGGATCCGATGATGGTGTGCCTGCCGTCTCTGTTTACCTAGAGGACGTAGATGGATGCCGGATTCGCGTAGATGTTAGGATATCCGAGGGTATGTGTTGATAGGTCAGGGCCAAAATGAGTGAGCAGGGGTGTCTGATGATGGTATATGATGATGGTATGTATGTATCTGATGATGGTATCTAAGTAGTCTCGCCATCCATGTTAAGTAGGAGGATGTAGATGAAGGCCGAAGTTACATCGATGGTAAGAGTGAGTGAAATGATGGTAGATAATGAAGTAGTAATGTTGGCGAGGAAATAGTAAATGGAGCCGCCTGGATGATGTCACGTCGAGGTAAAGGTAGCACACCGGAGCCAAATGGCCGAACATCGGGGACGACTCGGGACACCTCGGCACGACACGACATGACACGACACGAAAAGCAGCGACCATGACATCTCCAGTGGGAGGTAACAAAGTTACAAAAAACGGCTACAGACGGAACAGAGATCAACTGTTCAAGGACAAAAGGAATCGAGGGCGTTAATTGAGTCTTGAGCTCTATTTTACAGTGGTTCGACTGGAGAATCGTGCCCCAGATCGCTTCCCCAGGTGCTTCTCCAAGTCCGGTGCACCCTTCGAGTCGTCCTCCCGCTTCTACGGAAAAACAGAAATCACTTCGGTATAGACAGCTTCTTCCCCCGTGCACCATGTCGGACCGTTTATTACGCCAGGAATGGCCGCTTAACCAAGGAAGCTCTTGACGAAGGTCTGGGTGACGTCCTTCAGCCTGGCCTCGAGGTCCTTGCTGAGGGCGCCCTCCTTGTCGATGGTCGCCAGGAGGTCGGCCTCGTTGGTCTTGAGGTGGCTGAGGAAGTCGGCCTCCCACGTGAGGATCTTGTCGACGGGGATGTTGTCGATGTGACCGTTGACACCGGCGTAGATGATGGGAACCATCTCGTTGACGCCGAGGGGAGAGTACTGCTTCTGCTTCAGGAGCTCGGTCAACTGCGACAGGATTAGCACCACTTCTCGTCTCAGAGTCAGTCGGAACTGGGCAACTTACACGCTCACCACGGGCAAGAGTCTGCTTGGTGGCGGCATCCGAGTCGGAACCGAAACGGGCGAAGGCGGCGACCTCACGGTACTGGGCCAGGAAGAGCTTGAGCGAACCAGCGACTTGCTTCATGGCCTTGAGCTGGGCGGCGGAACCGACACGCGAGACGGACAGACCGACGTTAATGGCGGGACGGATACCCTTGTAGAACAGCTCAGACTCGAGGAAGATCTGGCCGTCAGTGATGGAAATGACGTTGGTGGGAATGTAAGCCGAGACGTCACCGCCCTGGGTCTCAATGATGGGCAGGGCAGTCATGGAACCACCGCCGAGCTTGGAGTTCATCTTGGCGGCACGCTCGAGAAGACGCGAGTGCAGGTAGAAGACGTCACCGGGGTAGGCCTCACGTCCGGGGGGACGACGGAGAAGCAGAGACATCTGACGGTAGGCAACGGCCTGCTTGGACAGATCGTCGTAGATGACAAGGGAGTGCTTGCCGTTATCACGGAACCACTCACCCACCGAAGCGTTGGGGTTGTTAGTTGTTGTATCAAGGGGTAGGAAGTGTAGACGTTACTCACCACCGGTGAAGGGAGCGATGTACTGGAGGGGAGCGGCCTCGGAGGCGGTGGCGGCGACAACGACGGAGTACTTCATGGCGTCGTTCTCCTCGAGGGTCTTGACAAGCTGAGAAACGGTGGAACGCTTCTGGCCGACAGCGACGTAGACGCAGTAGAGCTTCTTCTCCTCGTCGTTGGAGTTGTTCCAACGCTTCTGGTTAAGCATGGCGTCGAGGGCGACAGCGGTCTTGCCGGTCTGACGATCACCGATAATCAGCTCACGCTGGCCACGGCCAATGGGAACCATGGCGTCGATGGACTTGAGACCAGTCTGCACGGGCTGGTTAACGGACTGGCGAGGCAGAATGCCGGGAGCCTTGAGCTGGGCACGGCGCTTCTCCTTGGTGTTGAGAGGGCCCTTGCCGTCGATGGGGTTGCCGAGAGCGTCGATGACACGGCCGAGCAGCTCGGGGCCAACGGGCACATCGACCTGTGATGTGTTAACCAGTGTCGCGGAGCATCCGGATGTGGCCGATACTTACAATCTCACCGGTACGCTTGACGGTCTCACCCTCCTTGACGAGACGGTCGGAACCGAACAGCACGACACCGACCTGGCCGGCCTCGAGGTTCATGCACATGCCCTTGACGCCGGAAGCGAACCTGGAGATGGGTTAGATGCTGGCAAATTGATCGTCGCAGAATTGATAAACGTACTCGACAAGCTCCTCAGCCTGGACGTTGGCCATGCCGTGCACACGGGCGATACCATCACTATGGAGAAAATTTCGTCAGCACAATTGTTCGGCCGTGCACCTGGTCGCAATGAGTTCCCGGTGGTTCCCTGATGCAGCGAGCACCCGGAGCTCCCCCGATTCCCCCATTGTTGATTGACGATCGGGCCAGACATACCCGACGGAAAGGACGCGGCCAGTCTCGGCAAGGTTGGACTCCTCCTGAACACCACGAATGCGCTGCTCGAGAATCGACGAGACCTCGGTCGGCGCGGCCTTGGCCTCAGCGTAGGTTCGGACCTGGATGGCGGCGTTGATGGCGGGTGCGGCATTTCGAGTCTGGGCGGTTGAAAATCAAGTTAGCCGAAGCCCCGAAAATGTTACGGCGTCGCCCCCAACGACAGGACAACACAGCGTCAAGGGAGCTCATGAAAAGCTCGACCACGACGCCGCGACGACCACCGGAGCCTCAATTGAGCTCGGAAACGGCTCATTGATGGCCTCCGGTACGGCCGACGATGTTTTCCGATGGATTGGAGATGGATTCGGGCTAGGGGAAGACGACTTACGGCACCGACTCTGCCGGCGGCAGAGACCGCACCGACGGCGCGCGTCGACTGGCGGAGGGCGTTGCGGAACATATTAGGAGATCGTCGACGCTGTCTAGATCAAGGAGAGTCAATTGCAACGGGTGCAATTGAGTTTGAGGGGAGATTGGGGGTGATGATGGTGCCTTTGCAGGAGTGCAACTGGAGTCTTTTTGGAGGAAGACCCGGCAGAGGGAAAAGGTGAGAGGGAGATGGAGCAGGAAAGGAACGAGTGGAGTGGGAGCTGGCCGGACCAGCCAATCAGCGGGTTCCCGCGAAGTTTTGCCTCAGTCAGCCCGGAAACTCCCTAACAATTCTCATTTGGGAGTGGTCCTGACCTTTCCGATGGGTGCCTTGGGCGCCTGATCACCTGGGCAGCCTTGTCTCTTAGCAACGTTTGGCCTCAACACGTCCAGTGATTGAACGCGACTGGCCTTCGCATGTACATTTCCTTGTATTGATATATAGACTGAACACCTTTTTTTCCGTGCATCGCCAGGCGCAACCCATGTGAATCACAGCAACCGGCTGCCAGCTGTCGCTCGTTGCCCGCCCGACCGAAAGCCCGACCTCGGGCCCCGGAATCGGAATATGCTCATCCCCGAGCACTCGCACTCAAACTCACGGTTGTTGGCCTGGAGCCCTTAGGTTGCCCTCAACCTGCCTGACTTACCAGGCTCGCTTCATCACGGATTCTTCACGACGGCTCGAGCTTCTGACCAGGACATCGTGGGTCCTCGATCGTGTTCGGCTCGGCCAAGAAGGCTGGGAGATTTGCCTTAAGACGAAGCTCATCTCGACAATCACATCCGTGAAACTGCGCAGAAATTTTGAAAGATGATTTGTGTATTGTGCTGCCGTGACTTTTCTGGACGGAACAACCTGATATGCTCTATTCGGGGAATCGTACAAACCACTGGGTCCAGGCTAACATCATTTCGCTCCATGAGAATCCACGACAATCTCACTCTCAGCTGCACCATGGTCGTAACCTGGTGATTCAGGCCGCCGCAAGTCTTCCAATGTCACGCCGTGGAAGCATAAATTATATCAACGCATGTGCGATATGCAAACGGATCAAAGCACAACCCGTTGCGGTGCACGACAGGAGCCAGATAATTTTCACATCATCACTCTACACACTGGGACGGGGAGCAGGATGGAAGCCGGCATGACGCCGGTCGGTCTCTGAGGCCGTAGCTTGTGACGATTACTCGTAAATCAAGCTTGATGAAGTGCTGCGAGCAGCGGGAAATACACGCCGGTAAGCCCTTTTCCGTTTCGCCGTGACCCAGAATCCCTAAACCATCCCATAAAAAGTGTCGTTGCCATCAGCGCATTTACCGGACAATGCCGTCGAAGCGCTGCTTGAACCACCTGACGGTCTCCTCACGCTTGATCTTGTGGTTGGAGCCGATCTTGGACTTGCAGCGCCTGCGGGTGGCGACGCGCTCACCCTTGCGGGTCATGCAGGCGTAGAAGTCCATGCCGTAGATACCGATGGAGGGGTCGTACTTGATGCCGAGATCGATGTGCTCGGAGATACCGAAGCCGAAGTTGCCGGTCTCGGAGAAGTTGCGCTTGCGCAGCTCGTACTCCTTGACCTTGAGGCCACGCTCAAGAATCTCCTCGGCCTGTGAGAGGACTGTGTTAGCGACAATTGTGCCAGGCGGCAGGCGGCGGGAGAGAATCGTACCTTGGGGCCACGGACGGTGACGTGGACAGCGATCTTCTCGTTACGACGGATACCGAAGGTACGGACGGTGTAGCGAGCCTTGCCTGTTCGGTTGTGAGAAATGCGCAAGTCTGCAGGATTGATCGCGTTGCCTTACTGTAGACGGGGGTTTGACCAGAAAGCTGCTCGAGCACCTTGGCGGCACGAGTAAGTCTGTCACCAGACTCTCCGACGGAGATGTTGAGGACGAGCTTCTGGAGGTGAAGCTCCCTCATGGGGTTGGCGGCCTTCTCGGACATGTTGGCGGTTGGGATGGTCGACGGTGGTTGATGGTCGGATTGTCGTTGTCGCTGGTCGCTGGGCGTGGTGTTGCAAGCAAAAAGTTCGGGAACCACGAGTCGTTCGAAATTCAAGAGGGTTTTGCAGCCCCAAAGCCCTCGCAGCAGGGGTGGGCGACGACCCCACTAAGCGGGGGTCAGGTTTTGGTTAGCGTGCCGGCTCTGTCCAGATCGCACCAGCTGGCAGCCGGGTCTAGCTCTGTTCCCCGCTGGCAGCCTGAGCTTCAGCCTTCTCTGCCTTCAGCCTCCCGAGGGAAATTTCCCAACTCCCATTGGAAGCCATACCCACCCTTGACCTCCTACGAGCTCCGCGAAAGCAAAGCACTTGAAGGTCGCAGACGTCACCCCGGCATCTGCACAATAAGGATCAATTTTTGAAGATCTTGAGAAGCTGCACACGCGGCCTCTCGCATACCAACCGCAAACATGGCAAACAAGCAGGGCAAGATGGTGAGTGGCTCCCCACCGACTCCCTTTAAGCTCGAGGTTGACATTGTAGGCTGACTTGACGCGATCTCTCTCTAGGCCGGCTACGTACGTACACCCGATGGCGCATTGCCCGACGCTCCCCTCACCGCTCTTAACGACAGATATTGACGCGGTTTAGATCAACTACCGGATGAGAGTCACCCTCAATGACGGTCGCCAAATGACCGGTCAGATGCTTGCTTTCGACAAGGTCAGCGACCCCTCCTCCACCTCCACCCGCGATACCTGCTGACAGCATCACAGCACATGAACCTCGTCCTCGCCGATACGGAAGAGTTCCGACGCGTCAAGCGCAAGCAGAACAAGCCCGCCGCCCCCGGCGCAAGCAGCTCGGGCCAGACTGTTGAATCTGAGGAGAAGCGAACTCTGGGTCTCACGATTGTCCGTGGTGCTCAGATCGTCTCACTCTCTGTCGAGTCGGAGCCGCCTGCGGACCCTAGTGCCCGCCTTGGAAAAAGCGCGACCGGTGGCATCGCGTCCACTCTCAACGCCGGACCAGGTGTTGCCCGTCCTGCTGGCCGAGGTGCTGCTGTGCCCCCGTCACTGGCCGTAAGTCTGAGAGTAACTATTGCCTGTCCTACTGCTGACCCGATTCTAGGGACCTGCTGCAGGTGTTGGTGGCGGAGCGCCCCCGGGATTCCCTCCCTTCCCTGGCGGTGCCCCTCCTTTTGCCGGACGAGGAGGTAAGTCTTAATTCCACGCGACAGGCCTTCTGTTTTCTAACGTCGATCCAGGCCCCCCTCCCGGCTTCCCTGGCGCGTTCCCGCCTGGCTTCCCCGGCCAGGGTGGTGCGTTCCCTCCCCAGGGCTTTCCCCCTGGTCCTCCCGGTGGCGGACCTCCGGGCTTCAACCCGCCGCCCCGAAGGTAATGTGTGGATGTCGATGACAGGGATGGCTCGGCGCATGTGCGGTCGCGCCAGACTTATGATGACCATTGGCGTTTGGGGATATTAAAGAATACCATGACGGATGGACAAAACGCGAATCTGTAGAGTAGCGGCTCGATCCAAGAAGGTTGAGTGAATGACCATGATTTCCGCACTAAAATCCCGTGGATTGTGACCGCTGTGTATGACTCCTGCTTCGTGACCGAGGCCAGATGCCGCCCCGGCTAATTAACAGATCGCGGTCGTCCAACAGGCGTGATCGCCTATTTGTCCCAGGTCAAAGCGGTACTAGATTCGGAATGATATAACATTCCAATGAGTGTGAACGACGCATCTGCGAGATGGTCTACCTCTTTTCTTCTGTGAGACAGGTTCACGATTTGGTGCGGTGGCATTTTGCTTCTATGAGACTGGTTTACGATTTGGTGCGGTGACAGTTACCTAGGTATGGTGCCTTGTAGGATGACCAGTGATTAGAGGAGGTACGAGGGTCTATGTACAAGACTATATGACAGATGACACAAATTTTCTCATGCATCGAATTAGTCTCCTACCAATCTTTTCACTCCGTGACCGTGAGGCTGCCCTGTTTTCATAATGGTGTACGTTGGACTCGCAGGACAATCATTTGCAGGACAGAACTTGAACACCACGCAACAGTGAAATTTTGACAGCTACATGGCTCTGGTCCTTTACAGGAAGTACTATTTAACTGTGAAATAATGAAGTGTGGCGAGGACGGGTGTTCGTGAGACGGTGAGACTTGTTGCTGATTTACAGTTCCAACATCTCTGGGTACTTTACTTTTTGGTGTCCTGAATGACGAACAACATACAATTTATTTCGATAATCACCACAACAAGAAGAGATCAAGGATGGGAAACCAAAACACAAATTATTTGAACAGAATAGGCAACATAAATTATGCTGTTTGATTTACAGGTTCTAAGCCTTTCACGTCACAGAAGACCTGAAGCTGTCGTCCATACTCATGTAAGACCTCCAAACGACGCGGGAGGATCGCGCACGTGACCTTATCCCCGGAGCGCTCCAATCTCCGTTGCGCAACCGCAAAAACTCGACGCCCGCACCTCCACGAATTGAGTGGCGGAGGTTCCGATCCCAGCTCCGACCCGGCAAGCCAAGCTCCCCAACAAGCAAACATCTACCTCCCACCTCTTTCCCAACCTCAATTGCCCGGGCGCCAGTGACGACCTCGTAACCTCGCAACCGACCGATCAAACGCCCGCCGCTCCGCCCGACCGATCAACATGGCTGCGTTCATCAAGGCTGTCAACGCCAAAATCCGGGCGAACCCGGCGCTGAACTACTTCTGCTCCACCCGTACGTTGAGTTCCTTTCCTTAGGTCGCGGATCACGAATTGGACGACGCACCATACGATTACGGGCGGATGGAGCACCACAGCGAAGAGGAGGAAGATGTGGCTGCATATGCCGCCCGGGAACTGTCATGCGCGTGGCGGACGCAGCATTGACGCTCGCTCCACGTGAGGCATTGGGGATTTGAGAGCGATAGGGCCGGCGCGAGACGAACTTCGAGAGCCTGCGCTGACGAAACGTGTCTAGACTTCTGGGGTCCCGCCTCCAACTTCGGTATCCCCGTGGCTGCCGTCCTCGACACCCAAAAGTCCCCCGACCTGTAAGAGCAACCAACCCCTTCCTTGCCGGCTGCCCTCTGTGTACATCGACCACTTGCTGATGTGCTCTTCTACCAGGATCTCGGGCCAGATGACGGGTGCTCTTGTCATCTACTCCGCGACGTTCATGCGCTACTCGCTCGCCGTCTCACCGAAGAACTACCTCCTGTTCGCGTGCCACTTTGTCAACGAGTGCTCGCAGCTGACGCAAGGCTACCGATACCTGTCGTGGCACAAGTGGGGAGGCAAGGAGGCCGCTGCGGCTGCGGGCGGCAACGTCCAGGAGGTGGCCGAGGCCGTCAAGGACAAGGCCGTGGCTGTCGAGGCGAAGGTGGAGGGCAAGGTGAAGGAGGCTCTGGGCAAATAAATATACCTGCCCTGATGCTGACAGGAACGGCTGCCGCGGTTTGCGTGCGCTTCCCATGACCCGACCCGCGTGGGGTGTGGGGGTTCAGAAGCGCCGCCATGGCTTGCGGCAGTTGAGGAATCGCGGGGCGATATGGCCCGATTTTGGGGCCAGGGGGAGAGCCTGGGGAAGGGAAGATGGGAATGGGCAGATGGGGGTCGAGGCGAATGGGACGCTGTGGGCTTGGGAGGCAGGAGGGAGAAGAGGGAGAAGAGAGGATGAAGGCCGTTCTGTACTATCACCTCTGGCATTACTTTGCTCTTAGAGAACCCTGCCGGAAAGCCTGGCACGACCACCAAGGCTGTAGAAACAGGTGTGCCCGTTCGTGAGGGCCTGGACGTTTTCGAATCCAGCATTGTTTGTTCGATTCCCTGGGCCCTCTTATTCCGAGTGCTTCGAATCGTGCTTGACTCGGTAGTGGCGGTGGCTTGGGCCGTCGATCTCAGATAAGGTGGGAGCGAGGCCAGCGATCTGAGCTGCATTTCGCGATGTTCGTCAAGGCACGGGCAGCGAGACGACATTAGAAAATCGCCCCGACCGTGACCGCCTTGGCATCAAACGAAACGAGACATGGGCGCGACACAGCGGGCGAATTTCGGCTCGCTATTTCGGGCTATTGCTAGTTGTAAAAGAGACCTCGGGCGCAAGACCGACGACGCAATGCGTTTCACTGTCACGAGCCAAACAACCCCCCGGCCAACCCCCCGAGCCAGGCCCTACCAAAGATAGACGTCGCCCCATTACACACCGAAACGGAGAAGGCCTCGGGGCCCCCCACCGAAGCGGTCGAAAGGGCGGTGCGGCTTGGCGGCGTGGCTACTGGAAAAGCCACGAACCATCGTGGGGTGTTTTTCGACTCACACGGACGAGGAGCGGGAGCAAAGACCTATTCTAGCCTTGGATATCCGCACCAGCCAGGAGTCATCCTCACGGGAATAAAACACTCGTGCAACATGACCGAAATAGACGGGTCCCTCCGGGGTCTACGAGGGGGGAAGGGAAGCCAGCGCCCTGATATCTGCAGCGGACCAGCGGCTATGGCGTCGACGCGACCAGCCGAGGTCGGCGGCGGAAGAATTACAGCGACGTAACGGTGAGCTCGTCACCTTGACTAACAAGACAATTTCAAGGGGGCCCGGCCAATCGACGTGCTGCGACAAGCCGGGCGTGGGAGGCCGTGGTTTATCCCGCATCCTGGACCATCTGACGAAGGACCCTCGTGGAGGTTTCGCGGGCTCCGGTTTCGACGCGAGCCGTGATGGGAGAGGGATTTAGCAATGGAGATGAACAATCACAAGTCGCATGGACCAGAGAAGGAAAAAAAAAAAAAGAGCGCAGCGCCCAGCATAGTACGTACCCCGTGGGCGAGCTCGAGTGGGACGTGGTAAAAAGATTACGGCGGGCGGGCGGCCGTGGGCAAAACGGTGTGGCTCCTCCGTCGTGAACCGTGGCGGGCCGGGGCTCGCGATGGCGATGAGGTCGAAGGAGGTCAACCACATCCACGAAGATGGATGTCCCGGCCGGCTTCATCCCCCGCCGTAAAAGGCATCTCATTCTCGGCCCAGCACGGAAAACTGGAGGCATCTTCCGCGTTGACAGGGCATCGCGCCGGGCGGACGAGAAGCACATCGGAGCAACACGGAAGGCAAGCTTCGGCTCGACGACCGACAGGCTGGAGGCGCTGGACAGAAGCCCACACCCCGCATTTCAGCAGGCCGCAGGGCGAAAATAGTCAGGAACAGGACCACCGCGTCGAGTTCTCCCGAGAACTCGCTTGCCTTTTTCGCCTGCCATGAGGCTCTGAAAGGAGCTTCCCCAGACCCGGACCCGGGGAGGCACGCAAGCATCGATTAAAGCCGTCTTATCCTCGGTGCCGAGGGTCTGTCGCTGGGTATTTTCTTGGATCGCCCGATCTGGGATGCACGATCGCTGTCTGGGGTTCTGGCGGTGGTTTTCGCATGTGCCTAACACAGCCCGGGGCTCTGGTTCTCGCGATGGGCATCAGCAGCCGATGGAGAGCGAGCGGCTGACCGTTCACGCTAAGGTGCGGCCGCCGTTTTGAATGGCCCCAAGGGTCGTGTCACCGTTTTCGGGCGTTGGCTGGCTGGCTGGCTGGCGCGAATCGCTGGGTGATCTGCCCGTCGGGTTTATTGACTCAACAATCTTTTGAGAGCAAAGCGGTTTGTCAATTGGGCCAGCAATGGAGTGGTGAGCTTCGTGATCAGTGGGCTGTGGTTGGCCAATGGGCGACGCGGGGCGCTTCCGTGTGTTCCAGGTGCCGGCGGCATGTGTCTCGTCTCACCATCATCGCCGTCACGAGCATGAGAGTCCAGAGTCTAGACGGAGCCCATAGCCCAGGGCCAAGACTTCCAGGGAGCATGAGGGAATGTCGATTGACTCGGCCTCACCTCGTCTTCTGCACAGGCAGGCGAGAGAGGATGGCGGTCAAGGAGACGGGCGAGGCGATGGGATGGAGGGGTGGAAGAGGAAGGGGGGGGGGGGGGAGAGAGAGGGCTTGGACCTGATGGCGGGAAACAACCGCAACCTTCTTTCTCTTCCACGAAGCTGGTCTGGTGGCGCTTACACTGGAGCTTCCCTAGCTGGGTACCCTTAAGCTCACACGGACTCGTCCCAACACCAACACTAACCCAACACCAGCAAACCAAATCAGAGGCAGTGCAAGCCCCCCGGGCTTACTGAAGCACATTCACCGTCAACGGACTGTTTCCAGTGACAGCTGCAAGTGCGTGCACGGGCGGGCAGTACCTCCCTCCCCTGGCTGGAGATGAGATGAGGTGAGGTGAAGGTGAATCAATCAGAGGGGAGGGGTGCGCGGGCGGTTCACGTTGCAGGTGCGTGTCGATTTGTCTCCTGCCCTGCCCGCCCACCCCTCCATCTCCACTTTGCTGGCTCGCTGTTGCCCACCCACCCAAAGATAGGTACTCCAGTACTCCAGTACTCCGGTCCTCTGGTAAGGCAGGCAGGTACTCGGGTACGTTGGTGATACGGTCGAAGTTTACGGTGCTCACGCCCATGGGAAACAGCAGCCGGCATGGCTCTGGACGCACCACGGGTAGCATGTCAACAGAACGCAAAGTGATGTAGTCGAGCAAGGACCTCGGAACGGAGTGGTGCCTTCTTCTTCTTCAAATGACGGGACGCTGGACCTACCCCCGGAGCTTCCATGATCATACAAGAGTGCCCCTCCATCCCCCGTCGTCGTCTTGAATTTCTTCCTCCGTCTCCCATCTCTCGTCTCCTCTCCACTCCCTCGTCCATACCACATACATTGGCATTCCTCCTCGTCACTATACCTACTCTCAGAGAGACGTATACCCCCTTCTCGTCTTGGGCATCACCATCAGGCCGCCCTACACCACGACCAGCGAACGAAACGGCCAGTCCCTCTCACGGCTCGACGTCGTGTAACCCCTAGGCTCTGTCCTAGCTGCCTCCTCAACCGTGATAGCTCGGCCCGAGCTAAGCTCTCTCTGGGTCTCTTATCGGCAACTTGACAGCGTCTCCACCGCCGCCACCAGCAACGACCAGTCCGACCTAGCTCTTCGGTGCATCAGCAAGCTACTGGTCCGCGTCCAGCTCTCTGCTTCCAGCGAGGCGGGCACCCAACCCCCACCATCGACCGCCGCACCCTGCACGAAGGCCCCGGCACCCACGCCAGCCCAGACCTCTGCCCACCCCCCTGCTCCCCTGCAACACTTGTGACGGTGTGACCCCGCCGAGGTCGATCTCACATTCTCCGGCCGTCCCTCTCGACTGCCGCCAGTAGCAGAAGCAGCGAAGCTCGCTCCTCCTGGTCCTCAAAACCACGCGCCTCGCCCGCCGCAGACCACCCCCCTCCTCCCTCTCGACTTCCTCGCTCCAACCTTCTCGCACTTGCGAACCCCGAATCCCACCTGTTCCACCCCACACAGCCCTCGAAATGGCGCAGACGGCCGTGACATTCAGCGATGTCTTCGAGGACAGCGACAGCGATGCCCCCAAGGGCCAGAGCATCCACCACATTCGTGCCAACTCGAGCATCATGCAGCTGAAGAAGATTCTCGGTGAGTCACCTCCCAAAGATCCTTGGCCCCCCGCCGCGAGCATGGAGCATGGCTGACCTGTGGTGTTTCTGTCCGACAGTGGCCAACCGTGGTGAAATTCGTAAGTCCTCCCCCGAGCTGATCTGCCCCGCGCGTGCTCGACAGGAGCTAACTGTGACCAGCTATCAGGGTATGCTGAACCAGCTCAACGTATCACCCAACTCTTGGACAGACCTGCTCACAATATGCCCTCTCCAGATCTTTAGAACCGTAAGTGCTTCCCTGTCGGAGCACATTCCTGGACACAATGGCTCACCCTGCACAGGCTCACGAGCTTTCACTACACACCATTGCCGTCTTCAGTTATGAGGACCGTCTCAGCATGCATAGGCAGAGTAAGTGTTCGCTCAACGCGCCCCCGGTCTCCAGTTCGACAAGCTGACCCGTGTTTTCAGAGGCCGACGAGGCATACGTCATTGGCAAGCGCGGCCAGTACACCCCCGTCGGAGCTTACCTCGCCGGCGACGAGATCATCAAGATCGCGGTCGAGCACGGCGCGCAGATGATCCACCCAGGTTTGTCTGCCCCCGACAAACGCCTTCGCTCTATCTGACTCGGTATCTAGGCTACGGTTTCCTCTCCGAGAATGCCTCTTTCGCCCGCAACGTGGAGAAGGCTGGCCTCATCGTACGTGCACTGATCTCCACTCAAATTGTGACCCGCCGGCGCTAATTGACCTGCCCACACAGTTCGTCGGTCCCTCCCCCGATGTCATTGACTCGCTCGGTGACAAGGTCTCTGCCCGTACGCTCGCCATCGCGGCCGGTGTGCCTGTCGTCCCCGGTACCGAGGGTGCCGTTGCCACCTTCGAGGAGGTGAAGTCCTTCACAGATCAATATGGGTTCCCCATCATCATCAAGGCTGCCTACGGTGGTGGCGGCCGTGGCATGCGAGTCGTTCGCGAGCAGGAGAGCCTGAAGGAGTCGTTCGAGCGCGCTACCTCCGAGGCCAAGTCCGCCTTCGGAAACGGCACGGTCTTTGTCGAGCGCTTCCTCGACAAGCCCAAGCACATTGAGGTTCAGCTTCTCGGTGACAACCACGGCAACATTGTCCACCTGTACGAGCGTGACTGCTCGGTCCAGCGTCGCCACCAGAAGGTCGTCGAGATCGCTCCCGCCAAGGATCTCCCCGTTGAGACGCGTGACGCCATCCTGGCCGATGCCGTCAAGCTGGCCAGGTCGGTCAACTACCGCAACGCTGGTACCGCCGAGTTCCTCGTCGACCAGCAGAACCGCTACTACTTCATTGAGATCAACCCCCGTATTCAGGTCGAGCACACCATCACCGAGGAGATCACGGGCATCGACATCGTCGCCGCCCAGATCCAGATCGCTGCCGGCGCCACGCTGGAGCAGCTCGGTCTCACCCAGGACCGCATCTCCACCCGAGGATTTGCCATTCAGTGCCGTATCCACCGAGGACCCTGCCAAGGGCTTCCAGCCCGACACCGGCAAGCTCGAGGTGTACCGCTCTGCCGGTGGCAACGGTGTCCGTCTCGATGGTGGCAACGGTTTCGCCGGCGCTGTTATCACCCCTTACTACGACTCCATGTTGGTCAAGTGCACTTGCCAAGGCTCCACATACGAGATCGCGCGGAGGAAGATGCTGCGTGCGCTGGTCGAGTTCCGCATCCGTGGCGTCAAGACCAACATTCCCTTCCTTGCCTCTCTCCTCACCCACCCTACCTTCATTGACGGCAACTGCTGGACCACCTTCATCGATGACACTCCTCAGCTGTTCGACCTCGTCGGCAGCCAGAACCGTGCTCAGAAGCTTCTGAGCTACCTCGGTGACGTTGCCGTCAACGGCAGCAGCATCAAGGGCCAGGTCGGCGAGCCCAAGTTCAAGGGCGACATCATCCAGCCCACCCTTCTCAACCCCGATGGTTCCAAGCTTGACACCTCTGCTCCCAGCACCAAGGGCTGGAGGCAGATTCTTCTCGACCAGGGCCCCAAGGCCTTCGCCAAGGCCGTCCGCGACTACAAGGGCTGCTTGCTCATGGACACCACCTGGCGTGATGCCCACCAGTCTCTCCTGGCCACTCGTGTGCGAACTGTCGATCTCCTGAACATTGCTCACGAGACCAGCCACGCCCTGTCCAACCTCTACTCCCTGGAGTGCTGGGGTGGCGCCACCTTTGACGTCGCCATGCGCTTCCTGTATGAGGACCCCTGGGACAGGCTCCGCCGCATGAGGAAGCTCGTGCCCAACATCCCCTTTCAGATGCTGCTGCGTGGTGCCAACGGTGTCGCCTATGCTTCTCTGCCCGACAACGCTATCGAACAGTTCGTCGACCAGGCCAAGAAGTGCGGTGTCGATATCTTCCGTGTCTTCGACGCCCTCAACGACATCGACCAGCTCGAGGTCGGCATCAAGGCCGTCCACAAGGCCGGCGGTGTTGCCGAGGGAACTGTGTGCTACAGTGGCGATAGTATGTCTCCCCTTTTTGTCCAACTATTTCGTGTTTCTTTGTTAACATTGTTCTCCAGTGTTGAACCCCAACAAGAAGTACAACTTGCAATACTACCTCGACCTCGTCGACAAGCTGGTTGCCCTCGACATCCACGTTCTTGGCATCAAGGACATGGCTGGTGTTCTCAAGCCCCATGCCGCCACTCTTCTCATTGGTGCCATCCGCGAGAAGTACCCCGACCTTCCTATCCACGTCCACACCCACGACTCTGCCGGTACCGGTGTCGCTTCCATGGTTGCTTGCGCCAAGGCCGGTGCCGATGCCGTCGATGCCGCGACCGACAGCTTGTCGGGCATGACCTCGCAGCCCAGCATCAACGCCATCATCGCCTCGCTTGAGGGTAGCGACCTTGACCCCGGTCTAAACCCCGCCCACGTCCGCGCCCTTGACACCTACTGGTCTCAGCTCCGCCTACTCTACTCTCCTTTCGAGGCCCACCTTGCCGGTCCCGATCCCGAGGTGTACGAGCACGAGATCCCTGGTGGTCAGCTCACCAACATGATGTTCCAGGCCCAGCAGCTTGGCCTCGGAACTCAGTGGACCGAGACCAAGAAGGCCTACGAGCACGCCAACGACCTCCTCGGCGACATTGTCAAGGTTACGCCCACCTCCAAGGTTGTCGGTGATCTGGCTCAGTTCATGGTCTCGAACAAGCTTTCCCCCGAGGATGTCAAGGCACGTGCCAGCGAGCTTGACTTCCCCGGCTCCGTGCTTGAGTTCCTCGAGGGCATGATGGGCCAGCCCTTCGGCGGGTTCCCCGAGCCGCTCCGCTCCGACGCTCTCCGTGGTCGCCGAAAGCTCGACGCTCGTCCCGGCCTGTCCCTGGAGCCCGTTGACTTCAGCAAGGTGAAGCGCGAGCTGTCTAAGAAGTTCGGCGGCCCGGTCACGGAGACTGACATCGCTTCGTATGTCATGTACCCCAAGGTCTACGAGGACTACAAGAAGTTCGTGCAGAAGTTCGGCGACTTGTCCGTCCTGCCCACCAAGTACTTCTTGTCCAGGCCCGAAATTGGTGAGGAGTTCCACGTCGAGCTCGAGAAGGGCAAGGTCCTCATCCTCAAGCTGCTCGCCGTCGGACCCCTCAGCGAGAACACCGGTCAACGTGAGGTGTTCTACGAAATGAATGGCGAGGTTCGTCAGGTCACCGTCGACGACAACAAGGCCTCGGTTGAGAACGTCACGCGCCCCAAGGCCGACCTTAGCGACTCGAGCCAGGTTGGCGCGCCCATGGCTGGTGTTCTTGTTGAGCTGCGTGTCAAGGAGGGCTCCGACGTCAAGAAGGGCGACCCCATTGCTGTGCTCAGCGCCATGAAGATGGTAAGTCTGCATCTCCGTTCTCTCACGAAATTCCTTGCTAATCAGTCTATTTCAGGAAATGGTCATCTCGGCGCCGCACAATGGCCAGGTCTCAAGCCTGCAGGTCAAGGAGGGCGATTCTGTTGACGGCTCCGACCTGGTTTGCAAGATTGTCAAGTCGTAGACTGGAGTTCTATAGGCTATGAGGGGTGGCGGGTTATATATTGTTTTTCAGCGTGGTTTGTGTGTCGGCACGGGGAAGGATGGGTAACGAATTCCATTATCCTGGCGCGCAGTATGGATCGCTGCGCCGTATTACTCAATACCTATTACAACATGATTCAACCTTCAAAATACGATCTGATTTATCGTGTGCATCCTCGCTGTCATGATCACCAGTGGGTCGTTCTCATCAGCTTCGCCAGCTTATCGTCAATCTCGGTATCATCGACATCGTCGTCCAGTGGCCGTCCAGTGTTAGTCATGGCCTTCCTCGTCGCCTTGCTTTCGTCCTCACCCAGTGCTCCGGAAAGACTAAGAACGGTACCTGGGCAGATGCTATTGATCTCGGAGATGATGCTTTGCGTGGTAGATATCGAAGAGAAACAGACCACAGCCTCCAACGGGGTTCCGTAGGCACAGGTTAGTCGGGCTGTCTCTGGAGTCCCTCGCTGGAGCCGGATACCAGTCGAGCCTTTGTCGAGCTGCAGCCCGCTCCTAGGGACTATCATTACATGGCGGTTGAGAAACGGGGTTGATTTGGAGCCGGAAGGCACCGATTCATCGAATCTAGTCCTGACCCGCCGAGCCTGAGACCCTGTTAGAATGTATCGGCCACGTAGTAGAAGAAGAGCCTGTCATTAAATGAGGGAAACATGGTCGAATCTGGGGTAGGAACAGAGCACCGCAGAGGAGAGACATTCCTCGTAAGGTGCCGCGCTGCGCTTGAACTACTGCCACGCACTCAGAAACACATAGATGGTGTCAAATCCTGAGGATAACATACCCCGCAGCAGCACGCGTTGTCCCAACTCCAGCTTGATTAGCTAGTCGTAATCTATGATCCCTATGATCCGACGCCGCTGCCCTTGTCTTTGGTAATCGTACATGCACAAGCCCAGTCCCTCCGCTCCCTCCGACACGGTACTAAACGACGCGCGGTCCAGGCTTACTCCTCCATCTTGTCGTCGTCCTTCTTGTCGTCCTCGTCATCGTCGTCACCCTCGAGCGCCTTCTTCGCTAACCGCTCGGCCTCCTCGCGCAGGGCCTTGGGGACGGCCTCGTGGCGGCCCTTGGTGGGGCCGTCGACGTCGCTGATCCAGCTCATCTCGAGCTCAAACTCCTTGTCCTTGTTGTCGTCGTGGGCGACGTAGATGATGCGGGCGGCCTCCTTGACGGCCTGCTCGAGGGAGATGCCGTCGCCGGCGAGGTCGAGCTTCTCGAGCTCGGCCTTGGCGGCCTGGCGGCCCTTGCCGGTGGCGGCGCCGTAGTAGCCCCAGTACAGGCCGGAGGGCTCGATCATGTAGAGGCCCGGGCCGCCGTGCTTGCGGTCGGGGGTGACGCCGCCGGGGCCTGCGGCGGGGCCGGAGCCGACCTCGCCGTCGACGGGGAGCGGGGTGGAGGGGTCGAAGCCGGCGACGATGGCGGTGATGCCGAAGGGGCGGACAGAGGAGTAGAGGGTGTAGGCCTGGAGGTAGCCGCCCATGCGGCTGGCGAGGTCGGCGACGGGGATCGGGGTCTTGAAGGTGTCGCGCCAGGAGCGGGCCTCGTCGCGGGCGCGGTCGGCAAAGTGGCGGCCGTCGGGGACCATGCCCGAGTAGACGACGCCGAGGTGGCGGTCGACGGTGGCGATGCGCGTGTTGGCGTTGGGCTTCCACAGCTTGGAGGCGACGACCTTTTCGACGGCGAGGACGACGCCGTCGCGGGCCCGGATGCCGAGCGAGGTGCCGCCGTTCTCGACTGCCTTGACGGCGTACTCTACCTGGAAGTTGCGGCCATCGGGGGAGAAGATGGAGTTGGAGAGATCGTAACCTGTGCCTATGGAGGTCTGGAAGAACTGGTCAGCACGTGTATTGGGGGCGATGGGGGAGGGGTGTGGTCTTGAAGGAGATGGGGATGATGGTGAGTGGACAGGGGCATGGGCGGCAGAGACGGAGAAAGAGAGAGCTGGCATACCATCTTGTCTGATTTAGGGGGTTTGCGCTGCTAGAAGGGAGAGGAGGTTCGAGATGGAAAGCCGCGTCGCGTAGGGATGACGGATGCGGTGTGGTGGTGAGGTGGATTGGGTTGGTTCGGTGGTCGTCGTTTGGGATGGGAGCTTGGAGAGCTTCGCTGGAGTTTGGGGTTGTAGTCAGGGCCCCCGTCACCACACAGCACCACAGCAGGCAGCCTGGGGCTGCGTGTTGCTCCACTCACAGCGAGGCTGGCTCGCTGGCTCGGCCTGGCTGGCCTGACCTGACCTGGCAGGGCAGGCAGTCGGCTGTCGTCGTAGTGCGCCTGGTGCCTGAGGCTGGCCGCCTGAGCTGAGATGGTCCGAGCTCGCGAGATGATGGCCCTGACTTACCTAATCTTCAAGGTCTTGGCATCGGTGTCGTGTGGCACTCGAGTCGGTGTGCCTCGGTCTCCACTCTTCACTGGTCGACCTGCATCTCGAATGCGCGTTGCCCCTCGTGGGGGATTTGATGGCACTGGATGATGATCGGACAAGGAAACCATGTCGCTCGAATTCCAGTATAGTGCCTCTCACCACGACTGCTATCGCCCGAATTCTGTCCCTTCTAATCCCATCCCGACTTCGACTCTCGACGGCCCGTCCCCAAGAACCAGCGGTGAGAGAAAGGTGGCAGATGCTAAAGTTGTTGAGGCCGACCGTCGCCGGCACCACCGTAGGTGTGCAGCTTTAGGGAAGAAAATACCAGAAATGCCCTCACCCTCACACATCTGAAACATATCCCATCATCCATGTCCGTCAGTTACCCCTCCCTGGTCTTCGCATCCGCCGGCCCCGTCCCCGTCCCATTCCTCGACCCGTCGTGGACCGCCAGATGATGGAGCCCGTGATCATCGTGTCACGGGTCGATTGGACCTGAGGGGCCGATACTTTCGTTTCGAGCCAAACACATCGACCTAGCTTGACTTGTTCTCCCTTGTTCTCCCCTCCCGTGCTTGAAGCAATCCCCATGATTCACCAAATCCATGCCCCCCCCTCCCCTGCCGGTGGTGCCCCAGGTGTGGCAACCATGGTGCCATTAGGTCGTAATGGCAGGAACTCCCCTCCAGCCCAATGTTCCTGCCTCTGGCTAAGTAGGTAACTAGCTACCTAGGCAGGTGTGTATGCCTGGTGCTTGCTTGGTGCGTCATGAGTCTGCCCCTCCTTCCCAATTTCCTCCGTACAGGGGCGCACGCTGCTGCCTCACCACCCCTCGTCGGTCGTCGGTCGCCTGTCCGCCCTCGTGCCGTCACATCGGCGAGAAGCCAGAGCGTCATATATCCTTGAGCATGCCACCTTCTCTTCCGCTCATTCCTTTTGCTTCTTCTCCAAACCTCTTCCTTCGCATCAACACAACGTCGACAACATTCCGGCTCCCCAAAAAGAAAGACGATCGACCCCCTTGCACTGACACGACACGACGTGCCTCGCATCGCTCCTCGGCATCCCCACCTCCGATGCCCCTCGCCTGACCCCCGTCCCGTCTTTGCTCCCCAACCTGACCACCACCGACCCAACCTTGTGACCGGCAAACCAAACCTTCTGCCCTCTTCTCAGGACTTTTTGTTTTATTCTTTTTGGCCGCCTAGCTTCCAGGAAACAAAGTTACCTCGTTCTCTTGTTCCCGATTCTCCCGTCGACTCTTTCTTACGAGTCGCTTCTCGCTGTGTCCACCCACCCACGCTTTCGCACCGTTTCCTTCTCTCTCCCGCCCCGCGCTCCCGAACAGACCCCTTTCGAGACACCCGGCCCCGAGCTCAAGTACACGTACCATAGCCAATATAAACTCAAGTTTGTTTGCTGCGTTGTGCACCCTGGCGCACCTCAACCCCACGACTCTGCTCTCCTAGCTCTTCGCTTTTATTGCCATCACATACAGCAGCCGGGAATTTGCGGCCTGCCACTCCCAAGTAACCACTTGCACACCAAGGCGGCCTCCTTTACCAGACACCCGAGCTCAAGGTACGTTGCCCCAAGAGTTTGGCCATGAGAAAGTCCCTGACAAAACCCCCTCAGATGGTGTCCTTCCAGCCCAACATGCAGGCCAACGACGACCTCTCTGCCCTCTTCTCTCGCAACCTCACCTTCAACCCCGAGTACCAGGCCCACTCTCAGACTCCGGCTCAGTCGATGGTACCTAAGACCTTGGTCGATGAGCCAAAGCAGGCGCCCCTCGAAGACACCCCAACGCTTTCAAAGTCGACATCCGACCCCATTGTCTACTCCATCTCTCAACATTACATCCACTCGTACCATATCCCACAGGAACCCAAGGAGCAGCAGCAGCAGGAGGAGCAGCCGATGCACGTCGAGGAGCCGCAGCGTCGCTCTTCTGAGCCCCCTCAGTCTGACCAGCTCACCCCAGAGGTCGTCCTCGCCCAGTACGGCGTCAACCCCGCCCTCCTTTCGCCTTCTCAGATCCAGCTCTTCCGCATCTCCGAAACAGGTCAGCAGGAACGCCTAGTCGAGCTCTGGCGCATCGCTCCGCCCACCAGCAACGACGACAATCCCGCGCTGGCGTGGACGAGCACCACGGTCGAGCAGGAGGAGCTCTGGGCACGGCTCCGCTATGAGCGTGTGATTGAGGCTGAAAGGCAGAAGGGTATCATGAGTCTTGACGGCACCCAGGTCCAGGCTCAGGGCCCCGACAGCCGCTGGCTGGCCCCTACTATCAGCCAAAACGTCGAGCCGTATATGATGTCGGGCTACGAGGAGCTTATGCGCCGGGAGAACGACCGTCAGACCCAGCAACCCAAGGAGGTCTATTCCCCCTTGGGCACATCAGTCGGGGGATACAGCCAGGCCACTGATCCGGTATACATGAGCACGGGACAGGACTGGTCACGGCAGCAGCAACAGCAGCTGCAGATGCAGATGGAGAACCAGTACGGCTCATACCAGCAGCAGCAATTTGGCGGGCCCGCTGGCAACGTCGAGGCCATGGACGTCATGTGAAGGGCGAGATGAAAGGAAATGAACAAACCATGTGTACATAGGTTAAACCTGACCACAGCGTTGCCTCTTGATCGCAGGCGGCGTCGAGCACCTGGATGGAAAGGTGGGAGAGGGAGGTAGTGTCTTTCTTATGTTTTCACGAACTGCATGATTTGGAATTGGCGCAGACATACCAGGACAGTCAGAATGGCTATGAAAATCATACTTGAGGCGTTGGCATGGGCATCAGAAGGGGACGAGTTTCACCGACTAGTGTGTCGGCAGGTACGGCTTCTCTTAATACGACTCTCCTCGCTATTAACTCATTTTCATCGAGTGGCAGGCGACACCTTGAACATGATGGTTGTATTGAATCCTCGTATAACATTCCAAGTGGTGGTACATATCTCAAACCCTGGGAATCATTGCCCTCGCCGTACTCCTGTCCGTTTGCTAGGCCACATTGCCCTGGCCGACCTGGGTATAAGTCTTCGGGAATCACCTCGACGCGTTTATTTCGATACTCTCTTTCCTTCTCAATATCCTGCCCGGCGCTGCTCATCAGGCCTACCCGTCAGATCTCTCGCGCGGCGTGGCTGCTCCGCTTCTCGCGGCAGAACCCCATCGAAATGGCCGACACGCGCGGCGACGTCCAGTCGAGCGACGGCGCAGCGGGGTCGAGCCCCGAGAAGGTCGGCGGCGTCGCGTGGCCGCTCTCCAGGTCCTGCTCGACCTCGTCCGACTCGTCGGCGCTGAAGCGGTCGACGAAGGACGGCGGCCCGGGTCTCCCGTCGCCGGAGAAGGCGGCGTCGTGACGCGTGTCGTCGTCGTGGGGCGCCTCGTCGATCTGTATTGTCGGCGCCGCGGCGGGCACGAGGGCTTCCTGGTCATCGTCTCGGGCGATGTGGCTCCGCGACACGGAGACGTCGGCTGTCTTGCTGACACCTCTGCCGCGGCTGCTCGTGCTCTCAGGGGCGAGCTGCGGCTTGCTGGTGCTGCTGTCGCCGTCGCCGCGGTGGTGGGAGGACGAGGACGAGATGATCGGATGGCTGCGGCCGTCGTCGGGGCAGAGGCGGTGCATCTTCGTCGAGAGGGAGACGGCCTCGCTGGTGCCGCTGGGGAGCTTGCCGGAGGAGGGCGCGGGGTGCCGAGCAGAGGTGGAGAGGGCACGGCGGCGGCGGGCGGCGCGCCAGAGGGGCCGCAGGGTGGCGAGGTTGGCGGCGGTGATGCCGAGGCCCGGCTCGACCGTGGACCAGAGGGCGACGTCGGCGGTGGCGTGGAGGAAGTCGGCGCCCGAGAGGAGATGGGGGATGTAGACGCTGCGGACGATGGTGGCGGTGGAGCCCAGAGCGGCGAGGGCCAGGATGGCGGCGAGGCCGATGCGGGTGCGCAGCGGCAGGCGGAGGGGGATGACGAGGAGGGCCGGGAGGAGGGCAAAGGCCCAGTCGGCGGCGCAGTTGAGAACCGACGCCGTGTAGGTCATGGCGATGACGATGTGGTCGGGGAAGCACTGGGGCCGGGCGCGTGGGGAGAGGAGCCAGAAGGTGGCGATGGGTCGGCACTGGATGAGGACGAGGATGAAGTAGGTGCCGCCAAAGAGCGTCGTTGTGACCATGAGGAGCTGGAGGATGCGCGTGTGCAGCCGCCGCGTGGCGATGCGCAGGAGCGAGAAGCCCACGATGATCTTGAGGAGGCAGGTCGACGGGATGTAAATGAGCTCGCAGATGTACCACCACTGACTCTGTCAGCGCACGGCTACACGATGATCGGATCTCAGACAGGGAGGGGGGAGTAGAGTAGAGGCCGGCAACATACCATCAGGGCCCTCTGTCTGTTCTCGTCGGTCAGATCGGCATCGCGGCGGCCGTTGCCGTACCGCACGCTTTGGAGCTGGGACACGAGGTAGCCCGTGAAGATGGCTAGCAGGACCAGCATGAGCTTATCGTCGAGGCCGAGGCAGCGCAGCAGGATGCCGCGGGTATAGATACGCAGGCCCACGGAGACCCAACAGAGGACGAAGAAGAGGATGGCCACAGCCAAGATCTCAGGGCCGCGGTTCTCAGGGGCGGCCATGGTCAGCTATGTCCCAGGCTTGCACATCACGGAAGAGAGGAAACAGGAGAATCGGCTTAAGCACAACACGGGGGTTCGTCTGGGGATGAGCGGGGTGTTGTAGTCTTGGTCGGTTCATCTCAGACCACGAGGAGATCGCCGCTAGGAGCAATTTAGAGCTCATCACGATTTGCCGGTGCTGGAAACACACATGGACCAGGGCCCAACGGAAGAGTTGCCGTACGCTGATAAGCTGGTGCGAACGGAACTTTGCGGTCGCCGCGGTCCCGTGGCGTGGCGCTGGAAGAGGCTATGCACCCGAGACCAGACAGCGACGAGAAAGAGCTCCGTTGCGCAATGACGAAAACTAGCTAGCTTGGAGAAGTTAGACCTCTCTTGGACTTCTTGCGACGGGCTGCGTTTGGGTCGAAGGCGAGGAAGAGAGATGGGAGGCAAGGGGGACGAAGACAGGGTTGGTGACAAGAAGAGCATGTCGAGATGAGAGAGCTGAGGTGAGGCCCTGCTGTCACTCCTTTTCTTTTGCTCTGCATGACAGAGTATCATCGACGCTCGTGGACAACTGCAAATATACCTTATCCAACTCAGCCGGGGAAGAAGAGCCCGATTGCTGCCAGTGAGGCTCGCAACGTCACCCTGTTGTACATCCTCAGTGCGCGCCCTGCCGCGGCCGTGCCCTTTTCGAAGCTCAAGATCTACAGACTATCCGGATCACCATCCCGTCCGGGACTAAGAACTACGCCGGGCGGGTTGGCGGGGGATGAGCTCGTGTTGGCCGCCGCTCAGGCCCTTGGTGGGATGAAGCTACGGACATCTAGCTCCGGGCCGGTGAGCAATTGGTCTGTTCTGGCGCCCAAGAGAGTTTGCGAGGTGGTTTCACGGGGCAACTGGACTAATCGGACAGGTATTGCACCAAGAAACGGGCCCGGTGCCTCGTAGCTGGGACGTGGGACGGTGCGGCAGTCCGGTAAGACTTGCGAGTGGTCGACGGCAGTTGACTCTGTCCTCGGTTCCTGGCGTAGGGAAAGGAATTCCAACACCGACAACAAAGGACAGGCCGGCTGTGGGCACGTTCACGACTTGCTGGGATGGGGCATGAGTTGTCTTGATGGCTTCTTCGTGTATTTGACTGTGGCCAGACCTTGTCTGGAGCCGAGGGCATCGCTGGCCAGGGCCTTACGCTCGTCCGTTCTAGCGTCCCATTTCTGGCGTCCGTCTTGGTCTATCACTTCCTGGCCTCAGCCGCCTGGTGCCCGTATGGCTTGCTCTGAGCGCATAATGTCGACGCCGCCGACTACCGCTTGCTCTTCTTCCGCCTGTTGACCTTGCCGCCGGCCTGCGCACCCGACGTCTTGGCCTTTCCGAGCGAGTCTGTCGACTTGTCCAGCAGCTCAAAGTCCTCCGCGGCCGAGTCGGTGCTGGGCGTGTCGTGAACGGGGTCGTTGTCCGAGTCGACGTCCACCAAGTCGAGGTCGTCGGCCGCCGGCTTCCTTCCGAGGACGCGGCCGACGGTGCGGTCGAATGCCCAGACCGGGAGACGGATGACGGCCGTATCCTTGAAAGTGGGCTCCCTAAGCTCGGTGGGCTACTTCGCGTCAGTCTCTGCTGTGCCTTGCCTTTCACGGCCGCGTGCGGAAAAGGTAGGAAACTTACATCAAGGAGGAACTGCTCCAGGTTGCCCTCGTCATCCTGCTCCTCGAGGTAGACGTTGCCGCTGTGGTCAACGACAAGCACCTTGCCGTTCTCGGCAATGACGCGCTTGCGAGGTCCGAGAGGGCGGTCGCCCTGGGTCTCGCGAGGGGTGGCCGTGCCGCTGCCGGCGCTGCGCTTGACCTTGGTGCCCTTCTCCTTGCGGGCGGCCTTCTCCTCGAAGCGGCGCTGGCGACGGTTGACGGGGAGCGCGGCCTGCTGCTCCTCTTCCTCGGCAGGGGGCGAAGCAGGCGCGGCGTAGTCGACACCAGGCACGTCAAGGTTGTCGCCCCAGGCCTGGTCGCGGGCGAACTTGATGTAGCGCTCGATAAAGTCCTTCTGGCGGCGGTGGCTCATGTAGAGGGCGAGGTAGTGGATGGCGCCACCGGCGAAGAAGAAGACACCGAACATGGCGGTGCCGAGGCCCGGGCGGTAGCGGTCGTAGTAGTAGTTGGTACCCTTCCAGGCAGGGAAGCCATTGCGCAGGAAGTGGTCGTAGCGGTCGCGGTCGGGGCCGCTGAGGATGTTGCGGACCAGACTCAGGCGGGACTGGCGCTCCTCGGCGACCTTGACGGCGGCGCGGATCTCCTTCTGGCTAGGGGGCTTGTTGATGTTGACGCCAGGAATGAAGGTGCCGGCCTTCTTGGCCTTGACGCGCTCCGCCTTGAGCTGCTGAGCGACCTTGTCGGGGTGGAGGGAACGCGTGATCTTGCGGAAGGCCTTGCTGATGTCCTCGATCGAGGCCGAGGGCTTGATGCCAAGGAGATCGTAGAAGCTCTGGTCGGGGTTCTCCATGTGAGCGCGCAGCTCGTCACGGATGCGGAAGATCTCGCGGTCTGCGGGCAGCCTCAATCAGCTTGAGAGTTCACATGGGCGAAAGGGAATCAACACGTACCCTCCTTGCTCCAGGCGGCCGTGATGGTCACCAAGCCCAGGAGGCCGAACAGCAGGGTCATGAACTTCATGGTCGCGGTGTGGGCTGTCGCAGTCGATGGTCGATGTCAAGTCAAGACTGGTAAGACGATAACAGTCAGCGAGCACTCAGGGCCTCGACGCGACGAACATAGACGTACAATATCAGAGGAGCAATTCCCAAGAAAAGGGATCGCGCTCGAAGGGAGAGGCACAAGGTGTCCTCTTGAAGAGAAGAAAAAGCCGTGCTAGGGACGGAAGATTAGCTTGGCCAGTTCATCATCCCTGTGCGATGGGCTGTTTGAGCTCACAAGACGGTTGGGCGGCCTGTCCCTTGGATAGCTTCAGGCAATTGTTGTTGCTGTCGTCAACGTGGGACGCCAGGTGGTCTCTTGAAGAGAATGGAGGAGACTGGACATGGGACGGGCAAAGGTAACTTTTTGGCCCAGATGCGACAAGGCCAAGCACCGCCCGCGGACCCTGACGACAGGGGTATCATCTCATCCGCCTTGCCCTTTTGGGGTTGGTCCGATCTCTTAAGCGAGGGGTTTCCCTGGGGGAGCAGAGGCAGTTATCCGATAATGATGACTAACGGGTTTTATTTCGTCGAATGTGCATAAATACTTCCCCTGAGCCCCTGAACTTGCGGATGTAGAACTTGAACGTTGCCTTCCGCCCAAGCATATGTTCCTGTTCTTGATCGGATGACTGAGCTTGCGATTTTCTTGCCGTTGTCTTTTGTTTGCTTGCATTCACAGCCAAGAGCTAGTTAAGTAGAGCTTTCGCCACGCCACGTACTATGTACGCATGTGAGACCATCCAGCCATCACTCCTACGAAGCGAAATGTTGGATGTTCGATATTGATGAATAAATTCATCTCTTTGTATATGATACACTGCTGCTTGGGGTGGTCCTTGACTCCAAAACACATCATGACCATCATTGACTACGGACAAAGAAGCACATCAAATACATCCTTTGTCGTCCAGGACGAGGCCTCTGAACTCGGTCGTTTTATGATAGATGTTCTGAACAGAGACATTGATACCGTTCAAATTTCCTGATCGAGGCCCTACAGGTGCATAAAGGTCGTGGTCTTGCCTTCATGGGGCTTCTCTCTCCTCACTGCGGCCTTCACGCCCACCCTCAACCCAGACTTCAATTACCTTACTACATTAGTCTCATTCTCCAGACACGAAGAATAATTCAAGCATCTTAGAAAGTACCAAGACACTCAGGTTCCATCTTTTCTCTTGAATCCATATTCAGCACCCTACATAAGGTGGTGACACCTCTCCTCCGAACCACCGTAGCCGTATCCACATCATTACACAACCTTCACAAGCCGCACAAATGTCGGACTGCGACCTTTGCCCCTATCATAAGGCTATATCGGAAAGCAGCATCCCTATGGAGAGCCGGCGTGCTAAAGCTCTACGCAAGACGGCACAAGGCATAGCCAAGATGTCCATGAACTGCCCTCTGTGCCATAATTACTCCGAACATCGCAGCGCCAAGCGTGAAACCCCAGCATCTCTCAACACCAGGCAGGTGGATGGATTGTGTGTTGACATCAGCGGCATGTCAATTCCGCGGTGCTTCTGGAATCTGCAGGGACAGTATTCGCGCAGCTTCAGGGACATCTGCCGGCAGGCTGCGGAAGTCTTGGTTCGTCGAGACCGGGAGCTCGAGCGAGGATTCGACAGGTCGATGAACTGGCTCTTCCATCGTCTCGGTTTCAGTACTGGTCAGATCAGATTTGATATTGTAACTGGTCAGCTCATCATCCACAACAGGCTGCGAGGCATCCAGCCAGCCTATCTGACAACCGCTGAACGCAAGGAGCTATATCGCCGCGAGAAAGCCCAGGGTCGTGACCTTGCTGCCGGCGCTCCAGTTGTTCGCAGCGGAGACACGCCATATTATAAGTATCGAACGCGTGACAAGATGAACTTTGCGAATGGTGATGACAATCAGGGCGGGCTTTCACGCGCAGCAGTCAGTGCCACACCTGGGGCGAGGCGAGAGCCTACGACAAAGCCACAAAATGCATATCGATTGAACGTGGTTCAGCAGAAAGAGGTGCAATCAAACAGGGACCCCAAACCAGCTGAATTCCACTCACCGGACCGTCTGCCGCGATCTCGCTATGTAGTCCTAAACGACACTACCGCTTCAAACCGTGAGCAACCCCGACTCACGCCTCGGCACCACCGCTCCCAAAACCCAGAACCCACGAATAGCCGGCGCTGTGGCAGGGATCCCAGCCCTGAGTATGACGAGTCCACCTCGCCTTCACAGTACCTGGCCCCGAGTCGCCCCGAGCCCGCGACGCGAGGAGTGACCTATCCCTACCGTCCGGAGAACCGTGCTGTAACCCCTGAGCCCACAGCAAGCCCCCGTGCTGCTAACACGTACCGCCTGGAGGAGAACGAGTCGGCCAATCCGCGCCCTTGCTCACAATTCCTGCCTCCAGACCGTCTCGAGTCGGTGGCGCGACATATCATTTCGGCCTACCGGCCAGTGAACCGCGTTGTCACACCTAAGCCTACAGCGAACCGCCGAGCTGGCAACGCGTACCGCCAGGAGCGGGATGAGTCGGTCAGTCCGCGCCCCATGTCGCGCTTCGATCCGATGGCCCCAGGCATGTCAAGGCTGGAGGAGCTGCTTAGGGCGCGGGAGATCGCTGCTCGTGAGGCCGAGAGTCTGGTCCCTGAAGGCGAGGACGACGACGATTAGCCTTGTGGGACTAGCAAACCGTCTCCAAGCGCTCGAAGTGTAGGCGTTCGAGATGGAAGCAATATTTGAAGGGACGATTGCAACCTTTGGGCCCGTATCTTGGCTTGGTGTTCCATTGTATGGTATAGATGGCATTTGCAAACTGTATTTCGTTGTTGGTTACGGCTCTGGTGTCAATTTGATCTCTTGAAGGTTTTCACACGTCGTCCACGATAGACTGGTCCTATCCACTGATGAAACGGAATCAACTTAGATTTCGGCATATTGAATTTAACGATCTTTGAGGAGGAAAGACGATAACGTCCATAAAATGTAAGGATGATGCTCAAGATTGGTGATTGTGATGCGCGGTGGTAGCATTCAGTCAAAAATCAGCGTGACTCTACCGGCGACAATACAAGGCCAGGTTCACTGCCCCTTGGCGGATTCGTAATTTTGCCGCCAGTTCTTCCAGTCCATCGCCATGTCGATGTCGCTCGCCTTCTTCTTCGACTTTCTTCCCTTCTTCCCCGACTTGCTCTCAAACTTTGCGAACTCGGCCTCGACAGCTGGTCGGCTCGCCTTGTTCGCAATGAACAACGTGGAACCAACAATCAAACTCGCTGTGGCCGTGGCCTTTGCATGGTCGTTGATTTCGCTTGCAGCAGCTTCGGCGTGGATGTCCTTGAGCAGCTGTAGCGTGGTTTCAGCATCGACTGTGATCTTCTTCTTCTGCTTCTTGTTCGCTGCTCGGGCTTTTTTGAGCTGCTTCTGGTATTCTTTGGTGATTTCCAGCGAACGGTCGGACAGCGACTTGACTGTCGTTGTCCGGATCAGCTGAACAAGGGGTAGCAGAACGGCGATCGCGACAGGGCTGCCGGCCTCGGACCGGATGTAGATCTCGACTAGCGACAAGACGCGACGCTTGAAGTTAATAACCGAATCCTTGGCTGCCTTGCGTTCCTTCTTCTTGCTGGGTTTGCTCTTGATGCGGTCTTTGAAGACTGCAGAGAGCTTCTCATCGAGGGCAAGCATCTCTGAATCGGACATATCGGCGTCAGAGTCGGATGCCTCGGCGTCCTTGTCCAGGCGGTGGCTGTTCAGAATCTTGCCAAGGGCATCGTCGATGGCCTCGAGATTCTTGGCTTCCTCCGAGTCAGCTTCTTCGGCTGCCTCCTCGTCGGCATCGGAGTCGGAGTCGGAGCCATCATCATCCTTCTCTTCGCTTGCGTCATCTGCGCCGTTGAGTGTGACAAATTCGACGTCAGAGTCAATCTCCAATTCTGAGTCATCATCGACGTTGATCTCTTCCACGTCGTCGTCGTCGTCGTCATCCTCATCATCGTCATCTCCCTCGTCGTCTTCTTCCAAGTCTTCCATATCAATCTCGTCCGACTCGATGTTGAACAGAGACTGCTGTCCCTTTGAATTCTCATCCGCAGATAGGACGTCCAGCATAAGGTCGAGCGCCTTTGGCGTCACACGGCTGGCGAAGCAGCCGAAGACTTGCTGCGAGATCTGTCGCAAAAGCACGGAATCTTGGGATACCATGGAAAGCAGAATCTCGATCAAAAATTCCGCTGCTTCCTCTTCGTCCGATTTCATCCGTGACTGGTAATCTTTCAGGTCATCGAGGAGCTGCAGTGCATCGGGCTCCGCGTTGTACAGCTGGAAGATGGCAATCGCGTAGAGGAGCGAAAGACCCTTTGCAACGCTGATCTCCTCCGCAGCGCCGTTTGTCAAAGGCTCAGAGGCTACCTGCAGTAGGGACTTAAGCTTCTTGCGCGCATCTGCCACAGCCTTCTTCAGCTTGTTGTCCATCTGGATGTAGTCCGGGCTGATAGCCTCGATAGCGGTGCAGAGGTATGTTGTGTCTTCGGCCTTCTTTGACAGGTTGGCAAACGCAGACTCGAGGCGGTTTCGGCTCAAGTCTTTGACGAACTCGGACGCGTTTTCGGGCACCCAGATTGGGGGCGCGTACGCAAGAGAGGTCAGCTCCTGGAGGGCAGTTTCTGGTGCAGCCGTGGCCATCTTGAAGAGATATTCGACGTAGGCTCGCAATTCAACCTTGACCTTGTCTATGTTCTTTCTGTCGGGATATTAGAGAGGCTAGCTCGAGGCACACAGAAGTGAACTCACCCAGTAGTGCATGAGTTGATGACAGGGGCGCTGAGCACGCCAACGACATCATCCGCTACATCAGGTTTGATACGCTGAAGAATCGTTTCGATCGTTTTGGCTCCCGTCCTGACATCAAAGTTGTATACGCCATTGTTACCGACCAGGTTCTCGATGATGATACTTCCAAAGTCGGAGGAGCGCTGGGCTGCCTGCGCGACGGTGCGCAGGGTCGCGCACGCAGCGCGATGAAGGTAGCGGCCCTCACTCGCTGCTTGGTTCATAAGGCAAGTCATGAGGTTCTTGCTGAAGAGGTGGGGAAGGAAGGCTTCTAGAGTCGCTTCGTTGGTCTCGAAGGGGTGCATCAAGAGGGTCTGTAGAACCACGAATCCTCGAAGCTTTTGGCCATCGGACGCGCTTTTGATGAAAAGGTTGTCTGAGCTTGAGGTTAGCTGTAGTCCTAACACGACGCCGAGGTGACCTACCATCTACGGTTCGCCTCCAAAAGGCAACAAAGTCGTTCACTGCGCCCTTGCTGATGTAGTAGTCGAGGAGGTACGGCCACACAAAGTGCAGCTGGTGAGACCAGTTCGCAGTCTTCTTCTTTGTCTTCGCGGCGCTCTCCTCCTCTGCCTCTTCCCCAGATACACTATCCTTCAAGATTGCCGGCAGATTGGGCAGGACCTTGGGGTCTAGGGGGTTGTCGACACCCTGATCCTTCAACTCGGGGTGAGTCTCGAGGGCTGCTAGCCAGATGCCAACGCCCTCAGGGGTCTTGGCCCACTTCGCAGTCTTGAGCTTCTTCAGTATGGAGGACACAACGTCCAGCTTCAGCTTGGGCACCGCCTGCATGACGACCCAGCCGCAGTGCGATCGCAGCCAGACCTTCTTGTCCGCCAAATCCAACAGCTCTTGCAGGATATTGTCCCACTTGTCGAGATCCTCGTCCATGAATCCCGCGCGGACAAAGCAGTCGAGTCCAAAAAGCTTGCCGAAGTAAAAGTCCCTCTCTTCTTGGCCCGTCATGTGTCCCGTCGGTTTCGTCCGCTCGTGTAAAATTTCCAAAACCTTGTCGAATGTCAGGCCAGGGTATCTCGATTCGCTCAGCGCTTCGCTGCCGAAAAGCTGACGCAGGATCTCGGTAATGACTAGGCTGTAGCCAAGACGAGCGCCGGCGCGACCGCTCGCCAGTCCACGGAACAGTCGCCAGTCTAGATGACGCTGGAGGACGGCTCCGGGGGCGCCTTCGCCATCGAGCAGGCTGGAGATAACAGCCTCGGCGGCTGCTACACGTTCGTTGGAGTCTTCGCTGCCGAGCAGCTCGTAGAGTCTGGCCTCGCGCACGCGGTCGGCGCCGGCGGACTTCTCGACGAACAGCTTCTTGTCGTACAGGTCTTCGGGATCGCCACTCTTGGTGCGCTTCGAGGCGCGCTCGGACTCCTTGAGAGCCTCTCGCTCAGCGCGCTTGCGTTTGGCCGATGCGGTCTTCGTCATTGTGTAGCTGGGGCTTCGATTGGCCTGTAATGGGTGTTGACCTGGACAGCGAGCAGCGACTGAGCATCACCAAAAAATTGGTAGAAAGAAAAGTACTGCCTGCCGTGACCGCCTAGGACATGGAGCTGGCGCCCCGCGACATACCCACTATTAGCCGTTATCTGTGGTGGGGGGTTCGGCGGGCCAATCGCCAATATTCAGACGACTGACTTAACCACCTGAGTACGGAGGTGACATTCACCAACTTCACCAGTGAATAAGATTGACATAACTGTCAGGCATCCAGCATGAGGATGATGATACCCATGGATAGTACTCTGCTGCTGTGGAAATCAGTAGTAATGCTTTATTGCGCAAGCCTAGGTTGTTGTTGCCGTGCAATAGTCAATGCGATGTCCTGAATGGGAACATCGCTTGTTCGGCCAGCAGACGCATTAACCAAAGTTTCAATCGACGTATTTTTGCTTGAAGGTTTCGCCAGCCAAAGACTGCTGAAATTGGGCTCGTATGGTCGTGGAGGTAGTCATTCGACGGCTGTATGAGAGGCCAAGGCCTGTTCTCCAACTTACTCAAATCATTAAATTACAGACATCGGTGACGTTTTCGATAGAACAAGATTGAATCGCCTCTTGCGAGTCAAATGACAAGAGGTTATGTTTGATGAGAGTCCATCCGAAAGCTACGGGATAGACAACGAAGATCCGAGCCCTTTGTAATTCTGAACCCAGACACCTCCCAACAAAATAACAACTTCAAATTAGGCACAGCAAGATCCAGTATGCTTCGCCAGGATGCCGACACTGACACATACAGGGCTACCCACCACAGCCTGGAGGACAACTTCATCAAGCTCAAAATTGCTAGCATTGCCAGCGGTGGCGGCAGCTATGAAGATTTTATCTTCGATTATTCATATCCATGGCCATGCGGGCTGCAGAATTCTACCCAAGGATGCGTGAACAATGGCGATGAGCTGAATAAAATCTATTCCTCAAAGGGGACTTTCCTGGAGATCAACAATAGACACCACTAGTAGTCCACGGGTCTCGTGTGTCCCGAGTCTTGTGAGACTGTCGGTGCGATTGCCACGAATAACGGCCCAGTCGGTGCGACCAGTATGTTCACTTCAACAGACTTACATTACTATGCCGGTGAAAAGATGACTTGGAACACATCTGGTTTGCCTACAATTACCATTGTGAACCGTCCATTTGCTACTCATCAGGATCGGTCTGGCCTGGCTTACGCACAGCTGGCGGTAGCCTTGTAGCCATATGGTAGGGATCATGATGATGATAGCTTCACCAGCGTGTAAGTTCAATGTTCCCATCAAGTCAGAATAATTGGAGTTATTATATCATGGCGATGGTCGATACCACAATACATGACGATAAGACTAACGCTCGCGATCTTTACTTTAACTTTCAGTCTACCTTTGGTCTGCCTTACGCGAATCACATGACGAGAAGAGAGGTCCATTGCAGAAGCCTTCTTACATGATGTCTGTATGGCTCTGTCGAGCTTGACCAAGAATTTTCCTTCAGCTTTGCCTGGACTCAAGCTCACGTGCGCACCAAGTCATGATGAAAGCATTAACGTCTTGAGGTCTCCTTTGCTGTGTGAGTACTAGAGTAAAAATTGACTCAAGGCTATGAGGTTACGCATAGTAATATGTAAGTGCCATACTCTCATGAGTGATAAGTTAACCAGAGTCTAACGTGACCGGCTATCTAGGCGACGGAGCATATTAAGCTGTTTTCTATTCTGCTCGATGAGTCTACTAGTGGCGACTGGGCATAGCTGATCTACGGACACTACACGCGGGGGACAGCATACAGATCCGCAGTTTCATTATGGATACATGGGCTCCATGCGTTCTTCACCCAGGATCAGCAGGTCAAACAATAAGGTCGGAGCAAGCCTTAGCACCTTGAGCATCGAATCCGTTCACCGATACACTGTCCCATCGACCCTCCATCCTAGCATATCAGAGATGAAAGACGCTATACAAACTCTGATCGCTCCTTCCACTACGGCGGTTGACTTAAATCTTATGGCATATAGAGTGAGGCTTAACATACGCCGGCACCAAGAACACGTTTAGGGCGATCAAACACCTTCTTTTAGTGCCACACCAAAACATCGCGCGAACGCGTCGATCCGGCTAGTGGCGAATGGGTGTGCACTCTCGCGTTGCTTTCGACCCTTCATGGCCTCCTCTTCCGTGCCCATGCTGCTAACATGCTGTCAAGCTCGGCACATCCCGTCAAGATGGTCGATCTCCCCGGAAGGGCCGAGATACCCATTAATTCCCTTGCTTTCAGTCTGAAATTTGAAAAACAAAAGTGCAGTGATCTGGCCTCCGAAGGGAATGACGGTTGAGCGCAAGCGGCGTATTGATCATCTCTGTTCATTTCCAGTCATCGTAATGGCTTTGACAGCGCACCTAGCAGACTGGCACAGGGCACAAAACTCCCGGCCTGGATAAGAAAAACATTTTGAGGTAGGTAGCTCAATTTCATCCCGATTTCCATGCGTCGAGTCAACTAATGCGCCTTGGCATGCAGTTGATACCGAGAAGTTGTATTAGGGGCTGGACCGGCGCTGCAACGGGCGCTGCTGGCCACAAAATGCCAAGATATAGAGGAAAGGGGAAAAGGGCGTCTTAGCGGGCTATCGGAGGAATGTAAGTGGCAGAACGGTAGCCTTGGTCTCAAATGTTAAGCCCTGTAGTGGTGGTCGGCACGACCTTGTCGGCGACTAGGTACATATGTCTTGTGGGCGTTTCTCTGTATTATTGATCCGCCCCCTTTTGCCACAGCTTGACCAATTGGACATTACTCATATCGCTGGATTCCTCTTTAACCTTTTTTTCTCCGTGTGCTCCCATCGTGATGCGGGTCCTGTCCTCGACAAGCGGCAGAGACCCCTACAGCCACCACCTTATCCCGAGACATAAGCGCCATGTGGCCATTGAAGACCCTGAATGGACTGCCATTCCACACGTCACAAGAACTGGAATGCGGTACGGCTCGAATTGGAAATACCCCCAGGAACAGCATTCTTCGACGAGGTCTAGTGTCTGAACCTCTGAAAACCTTGTCAGGTACTAGACTCGGAGAGCGGAAAGATCTGAATGTCATGTATTGACTGTGTCGAATCAAAAGGCGGTGGCGGGCTTGGTTCCGTTGTGGTGGCATGTGTGGAAGGAGCGCATGGGCAGGTGAGGCCGGGAATTAGATTGCTGTGAATTCGTGCTGCTCTTGCAATCATGCCCGTTATGATGTATCGCCATGTCTCATGCTCAGCTGACGCTCTGAGCTCTAACTCATTTCCTTTTCTGCAAAAGAGTGGCGCCACAGCTGCATCAGTATAATCACTATCAGGAAGGTTCCCGTTTTGTCGAACAAGACTGACATCAACTTGCAAATCGTGAATGAGGCACCTTCTGCTTAGTACTCAAGGCAATCGAAGCCTTTTGAATGCTGTCAGATCAGTAGTCATCATTTCGATTGCACTTGTTTGATTTGCCAGGGCGTGTATCAGAGGAGAAAGGCAACAGCTAATACCAACCCTCATATCCTACCGGAATGCCTGATTGACGGGACCAGCTCTTAATATTGTCGTCTAGTTGGGTTGCATGTCATTGGCCAAATTCGTCCCGGAGGTTTGCTCCTGACCCCTCGTGAATGATGAAGAATCATCAAAGTTGAGGTCAGCCAAGAGAACATACCAAAGCAGGTGAGACCTGTGCTACAGAGGCCCACCCAGACAAACTCTCCTCAAAAACGGCAGGGCCACAGCCAGCCGGGATAGGAATGCTCAACGTAGAGGAACTGACTACTCCAGGGTAGTGCCCTGCAAAGTGCCATTCCTCTTTGGCCTTTCCAAGCATCATCCATCATGTGGTGTGGCTAATCTAAGTAACAAACTCGAGCGCGTGGTGACATGGCACAGAATGAGGCCATCGGCTCATCATCACGATCTGAGTTGTAGCCGCATGCGCAGATTCCTACCTGAGGTCGCATTGAAGATCGAGATCAACGTAATGTAAAGTTCCTGACGATGCCATGGCAGACTTCCATCTGTCCCCGTGCCTTATTCTTCTTCTGCTGCCCATGGAGGTCTCGAATTAAACAATCGGCAGTCCCCGCTAGCATGAAGGAACACCGTTGCCAAGCCTGGACCAGTCCAAGAGGACGTTCTCACGTGATTTCGCGCGTGGGCAGGGATCTTCAGCGCGCCTGTTTGGTTGTTTACATGGGTCGCGTCCTTGTCGTTTGTTTACTCCGCATTCTGTGATCCCCTCATTATCTGCCCCATCGCCCAACTCAGCCCCGTCACACCATCTTACCGCAGGATGCTGACCACATGAAGACACATGATCACCAAGCCGGGGTTCATGTAAGAGCACATTTTCGCTACATGTTTGATCCCACGACACTTCTGGGGTCTGATTGACAAGCTTCTTTGAGCAGCGTTTACCATCGCTTTTCCGAAATTGTGGGGGACACTTCGGCCACCCTGGGGGCAAAGGAAGGCCCTCAGGATTCTGGTGAGCTGGGCCTACATTCCGATGAGGGGATACCACCATTTGGGATGGCAATTCTCGACAACGAACGCAGCGATTCGCCCCCCTCCTCCTTTCATCCCAAGAAAACCGCAACAGAAGCTTGTGGTCTGGTCAAACCGAAGAGTCCAAGCACGCGCAGGCTAGCTCCGCGCGACAGACAAGGCGATTGGGTGTCTCCAGTGGTCCGATGTCTTACCGCCCAGTGGTCCGACGCAGCGTCCACTCAGGAGGCTGGACGAGGACATCGGAGACATCGGCAGAATGCAGAGAACAGGAGGGGAGGCGATGGGCCGCGTCTCATGCGTTGGCAGCGCCTCCCATTGACCATTGGGAAGCTCCAAGAGCTGAGCTGCAGCTGCAAGACAGAAGAGCTAGGTGATAGTAAATAAACAAAGAAATGCCACCAGACGGGAAACCGGTTTCTCTTGTCTGCGCATGAAATATCGATGTGACACCGTCACTGTTCGTGTTTTGGGGCCATGCTGGGGAAGGGGAAGAGACATGGCAGAAACTGGGCAGGCAGGGCAAGATCTCGATATGGCACACGCGACGCAGGAGGTCGATGGAGTCGGTGACGATCTTCCCATGCTGAGGTTCCGGATGACGTCGATTAAGAGCGCGGGCCCAGGTCGGGGGATCTGAGGGTTGGGTGAGGGATCGAAGAAGGCCGCTTGTTCATGGCCAGAGTAGCGGGTCCTCTCCGGTTCGGTCCAAGGCTGTGCCTTGGAAGTCGCCGTCCAGCACCGCCTGAATTGTCGGTACCGAGATGTTACTGTCCGCTGTGACCTGTTACCGGACGAGTCGTGGCCCGTCGGTCGCAAACAGTAGTTAGGTTTCCGGCATGCGCTAATAAGGGGTCTCCCCTTGGGAAGGGAGGTGCATCCAGGGAGGAGGGTGAGGTGTTCATGATCAACAAAATCTCCGGGTCTGTCGAGGGTCTGGTCTCGGGCGGCCTCGAGGCCCAGTCAACCAGGGCGGGAGGCGAATTGAACGGTCGACCATCTGCCCGATGGAGCTCGATCGATGCGCTGAGTGCATCATTTGCATTTCGACTGGCGAGTATCATCATTTGATTCTTTAGCAGCTTTCAGGCGACCCTTGCCGGGCGGCGTGATGACTGTTAATGCTCATGAGAGAGCACGGCGGGAACTGGCCGTCGGCGGAATTCCAAGCTCGCTCTCGCTTGGCGAACGCAGCGAAGACATGCATGTCAATCAGCGAATCGACCCCGAGCTGCCGACTTGGTACCAGGTCAACGATGAGACAGGTAGCAGCTGAACCACGGCTGCGTTGCGCCATCCAGATGGAAGATCCCTCACGATTCGGGGGCGCGAGGTGTTGGCGCTTGACCGAAAAAGGGCTGGCATGGGTTTGGAGGGAGACTGGCTTCATCACTATCGCGTCGTGCCCAGAAAGCTAGCTGGCCAATGGAAATGTGCAGGAGCCATGACAGTTTTCGCCGTCGCGGGGTTATGTTCGAGATGGATCCTCTTGAGGTCCTTTCTTTTGCAACTCTGCCGAGCAACCAGACCGGAGCCAAAGTGGAAAGGCCCACACAAACAGGGTGGCCTTGGTGATATAGACAGGGTCTCCGGACAGCAGCTGCTCGTAAGCGAGCGACGGGCCCTTGATGTGCGCTGTGCTGAAGCTCTGGTAGTAAGTGTCGGGGAGCTCTTTGAGAAACATGTTTCTCAATGTTCGTCCTGGCTTCCACGGCCTGTCCAAACGTTTGCCCTGACGAAGGGAGCAGCATGCGAATCCCCAATTTGCCATAGAATCACGGTCCAAGACGAGGCTGACGAGGGAGAGGGAATAAGGACGTTGGTCGAAGCTCGAAGCTCCGAGTTCGAGGCTCAAAACATTCCGTCTCAGCGAAGCGAAGCTGTCACTCTATTCGAGGACCGCGGTCGTCTCGGGGTCCTGTCAGCGTCATGCAAGGAGAGGGGGAAAAGATGTGCTTGTGCCTGCGACTCTGCAGCTCGCAGTCACATCCGATCCTTGAGCATTGCCCCGACTGGTATCTTAGCCGGGAAGCTCCTGCAGCAAAGACCCCCGCCTCTATGGATTGCCAGGGCTGCGCCGCACTCGGAGCCGCCGTCTGAGATGAGATATAGCATGATGAGAAGACAAGGCAGACCAATGGCGGCAGCGAATGCTGGAAACCATCAGCCCAGGTCTCTGCTCCTGATGCTGACGAGCCGACGAGCCGCTGCCGTCAGTGTCATGATTGTGTCGGCCGGCGATTGCTGAAGATGATTGAGAATCCACGTGGGTTCGGCACGGCGGGCGGGACGATGGATTGTGCGGAGATTGTTCCAACATCATTTGAATGCTCTCGAAGTGTCTCGTCGAGGCGGCTGTTGTGTCTCGGGTGGCTGTCACCTCGCGGATACCTCGCGGTTCCAAGCTCCCGTATGCAGGGCAGAGCATGAGAGAGTGGGAGGTGAGGGAGAGAAGCGCCCCTAGGTAAGCTGAGATTGGGTACCTTGACCATGCAAGACTCAGGGTCCGTGGGCGACAGCTGCCAAATACGGCGCGAACGAGACGAGGGAGGTTGTGTGTCGGGACGATCTTCGCTCTGTTCGCAATCGACTCCGACCTAGTCTGCGACGACAACGACGACGACGCGACTCCGCCTGCGCCGACGCCAACGAGGACCGGTCTCGTCGCAGGTGGGCGGGCTGGCTGAATTGGCAACCCACGGACGCTTGGGATATCTCGCTCATCACATCACCCCATCTGCCTGCCCTCCCTCCCTATGAAGCGAAGCTCTCTCGTGATCTGTTCTCCGCAGTCTCGAACCGGAATTGGTATGAAACAGCAGAGTGGTACTGCAAGGGTCTTCTGTGTCAAAGAGTCAGCCGCTCATGCTGCCATGACAGGGCTCAGGCCTCAAGACGAGAGGGGGGGCCAGGCCAGGCCGTTGGGGGGACCAGACCCGCTGGGAGGGGGAAACGGAAGGATGATGGGGAGGCCCTGTGAGAGCACCATGTGGAGAGGTCTTGTCGTTCGGCATGGCGGCCAGGGAGAGAGGACCCGAACCAAGGCCATTGGGACCGAGAGTGAGAGACGGCATGACGGGACCATGATTTCTCAAAGACCAAGTGGAGGGAGGGTAGCCCATGTTCAGTCTCACGTCCACGTCGTCCAAACGTCAGACAAGCTGGAGAAGTCAAAGAACCCACAGACGGAGGTGTTCCCGCCTGCCTTGCCGCTCCCGTTGTTGTGCAGGACCAAGTGCAGGCAAGCAGGTGCAAGCTGCTGCAAGTGCTGCACTTGCAGCAGGGCACAAGGCTCCTGGGCAGCTGCAGCTCAGCGCTGAACACGCGGGCAGCTGCATCGGAGTGGGGGGGTTTGGGGAGCTCCCGCCCTGCGACTGGTGCTCTTGCTTGCCGACTCCTGCAGCACTTCTCGGGCTGCAGAGACGCTTCTGCATGGCATTGGAGCATGAGCGAGCATGTGCAGCATGAACGTGAACCGGCGGGCACGACGTGACTTGTGCCTTGTGCCTTGCTTGATCCTTCCTTCCTTCCTTCTATGGATTGATGTGATGTGACCTTGTTTTGTTTTGATGCAGTCCGTTTTCGGACAGCTGGGAGATCGAGGACGGGGCAACAGAGGTCCAAGGGCATCGTCAGTGGAGGTCAGCCTTCTACTGATGGGACGTGAACAGAGAGAGCACATTTGATTTGAGCCCTCCTCTATGAACGGCGGTCGCAGGTTGGCAGTCCGGCTCTACGTCATGACCCTTAGCGGTGCTTGAGACCCCCCGGGGACGGCTTGGCCCTGTGCCGTCGCCTGCTCAGGAAGGGATGGCCACGCACGACTGACTGCAAATTGATTGCTGAAATGCTACGGTGCTACCCGGAACAGACAACGCACGGCCGCACCGTCTGACGAGGAGTGATGAAGGACCCGACTGTTCGCACCGCCCGTCCGGTCTGGCACGCTGGCACGCTGGCACGCTCGTGCCTGCGCATCCATGCTTGACGAGTCGAGGGAAAAACGGCCTGAAATTAGTTGAAGGAGAAAAAAGAGAGAGGACAATGAACAGATGCAGAAAACACGGCCGAACAAATCTCCTTGGGCCGCCCCATCTCACCTGTCCCAGCAGTAAGGAATGCGGTTGACAGCGGCGTCGAAGTGAAGGGGAACACCTTGTCGTCACCTCCATTCGTCTGGGTCTCTCGCCCCGTCAGCATCTAGCGCCAGACTGGTCAAAGAGGAAACTGGCCTTCAGTAGAGCGGGCTGACGGGCTGCCGGTTGCCCTGTGTGAGCAAACGGGGCGGGGCTCGGCAGTGGTGATGGCAAGGCAGGGGCCCCGTCATAGACGTCCATGCTGTTGGTGTGGTGGGCGCCGACTCACCGCTCCTTTCTGAAGCAAGCACCCTCGCCCTCAATCCCCTCTACCAGTCTCCGCGCGAGGAAAAAAAAAAACCGTCGGCTTGGTTGCTGTGGAAAAGCGCTGGCGCCCTGAACCCGGGCACCCCGTTGCCAGCCCGTCGCCAGTGGAGGAGGGAGAGCGCCAGTGCCCGCCCCAGCGCCAGTGAGCACAAGGGCAGGCGTCCTTCCGAATCGGAGTGGGGACTCGGTCCAGCCAGCCACAGGCCCCCGAAGCGTCTCGCTGACGAGAACCCCCTGTAGACCGAATTGACGAATTGAGAACGCGAAGCGGGCCTGCCAGGCTGAGGGGCCCTGTAGCGAGGGAAGCAGCCGCCGCCGGCTGGCGCCAGAACAGATAAGCCCCCCACCCTGTCACCCTGTGCGAGAGGTCAGCCTGTCGGTCACCCAGGCCCCGGAGTGAAGGGAGGAAGTGCTACCATGATCGCCCCTGACAACCTTTAGACCCGGTGCTCTTTCCCACCCGCCCACACCCGCACTGCCCTGGGCGCTGCATGGCAAGACCCGGGCGCGCTGAACCTGGCAACAGGCAAGTGGGAAACTGGACCTGACCTTGGATGGGGACTGGGACTGGGACTAGGACTGGGCATGTACGCGGGCTCCTCCTGCGGGCTCTCCAGCAACGGCACGGAAACCAGACACCAGAACCATCTTCATCCTGGTCTCCTCGCTCCATGGGCCGTCTCACAAAAACCTCAGCTCCCCCCCTCCACTTGCCCTGACTTCCTTCCTCACCTCCCCGTGAGCTTCACTCTCTCCCGTCACCCTCCTCCTCGTCCACCTCCACCACCGCCGACAAGGAAGGACTTCTCGCTCGCCAATCTCGTCCATCACCACCCGGACCTGATCCCGTCCCCCACCCCCGTGGCCGCCTCTCCTACAGCCAACCTCCGCCTCCCCCTCGACCCGCATCGAGAAGGCAGACGTCTCCTTCGGTGGAATAGCTCGTCTGTCCCCTCGACTCCTACCCGTGCCGTGGAAAGAGCCAGATATCTCGGGCCTTCGACTATTTTGTCGACTTCGACCGTGCCTCCAACCTCGACCCCCGCCTTCGACCAGTCCTCATCTCGAGTTTCCGTTCTTCAATGCGAGCGATCTCGACGATACGCTGCACGAGTTCGAAAGCAAGTCCGAGTTTGGACCTCTCCCACTGTTGATCAGTCTATCCTTGGACAGATCGGCTCTCGACCCCCAGACCCGACCGACCGACCGACCGTCCCAATTGATGATCGTAACACGAGCAAGGAGGGCCTCAGCATCTTAGGAAGAGACGTTGCAGCATTCGCTTACTGTGACCTCTTATCTTAACGCTTTGCACTCTTTCACGTCACGACATATCGAGTATCGTCTTGGATCTGGCGCCCCGACCAGTACCATACGTCCTTGCCCGGTATATCGCCTTCTTCTCAGCTCGTCGACTGCTAGCCCTGCCTCTCGTTGCCGCCTACCACAGCCAACATGGAGGACTCCTCGCCGCTCGCGACTATGCACCGCCCAGTGCCGCCCTCTTGGGGCTCCAACGACCTGTTCCGATCCAACGACATGTTTCGTTCGAACGATTTGTTCCGCTCTCACGCCCACTCCCACCTGTCAGCCATGACAAGCGGTGCCAGCAGCCTGAGCCTCCGTGAACGTCTGCACAAGCCCAACCCAGACTACTTCAACGTCAAGGATGTTCGAGGATCCTCGCCTGCCGCAAGCCTGGCTGCCGACCTGTCACAAAACTTTCGTCTGGACGCGGATGTTAGGTTCGTGCTTCTTGTTGTTGCTCACCGCGGTTGACACGCTAACCAAACTAGCCCGCCTTTCCCGACGCCTCGTCGTGCTCTGTTCACTTCCAACATGGCCATGTTTGGAGCAGCAGATGACTCGCGGCGTACGTGCTTTCGGCCCTTGTCAACATCCTGGGGCAATTCGGCTAATCTAGTGACAGACTACGTGACGACCCCGCCCCTGCCGTCGTCCTCCCCTGGCCAGCTGAACGAGCTGATGGACATCTCCCCGCTGCCTCATAAGGCTCCCTTCTGCTCTCAGATCGAAGTCACGTCGCCCACCCCGCTCTCCACACCCACGGGAAACGACACAGACGATGAGATGATGTTGGACTCGCCAGCACCCATCACACGCCAACCTCTGTTGGAGCCCCCTAAGCCTATTGGTATGGGTATGGGCCTCGGACAAGAGTAAGCCGTCTGCTCCACGTTGTGCAACACTCCGCTAACTCGTATGATCAGACGCAGGAAGGCTGCCCCTCGCCGCCCGTCGCTCACACGTATGAAGGGGTTCTCGACCTGTGGCGCTACTGGCCGTGCCAACACCATGACGGACAATCAGCTTCCCACTTTCCGCTTTGGCGCCGGTGAGAGTCGACTCAACCACATGAGCTCTGCGCTATCTCTCGGGGAGTGCTTCGAGTCCGCCTCTCCTCCCCAGGAAAGACGCCCCCAGACAGCCAACAGTCCCACCGCGGCCGCCCCCGGTGCCCTCCGATCTCGAGCGCAATTCACGGGCATGTCAGGAATGAGTGGCCGTAATGGAGGCTGCGGTAGTGGCCACAGCCGCCGTCCCTCCAACCCGTTCATGCGTCCCCGCAAGCAGTTCCGTCGCTCGCTGAGCATGTTCGAGCACCCGGGCGACATCATGAAGCCCAAGACGGAGGAAAACAACACTACTGCCAGCACTGAGCTTCAATCAGTCTCGGATGTCGAGGACGTTCCCGAGCCCGTCTTGCCCCACTACTCTGCGGATGACCCCTCTGACACGATTCCACGAATCTCGAAGCAGACTATGGTCGACGTCCTCGATGGAAAGTACAGCGAGCACTACAGTCAGAAGATGATCATTGATTGTCGGTTCGAGTACGAGTACGATGGCGGTCACATTGATGGTGCCGTCAACTACAACAGCAAGGACCTGCTGGCTTCTCACCTTTTCAAGACGCCCATGCAAGGACGGTCCATTTTGATCTTCCACTGTGAGTACTCGGCTCATCGTGCGCCGCTGATGGCACGCCACGTTCGCTCCGAAGACCGGCTCGCGAACGTGGAGCACTATCCCAGGCTCACCTACCCCGATGTTTACATCCTGGAGGGCGGATACAGCGGTTTCTTCGACTCGCATCGCGCCCGGTGCTACCCCCCAAATTACGTCGAGATGTCGGACGAGAACCACCAGCGCACCTGTGAGCGCGAGCTTGGTCGTCTCAAGAACGGCCGCAAGGGCCTGGGTCGTGCGCAAACATTTGCCTTTGGGCAGCGTGAATCATGCGTTGATCAGTCGCCGACTGCTCCTCCTGTCTCTAGGCCCAGCCTCACTATCCGCCAGGACCCCATCGCCATGATTGGAAATTCTCCGATTCTTGGGGAACGCTCGTACGCCCATTCAAGGCGCATGGCTTCGTATTAAGCCACAATTCGCCCTCCTTCGTCTGCAGAGCGAACGGAGGCGCTTGACATGTCGTTTCCAGCCATGGACTACCGCTCCTGGACGCATTGCGACTTTTTCTGTCGTCGAGTTTTCGACGTCGCTCGGAACGGTTTGAAGAGCCGTCTCCGAGCGAACCCTTAATAGGGCATATCAACAGCAGCCTGAACCGTGTTCATTCCGCCTCTTCTACCTGCACATACTGGTCTTACTCGTACTGCTCGCTTGCGTTTGACAGTCATCGATTACGGATACCGAAAAGGAACGCTTCTCTGCGGCCGAGATGACAACTCTACGCTAATCAGGCTCTTCAAGAGCAACTCGACGGCATTAGACGCATTGGCATGCTGCCATTGGCATCTGCATCGCATCCTTGCTTGCAAAGGATTCCATATTTGGATCCAAATCTGTGATTGGGTCCTTGTTGTGGTTCACAAATCTGCTTTTCTTCTTCTTCTTTGTCTCTATTACCGATACCGACGCGAGTGAGGGGGGGAGGGGGCGGCATCGACGCTTGACCCGTTCGCGGCTCTCAGCCCGAGACGGTCGCGTACACGGTCCGTGAAGCACCATTGGCCTCGATCCGAAGCCTGAAGCAGCCCCTTCCCCGGACTGCCCTGAGCAGCTCCAACCTTAACCTCGTCTACACATGATACCACACGCAATTCGCATCCATCTGCCGGATGTGCACGTCACACGACGCCTATTCCTTAACGACATCTCACAATAAACAAACAACAACACTGACAATAACGACAAACCCTTCCTCAAGTCAGTTCCGACCTCCCTGGCGCGCGAAGAACATTCGGCGCTCTGGTACAAGGAAGAATAGTGCAGAGCCAATCAACCCCAGTGAGGGACACGGAGAAATTTGGTGCTGCTCTGGCATTTGGCCTCCTTATTTGTGGCCGACCCAGGTGGATAATACCACTGGCAACCAGCAGCACTCGTTTGCTCTTGGGCATGGGCAGAGACGCCCTTGCTTTCTGTACAATATTCGTGTGGCAGATGGTGTCACTGAATGGTGGTCTGCGGATCATCTCTGGGCTGGCTCTAACTCTGTACTGAATTGAGGGAACAACATCAAAACAATCTGATGCTGCACGCAGTGATGTGACGCGATGAACTACCTCAGGCGTAACAAAACAGCCCTTGCCCCGGACAGCTGCTAGTGTCCGGGCCTCTTGCCTCGGCGCAAGGTGTTGTGCACGGACTGACCCAAAGATTCGCACACATCGCAGACCATCATACCAGGCACTGATACTGCAGTGGTAATCTTGCCTGCACTGGTAATTCACGGACTTGCTGAGGCATCCTCATGGTGATGATCCATTGGTTAAATCTTACTATGGGCCTTCCTTCTCACCGGATGCGGAAGGGCACCCGCAGTAGTCAAGGAGCCCTTGGGATGCCAACCAGTTACAGATGAGATGTGAGAGCCCATTTCCATGTCTACATTCCAGTCACGCATGATTGATCGACCGTACTACAGCAAGCCATCATGTCTTTAACGTCTCACGAGTCGAAGATCACGTCAGAAGCACAGGATTGGCCAGCCGGTCCAAAGCCCATGCCCCCCGGTTGCCCACCGAGTACTGTCGTGGACAGCCATCGTGCTTTGTGACGTCTGTTTTGTCACTGAAATTGGACTGGAATCGTGATGTGGGCATGTGCTGTTGTATAAATTTGCGATGAATAAATTTGCGATGAAATCGAGCTAGGGGAGGCCAACCTTTTTTTCCTTAAACGCCTTGGATGATGCTTTTGCCGTCTTGTTCCCAAACGCCGAGTGACCATGCCATGGGTAATCTGTCCCTTTCACGATGCTTGATCTGAGATTCTAGTCCGTCTTCTCTGCCCCAGTCACCGTCGCCGCCGGCGCCTGTGTAAAGTCCCATTCCTGAAACGCTTCACGGAAAGCGGCCACGTCGGCTTTTTCCTCGTCCTCGGTTTGCGCGCAGTCCTGCCAGACGAAGCGGTCCTCGAGACCGAGCAGCTTGGCGACGACCCGGCGCGGGTACTGGAGGTCGAAGCGCGGGGCGTCCGGGCCATCGGGCAGCGGCATGACGAGACTGATGCCCTTAATGCGGTCGTCGCCGTTGTCGGCCCAGATCCAGAGTCGGAAGAAGTCGCCCGCGGCCTGCTGGCTCTCAAGGGTGGACAAGTCCCGGGCCTCGAGGGCGGGGTACTTGCTGTTCTCTGCCTCGACGCGGAAGCCGGCCTCAACGAGACCCTTCTGGACGAGGTCGGCCGGGACGGGGTGGAACTGCCAGTGGCTGTGGATGTTGCGGGCGCGGCTGATCTCCCACGTTATGGCGCCGAGCTTGTGGGAAGATTTGGCGGCTACCATGGCCTGGAGGGACTCGCGGAAACGGGTCATCTCGGTGAACGTCTTCTGGGCATCCTCCGCGGTGTAGCTCTCGGCGCTGGCATCGGCGATGGTCGGGGTGTGAGCCATCGGGGTGATGATGACGTGGCCTGGGAAGTTGATGCCGTGCTCGGCGAATGTCGAGGGCATGGCCAGAGGACCCTTGGCGGTTGCCAAGTAGCTGTCATCGCCAATGGTCGCGATCATGTGGAGGGAGAGGTTGGGATTAGACAGGCAGAAAAAACAGCGCTCCGGGCCGGGAGGTGGGGACCGGTTGCGTCCGCGCCTTCCCCGGTGTCGTTTGCCATCATGGCTGTCGGCAAAGCGGCTGTAGGGAGCGTCGTCGAGGGGTTTCCGCTTGGGTGCTCTGGCGGTGAACGGGGAGGCAGTGGTGCCAATGGGCTGATCGAGTGCGGCGGCACCCAGCGAGAGGGTGAATGCGTACATGGCTTTTGCTTTGGCGGGGTTGCCGTAGGGCGCCAAGGAGATGAACCGCGTGACGGGGCTTTCGTCGGAACCCTCCTTGGGCTGGTGAAAGAAAGGCTCGCGCTCGTAGAAGAAGTCGGCGGGTGATGTTGTGAAGTGGTAACGAGGTCTCAGCGCGTCGCACAGTTCGGCGACTTCCTGTGTGCTGGTAATAATAGCTTGGTTATCGGGAGAAAGCGCGGTCTTCGATCCTCCCCAGACACCCGCCGGCCAGACAGTAGTAAGCAGTATGTCCGCCTTGCCTGCCCCCTTCAGCGTCTTCGCGTCGTGACCTGTGTGGAAAGGGTGGTGCTGCTCCTTAGACGTGCCCCCTATAATCTCCGGATCCAGGTTCCCGCCGAGGGAAACAATCCTGACGCCGTCTGTGGTCTTTGTCACACTGCGCTTGCCAAGAAAATGAAGGTTCTCGCAGATTTCTTCGTTGGCCTCGATCTTGGCGATGACGGCGGCAGGAAGGGCAGTTGTGCCCACTGAAAAATAGGTCGGAAGAGGGACACTGATGTCTCCGTTCAAGAGGGAAGCTGCGGTATCGTCGTCAGATTCGGCGAAGAGGTTGCCGACGATGATGGCGAAGTCGAACTTGTTTTTAGAGTGCAGGTTCGCGGCCTTGGTGAATGCAGGCTTGAGCGCGCCATTGAGGGAGCCAAACACGAGTCTTAGAAATGTCAGTCATGCTGATAGCATCTTCGAGAAAAGGAAGTTAGCAAGCAGGGGAGAACTGACACCTTGGGGGCAGCCATGTTGCCTTGGTTGAAGAGTTGCCTTTGGTAGTGGCACTTGTGCTGGCGGGTTGCAAAAGGCAGAAGCAATTGACGTCGACAGAATGGGGAGTATCTAGAGACTTGAAATGCGACGGCGCGTTGATTGGCTGTAGTTTGCAGCGACCCCGAAATTCAGCTTTATCGGGGCCCCGCCTTATCGCAGCTCTCTTATCGCTTATCGGCAGAGATCAACCCAAATTTTTTAGACGAGACGATCAAGACGGCGGGGACTTTCAAGTTCGCGATCACAGGCGACTTGAGCACGCCACGTCCTGGAAGCCAGCCTCGACCTGCTTCCAATACCGCCACAATGCCTGCGGTATTTTCAGGACGGATAACGAAAGCCCGAAAGGGCAAGAACCTGACGCCCCATCAGAAGAACCATCGATGGGAGTCCTTCAGCACCAAGATTGGCAAGCTGCACAGTCTTGATCCCCTACGAAAAGTGCGACGACACGACCTCGAAACCGAAGATCTCGAGAGCACCACCTCCTATTTCCGCACCGGAATCGAGCGATGGAACGAACTCAACATCGCCAAGGACTTCATCTCGTTCAAGCGTGAGACCCTGGCTCTGACTGAGACTCTACCGTCGATTCTGCACCACGAAGAGAAGATCTTTGCATCTCTGTCACATTACATTTCAAACCAAGAGAAGGAATCACTGGAGCCTCTGCTTGATCTTCTGACAGCGTTTGCCCACGACCTCGGCACACGATTCGAGAAATACTACGCCCGCTCACTGGATCTGATCGTTGCAATTGCCGGCAAGCCGCAGCCGGTTGACGTGGTCGAGTTCACCTTCGCTGCCCTCGCCTTTCTCTTCAAGTACCTCTCGAGGTTAATTGTTCCCGACATTCGGCCCACATACGACGTTCTCGCGCCCCTGTTCGGCAAGACTCGACACCCGCCGTACATTGCCCGATTCGCCGCCGAGGCCACAAGTTTCCTCATTAAGAAGGCCGCGGCGCCTGCGCATCGAGAGACCGCATTGGTCGCCATCGTTGAACATGCGCGAGATGATCTTCTCAGCCTATCTGGCGACAGACAGTTTCAGCTATACCAGGATGGCATCATGACCATGTTTGCGGAGGCCATCAAAGGCACTGGTCAGACGATGCACTCGACGGGCCCTATCATTTTCAAGGCCTTGCTACGAGCTGTTCCTGAATATGAGCTCAAGCTGCCGCAGAACTCTCCCTGGACAGACGTTCTTTGTGGGGTTCTTACCAGCGTCATTCACCACACAAATCCTGACACATTCCCTCCCATGCTCGAGGCCATCCAGGAGGAAGCACAGCATGCTTTGGATCACAAGGAACAAGACCAGCCGTGGAAGTTTGTGCCTCTGATCAGGGTCATCGCAACGGCTGCCGGAGTACGCAGTGGAGAGCGAGTCAGCGACTGGTCATCTCTAGTCCGGACTCTTGTCAAAATGCTGGACTTGACCGCCAAGCTTGGCCCCGAGGTCTCAAACGAAGACAGTGGTCTGGTGTGGAAGCATGTCGTCGCCAATGCTGCTGTCGTTTGGAATGCGGCGCCGATCGACTCTCTCTTCTCTCAGATCAACGACTTCACGAGCGCGATGCAGAGAGACCCCTTGATGCGGTGGTTTATCCCGTTCTGCGCCTACTTCTCTGAGCTGGATGCTCAGCGTTTCCGCAGCCTGTTCCGGGATCCCTTCAAGAAGTGCGTCAATCACCTACATGCAAATATCCAGGAAGCTAACTTGATGCAGGTTCATCAACAACCACTGGTCTGATGGTCACAACGACGACGAGCTCTGCATCTTCCTGCCCAAGATGGTCAAATCCCACAGTCTGCCAGGACCCGGAGACAAGGAGACCCTCATGCTTCCCCAAACCTGGGAAGGCCAGATTGTAGAGAAGTTCGAGCGACTGGAGGCCTCTCCGTTTCCCGAGCGAGGAACGTACGATAAAGACCCCCAAACGTGGAGAGACAGGTGTCTCCCGAAATACTCGATACTTTTGGATCTCCTGGACAACATAACGGTGCGCCCTTTTGCCACGGCAAAGCTGGCTGACCTGCTGCTGCGGAAGCTCAAGCTGGCGCTGAGGCCTACATCAACACTAGCATCCGATGAAGTTCACTTCAGCGTTAGCCAGGGCTTCCTCGCGTACCTTCGAATGTGTAAGGTGGCTGGGCCCGTAGATTCTGGTCTGAACCCTTTGCTCCGAGCCGCTCTGCCAAGATTCAGCAAATCGGTTGGCTTTCTCGAAGCCTACCTCGCATACCAACAGGCCACCAAGGATCAACCATCAACCGAACGCCGGGACAGCAGCAGCAGTAGCGAGGGGTCGGGACCGGAAGGGAGTCCTGTCGTCAAGGCCTTGATCGAAAATTTGTCGTCGCCGTCTCACGATCTACGACTGGCAACCCTGAGAATTCTTGGGCAACTCGACTCGACCCCCGACGAGCTCTCCTGCTTGGAACTTATGACCGACATCGAGAGCTCTCCCCTTGAGCTTGCAACACTTCGGGTCCTTGCCATGCATATTCGCAAGCTTGGTCAGACGTACGCCTCACTCACCGAGGGCTCATGGCTTCGTCAAGCCGTCCCTTCATTTATGTTCGGCATGATGACCCTGAAGCTCACTCCTCTGTGGAACGATGCTACATCCGCCATGAAGCAGATTGGAGAAACCAAGGAGGGTGAAGAGGCGCTCCTTGCCCTGGCTCTGGACTGGCTTGATGTACCCTCCACCAGGGGCTCTGGGCCTGGCGGGCCTGCCGCAGCACACCGCCGCGCTGCGCTTACCGACTTTGACTGCACCAACCTCCAGCATTTAGTGAGCCAGGCCGATGAGGTGCACCGAACTGCGGAGAAGGCCCTAGACATCATGTTGGAATCGTTCGACAAACAACAGGAAACTGTTGACACGCGTCCAGCAAACGCCCGGTCCCAGGCGTTGAAGGTTCTTGCGGCCATGCCCGCTCTGGCTGAAAAACGCTCTCGCAAGCTGGTGCCCTACTTCTTGTCCTGGGCTGCCGAGCCAGAAAATTCTACCGAGAACCAAGACGCTGAAGAGGAAGACAATCATGCCTCTGGTGCTGAAAGTTGGTCTTTCTACGATCGCAAAGGAATGCTCGGGGTTTTCGACCAGTTCATCAACCCCCGATCACTATATGAAAGCGAGAAGGTGTACCACGCGCTACTCCACTTGATGGAGAATGGCGATATCGAGGTGCAGAAGTCAGCCTTGAAAGCTATTCTGGCCTGGAAACAAACAGGCGTCAGGGCCTACCAAGAGAACCTCGAATACTTGCTGGACGAAGCAAGGTTCAAGAACGAATTGACGGTCTTGATGCAAGGCGAGCAGTCGATCCTGCCTGAGCATCGGGCTGAGTTGATGCCAGTCCTCCTCAGGCTGCTTTACGGCAGGACAATATCCAAAAAGGGCGCTGCCAGCGGACGCCACGGCCTTCAAGCCACACGTCTTGCAGTACTGAGAAACCTGTCCCCCGAAGATTTGGGTAGTTTCCTGAACATCGCTGTCGGCAAGCTCAAGGGTGTTGCCGTTGTTTCCGATAATGGTCTTTGCGACAATATTCTTGACGGAGAGATCATGCCGCCAAGGAAGCAAGTGGGTTTCCTGAACATGATGCTTCCTCTTATCAACGAACTTGGCACGGATGTGGAGCCGTACATCGAAACCATCCTCAACGCTGTTCTCTACTGTCTCATCTTTGCTTGCCGCAAGCTTAGAGATCTAGCCGCTGAGGTTGAAGTTGAGTCAGACGAGGAAGAGAAAGAGGCCACGCATGAATCACTCCTCAAGGTTGTCCGGACCACCGGCTTGAAGTGCTTGATTGCACTATTCCGCAATGCGCCCGAGTACGCCTGGTCTCGCTACTCAGAACCCATTGTTGCAGAGATCATCACGCCTAGGGTCGCCAACCTTCCGCTCGAAAATACTCAAGGCGTTTCCGGACTCCTGCAGCTCTTGTCCATCTGGTCTCAGCTTCCCAAGTCGGCCCTTTTCCTCGCAATCAACAAAGACGTCTTGCCGAAGATCATTGAGTGCGTGTCGGTTGCGAAAAGCAAGGACGAAGTCAAGGTATTCTGCCTGGGCATTGTCCGCAACCTGATCAAGCTTTCCAAAGCTTCGCCCACCGAGTCGGAGTTCAACGAGCTCATCTACGCAGAGCTGCTAGGTCCCAATGTCGACTTCTTACTGAAGCACATCACCGTGGCCCTGAAATCTGAGACCACCGGAGGTGCCCTCCTCGACGCATGCTTGGAAACCGTCGTCGAGATCTCACCCTTGGTAGAGACATCAGAGAACGTACATGAAATTCTACAAATTTCAATCTTCCTCCTCAACCAACCCGCTAGGAAGGTCAACCCTCGGGCCAAGGGTCAAATCTTGCTCATTCTCGAGCAATTCGTGACGTTACACGAAGCAAACGGGGTCGATCTTGGGCCGGCGAGCGACCTATTTACCACCATCTTCGAGACTGTGTCTGCTCTTTTCAGCTATTTCAAGGACAAAGACAACAGGGAATCGCTTTGTCGACTACTTGTCATCCTTTCGAAGCAAGATACCAGCCTCGACCAGGTTGCCAGCATTTGCAGCGCTATCAACGCGTTTGTACCGGAACGAATCGAAGAACCCGACTATGACAAGCGACTACTAGGTTACAACCAAATTTCTGGAAAGGTCACCGCATTCAACGCCAGGCAATGGCTGCCTCTTCTTCACAACATGGTCTTCTTTATCCGGGAAGACGAAGAATTCGGCATCTTGACCTCCAACTCTGCAGATGGCCTGCGCACCTTCATCCAGGAAGTGGCAGCAACCGAAGATGCCGCAATCAAAGAGGCATTCGAGTCTCACCTGTCAAAGATTGTGCTGCCAGCATTATTCACTGGCGCACGCGAGACTTCTTCGACTGTCAGACGAGAGACTCTCAGAGTTTTTGGCTTCCTCCTCTCCCAGATGCCCACTTGGGAGTCTGTTGCCGACTTGAAGGGCCTCCTGAGCGAAGCCGACGAGGAGGCATCCGAGCCAGCTTTCTTTTTCAACATTCTGAGCCCCGCTACCTCGCGACAGATGGAGGCCCTCGAGCTTCTGCAGGCAGCCAACGAAACCTCTGAGTTCAGTAGCCAGAACCTTTACCACTTCTTCATCCCGATTCTTGAGCATTTCATCTTTGGTCGAGCCGAAGGGAGCGATGATCACGGCCTCGGAGCTCAAGCATCGCTGACGATTGGCAATCTCGTTTCATCCCTAGACTGGAAGCATTACCGCGTGGTTCTGCAGCGATATATCGGTTTTGTCGAATCGAAGCCCGAGCAGCAAAAGCACATCATTCGTCTACTAGCCAAGGTCGCCGATGCCTTGGTACTCGCATCAGCGACCAGAGACGCCGAGGCCATGCAAGTTGACGGTGCAGAGAGCCCAGCAACCCAAAAGCGGCTTGCGCTTACCATGCCTCGCGAGAATTTGGCTAGAGATCTCACAAACAACTTTCTGCCGTCTCTGATCAAGTATCTGCACCAGAAGGATGACTCTGAAGTCAGTTATCGTGTACCTGTCGGCATCATCATCGTCAAACTACTGAAGCTTCTGCCTCAAGAGCAGATGAGCCAGAAATTGGCCGGTGTCCTCACTGATATCTGTCACATCTTGCGAAGCAAGAACTGGGAATCGCGAGACTTGGCTCGAGACACTTTAGTCGAGATCGCGAGTATCCTTGGCGCCCCTTATTTTGGTTTCATCCTTAAGGAATTGCGCGGCGCTCTCAAGAGAGGCTACCAGCTGCACGTGCTGTCTTACACCATGCACTCGATGCTTCTGCAAGTTATTCCCGAGTTCGAGCAGGGCGACATTGACTACTGCCTCCCCTCGATCGTAACTGTCATTATCGACGACATATTCGGCGTTACTGGCCAAGAAAAGGATGCAGAAGGCTACATTAGCCAGCTCAAGGAAGTCAAGGCTAGCAAAAGCCAAGATTCAATGGAGCTCATTGCCAAGACTGCGTCTGTGAGCCGTCTCACGGACCTTATCCATCCTCTGCGGTCCCTCCTGTTGCAGAAAGTAAACCTCAAGATGGTCCGCAAAATTGACAGTCTCCTGATGCGAGTCACCACCGGTCTACTACAAAACCCGGCCGCCGAAAGCAGAGACACCCTTGTCTTCTGTTACGAGGTCGTTCAAGAAGTCTACAAGAGCCAAAAGCCGGAAGCCGAGGTCAAGATTGACCCGAGGCTCAAGAAGTACCTGTATCAGAAGGGTGTCAGGAAGAGCGATCGGGATGCCAATAGCAAGCACACCTACAAGCTTGTCAAGTTTGCTCTCGATATTCTCCGCTCCATCTGGAAGAAGTACGATGGTCTACGCAACGAGGAAAACATCAGCGGCTTTGTGCCGATTCTTGGTGACGCGGTCGTCGTGGGTGAGGATGATGTCAAGATTGCCGCCTTCAAACTTCTTACCGCGCTGTCCAAGGTGCCATTTAGCACAGATGAGGCCACCGGCCTCTATAAGGTAGCGACGAAGGAGGCCACGAAGAGTATCTCCATGTCGCCAACAACAACCTCGGAACTTTCCCAGTCATCACTAAAGCTTCTGTCGGTTGTTCTACGCGACCGACGCGATGTTGTGGTCAAGGACGCCGCCATCGACATGCTTCTTGGCAAGGTCAAGGAAGATCTTACTGAACCCCTGTATCGACACATTACATTCAACTTCCTCCGATCAGTCCTTGACCGTAAGGTCGAGACCGCGAACGTTTACGACACTCTTGACCACGTTGGCACGATCATGATTACCAACGACGACAAGGACACCCGAGATCTCGCAAGGGGCGCCTTCTTCCAATTCTTGAGGGAGTACCCTCAAAAGAAAGCCAGATGGGCAAAGCAGCTCAACTTTGTTGTCGCCAACCTCAAGTACGACAGGGAGGGCGGCCGACTCTCTGTCATGGAAATTATCCATCTCCTGCTGAAGAAGTCATCGGATGATTTCGTTCAAGAGATTGTCGCCACTTGCTTCCTGCCTCTCATCTTCGTCGTCGCCAACGATGACTCGGAGAAATGTCGTCTGGCGGCAGGCGAGCTCGTCAAGGAGATCTTCCGCCGGGCTGATAAGGAGCGGATGCGTAACTTCCTGACGCTTCTGCGCTCTTGGCTTGAGCAGGATGATAATCCGGCTGTCTTCTCTCTGGGTGTGCAAGCTTTCGGCTTCTTCTTCGAGGCCCGGGAGCCCTCGGAGAAGGACAAGAAGGAGCTCAAGCTTATCACCGAGAAGATCGCCGAAATTGTCGGCAATGGAGACATCAGGGTGGCGCCTGAGGATCTGGTCAACAATGCGCTGCACGTTGCGCAGGTGTTGTCTCAGACCTACCCCGCGGAGATCCTGTCTCCAGATTCTGCGGAGCTGTGGGCTGACCTTCGCGGTTGCATGGCGCACCCCGATCCGTCGGTCAAGTTGAGCGCCGTCAAACTCTTGAGCTCATTCCTCATGGACTTTGCCGGCAAGGCTGCGGAGGCCGGTGAGGCGCTCAAGGGCTCCTACGGCCTAGAGCTCGAAAGTGAAGACGTCGAGGACCTCGTTCGTTTGGCACTGGGCACTTTGCGAGCCTCCGAGATCGAGGAGGCGTTTGCCAACGAGGTGACGCAGATTCTGATCTTCCTCGGCCCACGTCTGCAAGTCAGGACCCGCGACGAAGGTCCCGCGGCCGAGGCTTTGGCCGAAGGCGAAGAAGCGGAGGAAGAAGAGTCGAGGCTCGACAAGCGCGGCAAGGATCTTCAGTACCTGTTCTGGAAGCTATCGTCGATCCTGCGGCAAGATGTCAAGGCGACGTCTATGGGCATGGTACCCAAGGTGGTGGCGATGGAAGTTCTCGAGACCATTTGTCGCCGGGTGCCGGACGAGAACCTGGCGCCGTCACTCAAAACGATCCTATTCCCGCTGCAGAGCATGACGGACCCGCACGTGTCGACACCCTTCTCGCTGGACGAGGGTTTCAAGACCAAGCACGACGCGGTCAAGACGCGCGCGCAGATCCTGATGGACGCGCTACAGAAGAAGTTCGGCACGGCCGAGTATACGAAGCAGCTACTGGCGATCCGGGAGGAGGTCAAGGCGCGACGACAGGCGCGGTCGAGCAAACGGAAAATCGAGGCGGTGGCGCACCCGGAAAAGTACAGCCGGGACAAGAGAAAGAAGACGGAGAAGAAGAAGTTGAGGAACAAGGCCAAGGGCCAGGAGTTCAAGGCCTATAGGCAGGCTTACAAGTCGTGGTAACTTGTCGCCGCCGTCGTCGTTCTTGTTGGTTGCATGGGATGGCGTTGGAGGGGAAAATGCATGTGCTCTTTTCTATATGTTCTATGGTACATAGCCTGTGCCGTTCAGGCAATACTGTTTCGCATGATTCGCTTCATCTCGAGTGATATTGGGATTTCAATCCGCTCCGAAGCTTGCTATGAAGCCTAATAAAGCTCGTGTTTTGTTACATGTTTGTACATTGAGGTGCCAGACATCTCTCGGCTTCCTTTATTCACGTCCCCGTCTCGTCCCATAGCAAGCTAAGAGGACTCTGCTGCCTTGTCAGCTAGCTTGAAGTCGCCCTTGTTATCCTGCACGTCATCCTCCCAGAACTCAATGTCGCCGTCCTCGCCGAGGGTGCCCTTCTTGACGAGCTGGCCTTTTTCGCGTAGCAAGTCTTCAACGGTGATGTTGCGGTCGCCAAAGATCTTCAGGTGATCGCTGATGACGTGGCGGTTACGGCAGCCGGGACAGGTGACAAGGACAGAGCCGTGGTGATAGCCCTGCTTAGAGATGTTGTGTACAGACTGAGTATTGCAGGGAGTGCAGGTGAAGGAGAGACGGTAGTGTGGTTGCGACTCGACGCGCGACTTGGGTGGCGCTTCGGGGGTCGAGGCTGATGAGGAGGAGGATGACTCCGTCGTTGAGGTCACCGGTTTGGGCGTGACCGGAGGCGGCTTCGGAATGCTGTGGGCAAAGCGTCGGGGAAGAAGTGATGCGATGCGAGGTTGTTGGGATCGCGAGATGGCTCTGGAAATGGTTGTTGCCGTTGTCCTGGCTGTTGGCCTGGAGGAATGTAGCAGGCTGGAAAACAGCGCGGTTGTTGGTCGGGATGCCATCTCGATATGCGTTGCTTGGGGTTGAAACAAGGATGGTGTTTTATAAGCTGTGCGGAATGCGATGTGGTGCAAGGCCATGCGATACAGCGTCGTCGTTTGTGGTGAAGCTCAGGGACCTCAAAATGTCGTCACAGGGGCCCCGATGTTGGATTGGATTTTTTTAGGTCGGAGAGTCGGTGTCAAAAACTCCGACCACCAATTAACGCGTCGCGTCGGTTGCCATCCATAATGGCTGGCTCAAGTGGGCTGCATGTGATTTCTCCGTTTCCTGATTGGCTCACAAGCTTCATCGAGAGATAGACCCTCAACCTCGTGGCAAGAGCAGTTCAGCCTTACACTCGACGTACAATCGTTCTCCGGTCTGGCCTTGCGCCTTGCATCCGAGTGTTTCTGCCTCATCCTGGCATATAATTACAGTCAGATTTCTTTTATCTGTTCCTACTCTCTTTCGAGAGCAAAAGAACACCCCTACAACCCCGTCCCCCAGGCACGTTTGCCATCGTCACC